>VZTN01023727.1:297072-314066 GCA_013400515.1 Erpornis zantholeuca
GGGAAATGGCGGGGGTGGGCAGGCAGTGAGGGTGGTGGGAAGGAGGAGGAAGTGGGAGCTTCCCGAGGTTCGTGTCCTTGGTGCAGAGGGAAGCGGCAGGCCAGGGATGGGGTGTAGGGATGCGCTGGAGACATGGCAGGGACAAGAGGATGCTGAGGCCTGCGGGACTGGAAGGCGTGTCAGCTGCTCTGTAGGCCCTGGAGTCGGGTTGTGACAGGGCTGCATTGCCCTCGTCCCTGAGGTGAGCCTTGTTCTGTGTCAAGGGCCTCAGCTGTACCTTCCCAGTCTGCTTTGGTAACGACGGTGTTGGTCTGTTTGGGGACACAAAGACCTTGGTAGTATTTTTGATAAAGGTGGGATGGTGTGAATAGTACCTGTCATGGATCAGATTTTCTTCTTGTGTGTTTACCATGAACTTTGACAGTTTGCATCTGCTAACACACGCTATGTTTCACTGCTTCCATCTGAAAGATTATTTAGTACCTGCATTCCCTTTGCAGTCAGTAAATGGACTGTGAGAATTACGCATCTTGTAAACATGAAGGCATGAGAACATTAAAGCAAATTTCCTTAGTTCTCTCATGTCTTTTTGAACTGGGGAGGCAGGATAAGTCTTGTGTGATTTAATTCTATTCAAACAGGAAGTGGGCAGCAGTCAGTGACAGGAGTTGAAGCTTCAGATGATGCCAACAGCTATTGGCGGATCCGTGGGAAGAGTGACAGCAGTTGCCAGCGTGGGACACCAGTGAAATGTGGGCAAGCCATACGACTTACCCACGTTAACACGGGGAAAAATCTGCACACTCATCACTTCCCATCACCGCTCTCCAATAACCAAGTGAGTTGGTTTAAATCTTAAGCTTTTGTGTAAATAGTGCATGCTGTTGACAATAGCCTCTCCACTTACTCGTGTTTTTGGAGAATCAGACTAGGGTACCAGCTGCCAGAAGCAGTATGTCTGTGCATATCCAGATTCAAGTATATGCTTTTCTGCATCTTGAAATGATGTATTTCAGTTCTTGACAAGAGTAAAAATTAGTATGTGCCAGTATTAGTATTTCACAGTAGTTTTAACAAATGTGCATTTTTTTCTGCATCATTGCTAATGGGAAGACTGTTCTGAAATGTTGGATGTTTTCAAGATGCAGGAGATTGAGTATCTCCCTCAATATTGTGAAGAGTGCTCTAGAGCAAGGCAGCTAATCATGTCTTATAACTCTAGGCATTCCTATGTCTGAGTTACATGGTGATCCAGTCTCTTAGTCTCAGTTATCTTCTTGTTATTTTTTATTTCACTGTTCTTATTTATCTGTCCTCCTTCCACAGGAAAAATGAATCTGCTCTTGCAATCATACTTATTTATAATTTTGTACGTATCTAGAAGAGTAGTTTATAACTGTAATTTGGTCCCAGTCTTGTCCTCTAACAAATACTTCTCCAAGATTGAAAATCTCTCTTAAATCATGCAGTTGTTGGAAGATTTTTGTTGTTAGTCATGTCAGTCTTTCATCAGGCCATGTAGATAGGTTGTTACATTCAAACTTGGAAGATCTGACTCTTTGTGGAAAAGGTTTTTCTTTTATCATGAGTAAAATGGCTGAAACAATAAGGTCCAGCTCTGTGTAGGGTGTCTAGATAACCTGATTATTAAAAAAGTGATGAAAAAATAACATTTCAAAATAATTATTTAAGGGAAAGATTGACTCTGTAACCTTCCCCCAGGTTTCATTTTTCAGTGTAGACACTTCATATATTGTCATTAATGTAAGAATGTCAACTGTCATTGTGAGGTTCTGTTTTGTTTGGGGTTTTTTTAGCACTTTTTGCTCAGATTACAGGTTGGAGTTTGTTGACACTTTGTGTTCAGATTGTAGTGGTAGAACCTTACTGCTTCTGGCTTTGGTGACAGTTGACAAAGTAAAACAACAGCACTTCTTCTTTCCCCATCCTTGTCTTTAAACTCTGCTGAATCTGTGCTTGGTATGTGTGTGTCCTGGGGGTGTTTGCTTACGCTTTCACTTCAGGAAGTTTGTGTCTCTAACAGGAAGTAAGTGCCTTTGGGGATGATGGCGAAGGAGATGACCTGGATTTCTGGATTGTGCAGTGCAGTGGGACTTACTGGGAGCGGGAGGATGCCGTGCGCTTCAAGCACGTGGGGACTGAGGTGTTCCTGTCCATCACGGGGGAGCAGTACGGCCACCCCATTAGGGGTCAGCGGGAAGTTCATGGCATGTCAGCTGCCAACCACCACAACTATTGGAAAGCCATGGAGGGAGTCTTCATCAAACCCAGTCTGGACCCTGCAAAACATGATGAGCTCTGAATTGACACAGGATCCAAAATGCTTTGTTTGACTCCAATGTTCGGAGATGCTAATCCTTGGTCTCCTCTAAGTCTTGCCTTGCCCAAGTGACTGACTCTGTATTACTGAAGGGCATTAGTTCATTCTAGGAATGCAGCACTTCTGTGGGGAATGGCTTCTGCCAGGTTCAGCCACTGACATTTATTTGGTGAAATCCTTTCTGAATTTCCAAGCTTTATTGGTGAAACTAGTTCCTATATCTGTTAGTTTTTGTTGTCATTTGTTTGCTTGTTACTTTTTCTCAAATTCGAAGGAAATGGAAAAATGAAAGTAATACTTTTCTCTAGTCTCAAGTACAATAAAACTTTGTATTTTGTAATCTTTTTCCAACTATAATTAAATATATGGAAACTGATTTCTACTTCCTAGTGAAAGAATGTCATTGATGAAGAGATGGATTGAGTCTAGAAAGGGAAAAATTATTCTGAAATATGCTGTCTTTTGAATGACTTGCAGTCAGCTGTTCAGTCTTTGGGTTTAAAAAAAGTATCCATTTGAAAATTGCATCCAATGTCTTATGAGAGTTTCATTCGGTATTGTATTGGAAGATTTGAAAATATTGTGTATGTTGGAGTAAAAAGACAAAATTTTAATATTTTCACTTAGAGAAGTTCAGATGTTCTGGTGGTGGTGGTACAGCTGATTGTCCATTGGTAAGGCTGCTCTGCTCTATGAACAGGTGCAGAAAACTGCTGCTTGCTTAATTAATAATAGAATTTTATAAAGTTTCTTATTGTGCAAAGGACCAGTTGAATCTGGCTTACTTCTGTGTCACTCTGCAAGACCAGTATGACAATCCAGGTGAATATATAGTGAGGCATATACCTATGTGGGTTTTTTTGTGTGTGAATCTAGAACAGCAAAAAAAATCTGAGACAATGTTTTGGTCATGGATTTCTGACAGAGTGGTATGCACTGAGTGCTAGCAAGCAATCTTCATTGAACAAGTTAAGAATTTCTGTGCTCCTCTGTGAAAAGATAAATAATTCTTCAGTATGTTTTTTACACGGTGTTACTGGAAATACTGATTAAAATTCAAAATACAATAGATTTGTGATTTCATTTCAAATTGAAAACCTTACCAAATAAGTGAGAAAAGTCAGAAGATTCACGTGTTGTTGTTTCCATGTGTAAATAGTTTACTGATTATGGTGCTCATAGTCAATCAGTTAAAGGAGCAGGAAACTGATTTCTTGCTCTTGCAGTTTCAGTCAGGAGCTGCAGTGTTGGTGTTGTGTTGAGAGGGTGCAGCAGGCAGTTGAGTTCAGCTTTACAAAGCCACTGGTTGCTGTGTGCACCTCGTGCAGGGGCACTGCTGAGGCTGGCTCCAGGTTTTATTTAAGGGTTTCCTACTAGGGAAGATCCCTCGCACCCTATGGAACAAGGAACCTCTGTAACAGCATTTCTGTGTACCTCGTTATTTTTCTTCAAAGAAAAAGGTAAGAATGTTTTTCTACTAATTTTAGTTTCATGTGTGTATTTAAGGATTGCAGACATTTTAGAGATGAAGTAGACTGGATTTTTCTAGTAGAAGGAAGTAGAATTTTGTGGTAGAAGTAAACTTTCATGTGATTAATATTTCAGGTTCACTGATGCTCCTGACTAATTGGTATTGAGGTTGTAGCTACAAAGGATAACTTTAAAAACAAACCGAATCTGCATATACAAGCTTTTTTGTTCCTTTATTAAGAAGGAGATCTTTTCTTTTGAAGGTGGTATATATATAAACACAAAAAAATGTGATGACATTTGACAAGAGGAAGAAATAGTCTTGGCAGTGAGTTCTCTGTCACTAAGAGCTAAAATGCTTTGTACCTACACCATATGGGCTTAGTGTTTGTGCACCTAAATACTAAATTGGCTGAGAAGGGGTAGAGCTGTGGGGCTTATCTCTGTCTGTGTGTCAGGTACTATCCCTGCCCAATGATTGTGCCTGGATGTTTCTGTCCCTAGCAAAGGTGGTTTTCAGTCTTATTGAGTGGGATCTCACTCAATAAGACTGAATCTTGGCTTTCTGTTCTTTGGCTTTCTAAGATCTTTGGCTTTCTGTTCTGCATTTGAGCCAAATTGATTTGGTGAGGCTGCGAAAAAACTGACTTTTAGTCTTTATTGCTTACTTTCTAGTATGTTCTCAGTTTTGAAAAGTATTTGTACCTTCCGTTCATAAAGAACCAAGCTGCCATACACAAATATACCCATGGATGCCTTATTTAAAGACATGTTCAACAATATTCCTGTGAACTGAGTTTTCTCCACTTCTGATTCTGACCGAAGTGTAGAAGTCACTTAGCCTTAATATTTCACTTGGGCATGTGTCACAATATTTGGAGGGCTTTGGTTGGGTTTTTTTCCTCAATTTTTGTCATTATAAATGTTGTTCTGTAGGGCTCTCAAATAAGTCCAGTTGAAGTATGTCTTACTTTGGAAAGGTCTAATATAGTACTTAAATAACTGTTGGTACTCCTAGCATGCTAAATTCTGGTTAATGTTAATGTAGGAAGTGCAAAAATTATAGCTGTGAAAAATAGTGGCTTGTGCTCATGTGCGAGTAGTGAGATTTCAGAGTGTGGTTCAGGTGTTTTTATTTACTTTGGCTGCTCATGATTCAACTTTTCAGTCCTTCCCCTGTGGGTGGGGACTAGAGACTTGGAGAATCTCAGTTTTTGTATTGCTGTGTGGTGATTTTATTGTCTGTCTAAAGCTGTTGGGCCTCTAGGGTAAAACATGAAATACTGAGAGATGTAGATATAAAAGTTGGGAATGCAGTTTTGTTTCTTTATTTGCCTTTATTTTAAGGTGATAAATATTATACCTCCTGTCAAAATTCTCTATATGCTTCAAGGTTAAGTGAAAACTGTTTATTTTGACTTCTGATGCTAGCAGGAAAAAATTATTTCAAATAACTTGACAGATGCTTTCCCGTTTCTTGCTTACTATTACAAGAACTCTCTGAAAAGGTGTACCAATGTTGCTTTGTACTCTTCCTTTAATGAACCAGAAAGGCTTTTGGGGAAAGAATTAGAGGGATCTGTATTTATAGTTGTTCTCAGGAGGAATAGTTGCTAAAGACTACGCTGTCTTGAAAGTAATCTGTCAAATAGTGCATTTTACACATATGTATATATCTAGTTCAATGTGAAATGACAAAGACTTCCTTAGATGTGTTAATTTTGGAGCCAGTTGTGTGCCTACAGATATATTTTTTCTATTTCTGGAAGCTCTTTAAAGCTCTGTACAACTGCTCAGGATATGAGCGCTTGCCACATGTTTTGACTTCTCAGTCAGGATGAATGAGACCTGGGTTTGGTTCTTGCAATGAGCTGGAAGGAATGTGCTGCTCATTGATTCTTCATTCTGAATGTCGAGACTAAATATAAACCAGTGTTTGTATTTAAATGGTATAACCATAATTTAATTTATTGTGCTTGGGAATACTAATTGGCTATATCTGTTCTTATTAGGTTAAATTAGCATATCTTTTTAAAGAGAAAAAAACTACAGTCAAAACAAACCTGTAACAATGACTCTTACTCAGCAGTATTTTTAAGCCTGTTAGTTTTGCTGAATCTTGTCTTCTGCCTGCTTTCCCCAGCACTGAAGCAGTAGCTGGCACTGTAGATACACCATGTTTCACACCTGTCCTAGACAGAGGCTGAACTGTGGCAGTACCTTCTTCCAGCAACAGCATTCTGCTGCTGTCTGACTCTGCTTGGCATCCTTGCTGCCTCTTTGTTGAATTCCCTGCTGGCAGCTGGGAGCTGGCTGAGAGAGATTTGTGTATGGAAGGTATCTGATGCTGATGTCACTCATTCCTAGTTTTCAGTTTGCATCTGTGCCCTTTTGGTTTTGCAATTTTCTCTTCAAAAACATCTCCCATAATCCAGCCCTGGGCCACCAATCAATTATCTTTGACAATAATTGCTTCATGACATGGCTGTTTCATCAGCTGCTTTTCAGGAACCCATGATTTTGGGGTTACAGAAGCAGTTTTGGTTGTGTTATTAATCTTTTTAAGGAAGCAAAAAAAAGTCACCCTTAAACAGGAATACTTGGAGCTAAGGAAGTGCTTTCCTCTTTATTGTGCTTGTTTCTACTCTGTGGGGTAGGAAGCACAGGGGATGGTTTTCTTCCTCAAGGAAGAATGAAACACTCAACCTCACCAACCTGGAGTTGTATAGGAAACACAAGGCAATTCCAACTTTACCTTAGGGTTGATTATGCATGCAGGTTACAAACAGTAATGGACTTCAAACATTTTAAAAAACCTTAGGACTCTAAAGGAATAAGTATTTCATACCTCTTCCCTTTCCTTCCAGGGACATTCTAAGCATCTTAGTGCTCCCATGTTTATAAATTCTTTGGTAGGGTGTGCAGTATTTACACCTAATAATTTCTTTTTACTCTCTATACAAAAGGTGGAAACCCAGCATTAGCTCCTTCTCATCCATTTCCAGAATCAAACTTGCTGTAATTGCAGTAATGTGTGGGAACTGATTGAGACGTGGTCAACCAATTTTTCTGAGGACGGTACTGGTTTACTTTGGGTGTGTATGAGCTGAGAGGAGGGAATATAGAAAGCACCTTGAAAAGCAGACTTCAGCAGCTGCACCATTCAATGCTTCTTTCTCTTTAAATTGCATCAAATTGAACTGATTATAAAATCCTTTTTACTATATTTGGTATTGTGCTAATTCTAAATTAGCATAAAGTTCACAGTGCAATCCTTTGATAGCTCTGATACTGTTTCAAGCTGCTGTTCTGTGAGGGATTCATCTGTCTTCAGTCCTTTGGGAAAATGGTGTCCTGCTTCATTAGGATAAGAAGTATTAGAAGCTGTATGACATCTCAGGGGTACCAAACCCTTACGAAACGCATTACAGATTAATCAGAATGTGTGCAAGTTGTAAAGCTGCCTGATTACTTCCTATGTGCTTTTTTTAAATTGTAAAAATAATGTGGGGATGCTGGCTTTGGCTGTCTGGAGGACTGTCGAGCTTTGGCTCGGATCTATGGCTCCTTGCTTGATCTTCGCAAGAGTTATGTTTTAATTCACCTAAGCTTCATTTTCTGAGAGTATTCATTAGTAGTACAAGTGTGTGCTTGTACTTGTGAAAATCGAAGTAGGTGCGCAAACCACAGTTGAACATAAAACGCAGTAAGTACCCGATGTTGTTATTTTTCTTCTGCTGGTGCCTTCACAGCCCGATCTCTGCTTGTCCGGCCGCCGCAGCCTGGAAGGATCGGGCCTCCGGGCTTGGCCGGTGCCCGTAGATAGCCCCTGCACGAGAGTTTCTCTTCTGTGCACTTAAATGCCGGTGGCTGCTCTGTCCTGACTAGGGAACAGCTCTGTTGAATGAGCTTTACAAAAATTTGCGTGGGGTAGATGTAAGCAGGGCCCTTCTGAGGAAAAAGGGGCGGGCGCGATTCTCTCTCTCTCGGTGCTGGAGCCGGGAGCGGTGGCCGCTAGTCAGCGCTGCTCCTCCGCCTTCCGCGCCGCTCCCCAGCACTGCCGGCTGCCTGCGAACCGTGTGCCTTTGGCAGCCCGGCAGGGTTTCGGCAGCGCAGCTTTGATCGCTGCAGATTTATACTCTTCGGGGGGAAACAAATAACATCCGCTTCCCCCGCGTTACACTGCTAAGGCGATCAGCTGCTGCAAGACCGCCCGTGCGGCCGTGCCTCCTTAGGTGCGCTCTGCCAAGTCATGTACTGCTCGGTTATTAGAAAAGGAAGTTTAAAACATTAGCATAAGCTCTGAAGCGGTGCTTCAGGCGTTTCTGTTTACTACTTTTCTTTAGGATCGTTGACGTGCGGCCAAGGATGAAGTCTGTTTGCTTACAGTATACGTTTAAGGCAATTATCTGTATTGTAAAATTAAATACCGGTTTCTACTCGGTGGGAAAAGAAAGTGCACAAAAGGATCGTTAAACACGGAGCTCTCCTTGTCCTGTCATGTACAACAAAGCACATTGTATTTCGCAAGATCTCGACAGTAAAAGCTAAAACGAAACGATCTGTTCCTAGCTAGAATAGGTTGCACGTCAGTGGTAGTTACATGAACACCTCTCGTCCCTGACGTAGCTCACCTGGCTCTCCTCGGCTCTTGCTGGACCGCTTCCCCTGGAGTAGATCCTGTGCCATCCGCCGAGGATTCCCTTTGGCATGAGGGTGAAAGCCGAGCTGCCATCTCTTACCGACACGATATCGGTTTGCGAGCCGACTTTGGGAGGCTTCTGCCGGCCATCCTGCGGGGATGCAGCTGCCGCTGGCTTCGTGGGTCGCGTCGCTCCCCACCAGCCGTCCTCAGTGGGGACAGCAAGCGGCGGGTCCAGGTCCCTTCCTGCAAGCGCAGTTATTGCCGAGGGCTTTGCTCATGTGCCAAAAGAACGTAGATTTTTTTTTTCCCCCCGCATGTCTGCCCGGCGGTGCAATTTGGGTTTCTCAGCGTCCGCCGCCTGCTGATATTCTTTCATGTCTAGTGGAAAGATGCTCTCACACAGGAGCCTACCGCGATCCCTGATACCAGTATTTGCGTGCCAGCCGCTGCTAGCGGTGATCCTTGGGCGCTGCCAGGAGACCCTCATTCTTGTAGGGAAACTGTTCTCACGGCTCATTCTGCCCCTACCCCTCTCCTCTCCTGTCTGCCGGGCACGATCGGCGTCTCTTTATTCAGCCTCGCCCGCCGCAGTGGGGCGTGGAGGGAGCGGGGAGGTCCCAAGGCGTGCGCCGGCCCCTCTGGAGCCCCCGGCTGCAGGCAGAGCCCGGCCCCCGGCAGGAGTCCTTGGGCGCGGCACGTCTGCCCTGGGAGAGCTCCTCGGCGGCTGGGCGCGACGATGCTTGACCGCAGGGCCGACGCCCAGGGACCGGGCTACGCCTGTGTCCAATGGGCCGGCGGAGAGGGCGATTCCTCCACCGCCTTCACCCGACTTCCTCTGGCCTGGCCAGGCGGCAAGTTTAAAGCCCAGTAACTCAAGAGCCCGAAAGGCTGCAAAATAGAATCATTGTGCCTCCTTGTGCCGAGAAAACACAGCAGCGACGCAGTCGGTACCTGCCCGGGAGATAGAGCCGAGATGCTCACGGACGCCCTGAGTGCTTGTGCCGCATTAAGGACGCCCGGAGGCCTTCGTGCTTAGGGATGTTCTAACCGTGCTTTCATATCGCTTGTGAGAGGGCTTCCAGCGCTGTCCGGCTGCTGACACTGTGAGAGAAACGCGTCTTAATGCATCCCCAGCAGTTCCCATGTTAGTACAAACCCATCCAGCTCAGTAACTGGCTTCGGCGGGCACACGGAAGGTGATGTGGTAAAATAATCAATAGGCACTTGTTTAATCACCTGTCTACTCCGCTTGTATCCTCCCTGCTCATTCAAAATGGGAAGGGTCATGACTTATGCCAGCAACATCCTACACTGGGCTAGCGTTGGATGTGCTTGTGACGCCATCGCCAAAGGACAAAAAAAGTAGAGCTCTTACAGCATTAAACCTGCATGGGTAAAACAGACCTCGAGAAGTGCAGAATGCGAGACTTCTCCTGAAATTGCACCCAAGGGAGCACCATCTGCTCTCTCTCGCAAATATTATACTTTTGAACGCATTACCTCTGCCTTCACTGGGTGAGGATGCGCAGATGATTACTGTCGAGCTGCAGGCAATTTTCTATAAAGCTGCACAGCAAAACACGTTTATGTTGGCTGCGTTTCCTCAGCAATACAAACCTACGGTGAGATTGGCTCTCAGTCGAGCTTAGAGACTTCAGTCTCCAGGGCAAAATAGTTTAAAATGTTAAAATATTTGTCTCTCTCTATGGGCGCTGTTTTCCCTCATGAGGCTGTTTATTGTAAGCGATTAACTGAAATCTTGCTTAAGATGTCCCAGCAGCCTCGGAACCTCTCGGTCTCGGCTCTGGGGGAAAAAGTGTTTCGTGACGCCCCTTAGGAAAACTGCCATTCCCAGGGCTAAAGCCGGGCGCCGGAGGACAGAAGGGATACTGCTCGGCAAGGGGCGGGGAGGGGCGATCCGACCGGCGGGATTCGCTTTTTAAGGGGTAAATTTGTACCCTCTCAGTTGGGAGGGTACGACTTCCCTCCTCCCTGCTCAAAAAGGTAGGGGTACTTGTGATTTTTTGGAAGCGGCAGATGGAGTTGAAGGGACACAGTTCCCCGGGAGACCAGGGACTGGCTAGCAGAGAAATGCCTGAGAACCCTCCCAAGACTGGAAATTTGACATAGCAGCTTTTTCCGGCTTCCTCCCCAGCGACACCCGAAAGCCGAGCCGGGGAGCGAGTGAGCCCCGCAGCTCTTGTTCTGCCAGTGTGGGGAGGTGGGGTCCCGAATGTGGGGAACATCAGGACAAGGTGAATATGCGTGTCAAGTGACGGAGAACGACAGTTTCCGAGCCCGGCGGTCCTCACCAGGGCGGGGGCTGCGTGGGGCAGGGCGCAGGCGTGGAGTGGACGTACAATGGGAGCTGGCCAGGGGAGGGTGGTTCAGCATCCTCAGCACCAACCTGCCGCCGGGGCTGCTTCTGCTCTGCCCATAGCACGCTCCCGATTGGGACCCCGCGGCGGAGCTCCGGCAACGAAGATTGCGCCGGCTGCGTGCCAGGACACTGCCCCCACTGGCGAGGAGATGCTCCGTGGGGCGACCCCGGGAAGGCTGGTGCTGAGTGGGATGCCACATTAAAAGATGCTTTGAAGGGAAAATAATAATAATGCTGAATGTCGCTTTTCTTTCCAACTTGCTTTCTGTGCTCTTCTGAATAGGAAACTTGCCCAGTCTAGATCGTTCTTGTCAGAAAACCACCTTGACACTAGATCATATTTTCTTATATCTGGTGCCTTAAGGAACCGAGGGAAAAATGATTGTTGTTCAGTCTGAGACAGTATGGTTTATACGGAAACAATTCCTTAATACCTAATCTAAAATAAAATTCAATCTTCATAAAGTGTTAGCTAAAGCCCAGGCATCTTTTAGAATGAATAGGTAGAGCTATGCTTAAGGTACTGGGCTGGGACTGATGAGCAGCACTCAGTTTGTAGCTGTAGAACTGAGTGATCCCCAAAAGGTGTCGGTACTTCTCCGTCCCATCTGGAAGAGAAAATTATAGGTTTTCTTTGCCTTGTCTGTGAGCAGTGCTCTGGGTTCCGGGGCAGGTGTCCAAGAAACCAGCAAGAAGACGGGGTGACATGCCCAGGGCTGCCCAGGTGAATCCCCGCGCTCTCCAATATCCTTCTTCGGCAGCCCCGCAGAGCGGCGGAAGATCACCCTCTGCCTCTCTGCTGTGGGCCTGCTCGGAGAAGGTTAAAATGGCGACGACCACCCTGTCCCTCGAAGGCAGGGACTTCCGCGTGTCCTTGTCCGGCTGTCCAGGGGCTGCGGGGTGACCGGGCGCGGGTGGGAGCCTGGGCACGGCCGCTACCTCCCGGCCGAGGGAGGCTGGGTGTCCTGCCGGGAGCTAGTGCCTCTTTGGCCCGGGGCGCTGTAGTCCCCGCTCAAAACCGCGGGGTAACAGGGGTTCCCCATCCTGGCAGCCCTTCTCTATCCCGTGCTTTCCGCGCCGGGACTGACTTGCTGCATGTGGGAGACGCATTCGCTTCTTTGCGGGAAATGCGACGAAACACAGTGCCGCGGTGGGGTCGCCCCCGAGCCTCCCGGGGCTCCCGGGAGGGGCTTTCCCGACGGCACGGTCGGAGCAGCAGCGGGCTCCCTCCAAGCTGGTCTCCGGGGCATTAATGTGCATCGGTGGGTTTAAATTGAATAGAAAAGGGCCAGGGAAGGATGTTCTTGGATTCCGGGCAGAGGTATTTTGGGCAGAGCTAATTAGAAATGTGTGACTGAATAGCCTGAGCAATACTTACTCCTGCCGTGTCGTCCCCACACAAAATCTATGTTATCGTGTGCCCCTAAGTTAATAAAAAATTTCAAGACATCTATGTCGCGAAGTGGTTTTAGTCGGTGTCCCCTTTGCCCCCGCCCTAAACCTGTCCTCCCCGTCTCTGCCGGGACTGGCGGACGTGATTTTTGCGTCAACCTTTCACGGAGGGGAAGGCAGTGGCTTCAAGCACACCTTCCCCGACGGAAGGGGGGCCGCCCTCTGCATCTCTCTGTCACGGTGGGGAAAGGTCCTCAGGCTTGAAGCCTTCCTTTTGGTCAGAGCAAAGCGGCGGTACCGACAGTCAGCGGGGTCCTCTCAAAAGCCACAAGCCAGAGACCTTCGGAACCCCCCAGACAATCCTTTTGCGGGGGCCGGTTTCGCCCGGCAGCAGCTGTCGGGCTCAGCCGGCTGCGGTGCACTCATTTGCGGTCTCTGCCGAGCACCGAAAATGAGTCTCCGGTACCGAAACCCTTTCTTCCTGCCGGCAGCAGCAGGGCTGGGACTGCCCGTGCCGCTCGCCGGCCGCACGGGTGCTCTCCGCGCCGTCGGGGCAGCGGGCGCGGAGCGGAGCGGAGCACGGGCGAGCCTTCCTCCGGCCCGGGGAGCCGCTCCACCGCCGGAGAGGGGAGGCAGGCTGGGGCTTTACCGCACCCACTGTAGTGCCAAGAGCCGTTCATTGAGCTAGTCCAGACTGTAAAGAAGACCCTTTACCCCACTGGCTCCCGTAATACAGGGTGTAAGTAGAAAACAGTTCGGCTTCGCTTTTCCCGATTTAAGTATTGTCCTGATTCTCCCGCCACTAATTAAATTATCTCCTGTTTTTGTTTTCTTTTTTTTTTCTTTTTTTTTTCCTTGTGTATGTGTGAGATTTCGGGGGAGGAGATTGGTGGTTGTTAGTTTGTTATGTTGTCTTCCTGTAAAAGTTTACCTTTCAATATGGTTGTCTGCGCATGAGCAGGGAAATGAGGGGAAGAAGGGATCTGATCAGAATTCAGACAGGCATTCAACCAGGGAACACCAAAATTACCCTTTCACTTGTTCCAAACACTGCTATAAATGTCCTAAGTGAATACCTTTGTGTTTGGGGATAAGCAGCGAGAAATCCTTAGCTTTGCTCGTTTTTGGTGTCTGAAACATCTTGCACATGAAGGTGACCTCCATACTTCTCTAGGGCTGGTGAGAGAGCCCCTTTTCCTTCAGAATGGGAAGGTTTTGATTTTCTCCTTCTCTCAGAGCACAGCCTCCCTTTTGTTTGAATTTTTCAAAATAATTTAGAGATGTGTTAAAAGTGTATCCACTGTGAATAGAAAACCAAGTAACAGAATTTTGTGCTAGAGGGCTGTGTAAACCCAGATGGCCATCCCCCCAAACTTGTTCTGAAATATGATGGGAATTCACAGTGGTGGAACAAACCAGTTTGTTTCTAGCACTGTGTGATGGTGGTTTTGGACTCAGTGTAACTCGCTATAGATTTTAATTGGGTAAACTGCTCACAAAGATGTAATGGCTCCTGGCAAAGGTATTACTTCTTAGCATATCAGTGTTTGAGGAAGGCAGGGCTCTGCTATTGTAGTAGCAGGGTGACTCTTTAACACATTTGACTCATTACATTCATGCAAAATGATACATACCTTTGAGTTTGCACCGTGACAGTGTCTTATCCCTGTCATCTGATTATTATGTGTGTCTCAAGATTGTGTAAAAGGCTCACCTACCTCCCAGGTGAGTGAGTAAGCAGGAGTTTTACAGAGTCAGTGTCTGAGGCCAGGCACCCTACCTAGTTTCATGCAGTGCCACAAAGACTATTTTGGTTTGTCCTAAGGCACTTCCATTCTCAATTAGCCGCCCACCCGCTGTTCTGCTAGTTCCTTATGGCAGAGATCCCTGCCCATGGAGCTTCTGGTGACAATACACTGAAGAGAAGAGCACTGTTTTAAAGCTCTGATGCTTTGAGAGTTTTCTCCCCATCTGTTCACTTCTGAGCAGAGGGATGTGTCCTTTGCAAGAATGCAGGGCTGCTAGATCCAGGCTTTGCCTGGGGAAGCTTTCCATTGCTAGGAAGGGTTTAGCTGGAGTCTCAGTAGTTGTGTACAGATTTAGCCAGGCTTCAGCTGAAAAGCTAGATAGATAATGCCATTGTCAAGCCTCCGGTGGAGCAGTTTGGCCACCTGCTACTCCCTTTGGATGGAAACAGGATGTTTACTGGAGGGCTTTTCAGGAAGGGAATGTACTTTCAGGTACCCCATCTGAACGGGGCTGTCCAGAGGATTTAACAGCGTATACCTTTTTCCTGATCAATCGCAGATAGGATTTAGATTTTTTTATATGCTTCATCCTCTTTCTTAGCACTTAGTTTGTTTTAATGGCCAGAACATGTCCTGTTCAGTCTGTGCTGAGATGAATTCTGAGGACTGGATGTGGAGAAGTGGCAGGATATAGCCCTAAAACCCAGTAACTTGTGCTTCCTGCAGGGAAGTGGCTGCCCTTCTAGAGGCAACGTACACCCTCTGCTGCAGTGGAGCGAGCACAGTGCTGATGAGCAGGTCTAGGGAAAAAATCCTATTGCTCCTTGGTTTTTAGTAAATATGCTATGAGCTACCTAGTGGTATTAGGTCTAATCATAGCCTCAAAGCTGTGTCTGGATTTATGTTGATCACTTTAAAACAAATCTCACAGATATATTTAGTAGAAGAATGTGTAAAACCCCAACCCCCAAATGGTATTATGTAACCAATACAGTATTTAAGTGCCCCCTGTGTAAACTAAGTGAAAAGCCTGCTGTTTGCTTTCTTTGCCTCTGTTGTGTATTGGTCAACCAAAGGCGGGTGCTCTGTTTGCTGTTCTGATTACTATTTTAAAAGGAAAGATCCATAGGATCATGTTATCCAGAAATTGAAAAAGACTTAAACCCCTCTCACTGAGCTTAAGAGAGGGATCTGGGGCTGAGTGAGAGCCCTCTCGTGGGCTGCCCAGGGGTATCTATTGCCAGGGGAGTTTGTGCCGATTGAAAGCACACTTGCATCAAGGATACAGCCCCGTACAATGTACTTTGTCTCTTTATTTTGGCATGTGTGGTGCAGCCGTTCTCAGCAGCCTCTGCAATCTCAGCCACAGGGTTCAGCTGAGCTCAGCAAAGATGAAGATGTGTTAGCGTAGGGTCAAGGAGATGGTGGAAACTTGTGGGCTAACAGGGAACATTACTGCTGCTATATCTAGAGCTGATATCTGGTGGAAATGAGAGGTGGATTTCCTCTTGCTTTGAACCAAAAGGAGTTTGTAGGCTTTCCCCCTAATTTACTGTTATTGATCTGCCATCAGCTCCTTGCCCAGTTAAATCCTTTATTCAAGGTGCTGGATCTTAGGAGCACAGTGGTTTCCCATTATTGTTATAATCTTTTTCCAAAGAGAGATTCCCCCTTCTCAGTAATGCACCAAAGTGGAAGTAATCGCTCTTTTTTCTTCTTGCATTTGTCCTTTCCTGTTTCATTCACCGATTGAAAAATGGCTAAAGAGCAGCCCCCATTTCACCTCCCCTTTTCCCTGATTGACTCAGCAGCTCCTGGGACAGAGAGAGGAAAGGGGCCTCGAGGTCACAACCTTCACAATCTTCAAAGCCCCTGCCGCTTCCAGCAGCTGTCACAGCTCTCACTGACCATATCCCCAGAAGGTCAGCAAAAAAATAAACACTGGGGCCCGACAGGTCCCCTTCTCATGCAAACTGGCCATTTCCCTCCCCAGCTCCCATTCCATGCATAGATTACACATTGGAGACCCCCTTGGATTTGCACAGAGCTATGCAAGAGCAAAATGCCACAGAAAATAAAAGCAGAAGGGTTTCCTGGGCAGGCAGGGTGGGAAAAAGAAAAGCAGCTTCCTGAGCTCTCCATGCCCACCCACAGGCTGCTGCAGCCATTTTGTGTGCGCAAAGCCTGAAGGTGAAGCTGGGGAGGGGGCTGACTTTTCCCTGGGAGAAAGACTGCAGGGAAGGGTTCAGCTTTTGTATCTGCTTGTGCATGTGAAGGATGGAAAATAGAAAGAACCCAAAAGAAATAGGAAATGAAGTATAGACTGTAAAGCCTTTTCATCAGGATTAGATTGCAACCCTCTCCGACAGCCAGCCTGCTTTCTGCACTTACCTTCCTCTGCAAAAAGTCATGATGAAGCAGAAATAGTGCCAGGGAGAAGCACAGGTTCAAAAGGCCAGAACGGAAAGGTCCTTTGCTAAAGGAAGTACCCCTCCCCAGCCTTCTTGTATAGAAGTATCCATTTCACCATGGCCAGTAATAATCAAATGGCTATTTCCTGGCCTTCCCAGCACAGCTCCCAGATGCAAAGCACTGTTCTCCTCTCCATTATTTCAAACCCTTCCCCTCCCGCCCCACGCTCACTTCTCTACCCGTGCTTCCCCATGGCTGAACCCAGCACTAGGGCACGACTCGAGTTTTTCAGGCTCCACAGCGAAGGAAGACGCTCGTTTCCTATTCGCATTTTCGGCCTCTCCCCACAAGACCAAACGGGTGAGCAGCACACCGGATGGCAGGACAAAAACTCGTCCAGGGGATTTTTATCTGCGAGGGGCTGCCAGGGAGGCAGGAGGGGCTGCTGACCTGCAAGAAACCCCCCAGGAAGAAAAAGCAGGGACAGGGGGACTAGGGGGTCACTTTATTTATTTGGTGTTGGCCGGGTACAGCAGAGGGGCTGCCCAGGCTCTGCGGCCGGGGCCGGCGGGGCGGGAAGCGGCGGCGGGCCCGGGGCAAGGGGTG
>VZTN01023727.1:314739-325524 GCA_013400515.1 Erpornis zantholeuca
ACAGCCGCGGGTGCGGGGCACGGTCGGGGAGCCCGGCGGGCCGCACTCGCCGGGAAGAGGCATGAGCTTTGTTTCGCGGAGGTTACTGGGATTAGAGCCTCGGCCTCTTTGTGCTGTGCTTTGCTTCGCACCACACTGGTTTTCGAGCTGGGATCAGGCACAGAAACAGCAATGTATCTCCTCCCATCCTTTAGTGGGTGTTTACCATCAGTATGTAATATAGACACCCTTCAAACGTCTCAGAACTCATACTATTTTAAAAAGGAGCCATGATGGGTTTCTCTGGTTTCAATCACTGCTTGTGTTTTAAACACAGGGCCGTTTCGAATCCTGTGTGATAGCATCAAAAATATGCCCATTACTCACAACCTGAGTCACCAGAATAGCACGATTATTTGTCACAAATAACATCTCTGTACAATTACTCTCCTATCTAATAATGCTCAGCATTTCACAACTTTTCCCTTAACTTGGTGGGCACATGGGATTATTTTTTTCCTGCTGTGGCTTTCTTCTTTCCATGAAGAATAACCCTCAAAAGAAAAGACCCTATAAGCAATATTGCACTACTACCCTGATCACAAAAGCAGAGGCAATATTGATAGGGTCTCATCCTTAAGGTTAGGAAGCTGGATAATGTGTCTTGCAGCAGGTGACTGGAGGGAGCTTCATTCCATGCCTGCAAATGGGGAAGGGGTAAAAAGTTAGAAAGCAGTGAACTGCCCCTATGGATCACAGCACCATGTGCTCCTGGGAGAATGGGGACACAGGAATGGAGTAAATCTCTGACCCACAGAATCCATGCATGGGCGCTACCCCTTTCTCCCAGGACACATTTAACTCCAGTACGGATTTCATCCAGGTTTCTATACCTCCATCCCCAGTTCTCACTTTCTTCTGTGTAAAATTCTCTCCTTTATTAATAGCCTCAGTCAATTAGCTGCCTAGCTGTCAGAGGCTGGGAAGTGCTATTTATTTGATTAACTGATAGTTGTATTTTGAGCTTTTTAGTAACAGGCATCAAGCCCTCTGAGAACTTCCTTTCTAGGGCTGTCCTACTTGGAGAGCCCAGTGTTTTAAATATCCCTCCCTTCATTGGAAATCACGGGATTAAGTACACACTAAAAATTAGAAAGCAAAACAGGATCTCCAGGGCTGGCTCTCCAGCACTGACTTCACATTTATGCACACAGGTTAAAGTGTTTGGAGACGCACACGTGTTTTGCCCTAGCTTGTTTTGTTTGGCTTTTTCTTCTCTTCCCCCTCCCCAGCACCTTTTCTGTCCAAGGCTGGAAGGCACAATCTTCAGCTGGGGCTGGCTTAGTGTTGAACATGCTAACAGCCACAGAAATTATTCCCAGGGAAGGACTGAGACACCTCCAGCTTCAGGGCTGCTTTGCCAACTAGACTCTTTCTCTGCACTCTGGCTCCCAATGAACCTGCCCCAGCACATTTGTCACGTAGGAACACTTGAGAGTCCAGAGGAAGGGGAAGGAAATTTCATTCCCAGGCCATCCCAAAACAGGTCATGATTTTGACACATTAAGCTTCTCTGTCCTCAGTCTGCTTTCCAGTGTATTAAATAGGAGTGTAATGAAGGGACAATCCCCTAATTCATGGATTCCTGGCTAATTTATCCATGCCACATTGATCTGGTCTTTGCCATTAGAGGTCCCTGGCTTTTGGCATGCTGGTGTGAGGCAGCCCTGCATCCTCTTTGATGCTGCCTGACTTGCCAAAGAAAAAGGAACTGGGCAAGCTCCATTCAGTTTGGTGTTTTTCTAATGCCCAATAAACAAATCTCCAATCTGTTCCAACCCCTCCTTCTCCCCATCCTTTGTGATGCTTGTGGAAGAAAACAGGGATCTTTTTTCCGCATTATTTATTTATATTAAATCTTTGCTCACACCAATTAAAAGGCCACATTCACAGAAATTGCTGAAAGCAGCTCAGAGTTGAGTTTGATAAAACTTCTGTATTCTCATTACCTTTGCAAAACCTCAGGTTTAATCCTGCCACTGCTTCTCAACAATCCCTGCAACCTAGACATCCAGTTGGACTGAGAACATAAAAAAAGATGCAACTAGGCTCAGCCTTACCTTTCCATCTATTCCCGTCCAGTCTATTTTGTTTATTGTTTACCATGTCTTTTCCACTCTTCAGCCTCGATGTTATCTCAAACAAGACTTAGACATAATACACACAACTTAACTTCTCCAGTGGCCCAACAGACAAACCCACTGGCAAGTTTACAGTAGAAACACACAATCTGCACATGAAGTGATGTTACTGATGCATGGACAGTGTGGGGGAAAGCAGGATTTGACGACTTCCTCACAACTTAAATACTTCAGTAGTTGCAGAAGCTAAAACTGGCAGGGGAGGGTAAGGGATGTAATTAGAAACGTCAGCCACAAGTTCCAAGCAAAGGCAATTAAGTTACTTTATGTTTCTGGGTCTGTGCTGAGAGCCTAGATGTGTCTCAAAAATGTCTTTATCTCTAAGTGGTGTATTGGCACAGGCCTCCCCACACGTTGCCTTTTTTGGTTTGGGTTTTTTTTTTTTTTAGCAAAACAGGAAAAATAAAGACTGAATCAGCCTCCAATAGTATTCCAATAGTATTCCACCTAGTTTGCAAATGATATGCAGAGCCTGGGTTGTGCTATGTCCTATAGCAGGGAGACTCTCTGGAATGTATATGGGGGTTATTTTAAAATAAACGTTTAAACACGAGATTATGAAATGCATGCTATTTATACACTGTGAGGCTCAGCATCTCTAGATATGTTTAGAAACCTCTCTTGCCTTTAATCACAGTTATAGAAACTAAATGGAAATGTCACCCAGACGAGTATGGAAATAACGCTTTATATGTTGCTCAATAATGGAAGCTCTTTTTTTGGCAGTGCGTGTAGGGGAATCCATGGTAGTGGAGCCTTTGCTATGTGTTTAAGTCCCTTTTTTCTGATGTTAGGAGACAAATAAGACTGAAGTGTCCTTATAGTGAAGCCTTGGGATAAATAAAATAGTGAGCTGAGTCTCTGGAGTTGAGAGGCCTTAGTTCTTCATGAGATCAGACCTTGCCTTCCCTGATTTAGCTTAGGGAGCCACTTCTCCTTCCCTTTGTTGCTGCTTTGTTTGTTTGTTTCTCTTGTGGTTAAAGATGCCACCGGAGCAAGCGTTTTTTTAAAATTTTCCTCTCAGTTACAATCACAAAAAACATAGAAGGGCACAGTCCAGCCTTGTTTTCCTGGTCACAGCCAGTTCTCTAGCCTGAGGAAAGCAGACCATTTAAAAGCCATCTTGCAATTAAATACATTATATAGTCTACAATATATTTTCTGCAGAGGAATTGACACTATTACCAAAGGTCAAATCAAACACTTTGGAAACAGCTGTAGGCTGAAAGTTGATTTAGAGTTTTCCATTCTATTTAATAATTTTATCATTGTTTTAAAACTGGGAAGTGTTGCCTTTCTAATTCTCTTTTTTTTCCTTTTTTTTTTCTTTTTTTTTTTTTTTTTTTCAAGAGAGAAAATTCTTAGCATTCCAGTCCTGGCTTCTTAAGTCTATCTAGCAAGTTTGTACAAATCTGTCCAGAGAAAAAGGGGATTCTTGCTTCCATGCAAGAGTCAACTTGTCCAGGTGTGAGACTCCAGAGAGTAAGGGTTGATAATCCTCTCTGAAAACATCACCTTCCCAAGTGTGTTTCACCCACCAAGCTCAGGAATTCTGTCACCCACAGCCACTTACCAATACGTTCCCCTTCTCCTGAAATCAGGAGGGATTACACTCCAGAATGTCCTGCCATTTGATTCTTGCTTATAATATTTAGTTTGTGGGTTTCAATAACCCTTTTCTCAGCAGCAATATTTCCTCGGCTGGCAGAACCCAGATCTGCGTCAGTGAGCTCCATTAAAAGGAATGACAGAGCTCCTTAAACAGCCCAGACTTTGTAACCCCACAATACGGCTTTTCTGCATGGTGTTTACCAGCGCTCTGCTGTCTGATGGAAAAAAAAAAAAAAAAAAAAAAAAAAAGAAAGATAGGGTGTAACTCTAGGAGGAATCGCNGACTAATGGTACTAAATGCAGCAGGAAAATAGGGCTAAATACTATCACCCTGCAAGTGCCGATCCCACTGTTGGCCCTGCATGTAGAGGGCAAGTGAAAGGCCTTGTAGTTGCCTTGGCTGGGGAACAGAACATGCGGGGCTGATCCTGAGGTCCCCCCAATAACTCTTTCCCCCACGGCGAAGGCCAGACTCCCCTCACCACACACGCGGCTGCCCCCAACCCGCCCATGCCTGCAGGGGCAGGGTGTGGTTTCTCCACGGGGCCCCAAGCCCGAGTCTCCGCAGCCGGGGCCAGTGGCACGGCACGAGGGGAAGCGGCACCTCCTGCCCCCGCCCGGCCGCCTCCCTTCCCCAAACCACCCAAGAGCGGCCAGAGCAGGAGCGACCTTAACACAGATCTAGCACTCAATGCAATGACTCAAAAAGTCCCCCTGAAAAAAAAAAAAAATCCCTCTGAAAACTTAAACCATCTGATTTCACTTTCCGCTCCAATTGGTTGTGTAGCCAGGGCGCAGGTCTGGCCTCCTCCACCACACTAATACCCTATGTGTGCTGCCTCCACAGAGGAGGGGTTCTTTTAACAAGTTTATGCAACAACAGGATGGAGGCTCTGCCGGAGCCCTTCCCCCCGCAGCCCGACCTGATTCCCCGCATTCCTCCCGCGCCCTCCCCCTCCGACCCAACTGGAGACAAACTCTGGCATCTCCACACACATGCAAATGGTTTCCCTTGCACAAATACAGACTCCTGAAGGGGCCTTTGCTTCCGAATCCCCCCTCTCTCTTTTTTTTTTTTTTTTTCCTCCAGTGCCTTTTTTTTTCGCTGTTACATTCCTCAGCCAGGCAGGGTTAAAAAAAAAAAAAAGAAAACAAAAGAAAAAGTGGGGAAGGCAGGGTTTGGAATGTGTAACCTCCATCCCAGGCCCAAATCTGCAGGGAACCCCGTCCTCTCCCCTCACGCCCCTGGGGCCTGCCTTAGAGAGCTGGCGCTCAGCACAGGGCGTTTGGGGGCTCCATTGCCCCAGCCAGACGCAGGAGCCCTCAGAAGGTTGTCCCTCTCCCTCTGCGAATGGGATATGGTCCTTGTCATCACACAGGCCTTTCCCTGTATCACATGCCTCAAATTCCCCCCACGCTCAGGGTTTTGAAGTGTAGTGACCATATTATTTTTAAAGACACAATTTCATACAGGAAAACAGCTATACGTCTATTCCCCCTGTGATTTCTCCACCTCCAAACAAGGCAGGCTCACATGTCTGAGAGGCCATCTTACAGCCCAGCATCAGCCCCACCAAGGCTTTCACTAGCACTTATTTCCACTCGCTGATGGGCTCCACGAGTGCGCACACACACACAGAGAACAAAGCATTGCCCTGCTCCAGGGTGGCTTCAAGCTCCTTGCTGGTCCATCCTCCTTCCCATCCTCCCTGGCCAGGGGCAACAAAAGGGCCCTTCAAGCTCCCACCCTGGTCACTTTTGTGCTCCTGTTGTTGGCGAGAGGGGAAGACACCCCCCTCGAAAAGCCCTTAAATTTCACTTTCTCCTACCTCTTCACTAATCAAAAATTAGAAGGAAGAAGGGAAAGTGCCAAAGCTAAATAGGCCTTCCCATTCCTCAACACACACAAAAATGGCAACCATGCTACAATGCCGAGATGGATGAAAAGAAAAGCTCTAGAGAAAGGGAGCCACGCCGGCTCGGGTTACCTCCACTGAGGCCTGAGAGTGCACTGCATGGGCCACCAGCACTGTGCCTCCGTTTCAGGCATGGAGGCTTAGCCTTCTCCTCTGGGCGTGAAAGGGACACAGCCTTCAGCTCACCCCAGAAACAGAAGGGCTGAAAAGGTGTCTTTTGTCTGCTCCCTCGTTCATTGGAGAACTGGAGTGCGTTATTGAGGATTCGGCTTCTCCTCAACCCTTTAAAATGGGACACGCTCCCCCCCTCAGGATGTGGTCCTCCATTTTCTGCCTTCCCATGGCTCACTCACCAGCACATCCTGGCCTGGCTTGGGATCTGCCGTGCAATCTGAAAGCACTCGTTTACCTAGATTTGATTTCCAATATGACGGCTCTCCCCACCCCCACCCTTTGCTCCCAAGGTAACAGCTCAAGGCTTCAGGAAAAAAAAGAGAGGAAGGTCCCATCCCCCAGCCCTCCAAACCCCTTTCTTAGCAGCTGCAAGCGAAAATACCACATCTGCCTCCAACTACACCGCGAGTGACAGTCACCAACATATTGTTATTTAAAGATCAATTCTGAATGCAGTGTTCCTGTTCCTAGGCCTACATCATCCTCGCGTCTCTCAGTCTCGCTCCACGTTGCTATTGGGAAGCTCAGGGACATATTGTCTTTCAAATCCTATTGATTATTATTTAGTTATCTTGTACTATTTTTTTTTTAATGAAAATGAAGGTATCAATATTCCTTTAATCTTAACAGTAATTTCTCTAAAAGTGAAATACGATGGAACTTGAAAAATACATCAATAGGAAGCAAAAATTAAATTGTAAATACACGTGTGTGTATATATTCAAGTCACTGAATTCCACATACAACAGTAACATCCTTAGGTTCATAAACCCCTAATTTTTAGAGCAGACAGAAGAAAATATTCAAAGCTGGTCAGGATATTTTTAAAGGTGGTGATTGCTCTGAAGGAGGACAAGAGGGCTTTAAAATGTGAATAGGCCAGCTTTTTATTTTACAACTTGGACACACAAACCCAAGCTAGTGGCAGAAAGGGCAATCCATTTTGTACACTGAAGCAGTCAAAACGGGGAACAAAACCCAAGGAATTTCCATACAAACCACTCAACCCAAACACAAAATAAACAAACAAACACAAGGGTAGGGATTTTTTAAAGCAATTTCTACATGATCTTGGCATTTTAATGCTCATTTGAGCCTTTGTGGTGAAGGGAAGAAATCAGAGTAGGGGGCTGGTTCCCTACTAAAATGCATTAAATAACTACAGAACGCCATAATGTCAGGGGCTGGGTGTGCAACAGTAACTGATCATAAAGGATGTATTAGGACTGGAACCAAATGCTTTGACAATATTATTGCACTGCTTTATTTGTGCAGACAGTAGTGCAACATTGTCAGAGCCAGCGATACCAGCAGCCACTGTCACGTTCTGCACAGCTGTCCCTGCATCCTTTTGTAAGGGACTGTTACATTGCAGTGTTAACCACAATAACGTTTTTATGTTTAGCCCCAATAAAACTCTGCATGACAAAGTTTATTTGCAATCGTAATTAGACAAGGTAAAAAAAAAAAAAAAAGAAAACAACAAAAAGTTAGTTTAAAAAATGACAGAAAGAGAGGAAAAAAAGGGAGAGGGATAGAAAAAGACCACTGTTAAACAAACCATTCAAGTCTTCTGCTACTTACCCAGTATATCTAGGCACAGTACGTTATAAAGGTTTTATACAATAAAATATTTTTCTACTGTAATGGAGAATAAAACAAGAAGGGGCATAATTCAGCATCCCCAAATGTATGTGTTTCTATAAAACCCAAATTGGTCAGTCAATGAATCTGAACTAGACAATTTAAATAAATCACAGAAAGTGCCAACCCTTTCCTGTGCCTTCAGAAGTTTTCTTAATTGTGCTGTGATTTTATCATGGTTGACCAGTACAGATGAAAAAGCCTGGGGGGTGTGGTGTATATATAGAATGGTATAAATACACAGTGCTTTGATTTGCTATGGAAAATGTTACAGAAATGGTGAGACCTGTGTACAAAAATACTTAGCGCCTGTGCTCCAATCTCACACACATCTGTGTGTGTGACCACTCAAAAATTACAGCATAAACACCACAGATTCTTAGAAACAAATCAACAGCATTAATCCCTATATAGACATTGACAGGGACCACCTTAAACATATAAGAGAAAGTTTCTCTAAGGGTAAAAACTGTAAAGAAATAATCAAAAAATTCAGTGTAGATATTGTATGGAAAAGAGTAGAAATTAGTAATTAATTACTCACGAACTATTGGTAAACAAAACAGGTAATGGGATGCCTTGAAAGCTCCCAGAAATGTTTGGAGCTTATGTCTGAAATAGGATGTGTTTAAATTATTTCAGCCCATTTCTTTAGACAGACACATAAAAACATATAACTCAGAATCTCTCTCCTTATTTAAAACCACTCCCACATGTATAAAACCTTATTTCACACACGTGCATAAATACACTGGAGGAGGCATCTATTTTAGGGTTGTTTGCCCACTCTGAAGAGGGTGGGCTGCTAAAGGGGGTCATGTTTCTGCCAGCCAATGCCCTTTTAATATTGCACTGCTCATCATAATTGCCAGTAGTACAACAGAAAAAGGGCTCTGGACAACAGCATACTTCAGAGACTTTCCAAAATAAATGATAAATCAGTTAGAAACTTCTCCAAGTGATGGCTTCTGTGCATGTTTTAGTCTAAAACAGATTTGTTACATTCAAAAAAAAAGGAGTTTCTTCAACAACCACATTGAATCAATGTCATTCTTTGAAATTAGATTTTAATATTTCACAACTGCTTCTTCAATTAACTTCAGCAAGAATTTAGGTAAGCTTGCTTTAGGGACTTTTTTTCCTTATCAGTAGTAAATGAACTGCATTAGAGCATGTGAAAGCAAATACCCTAACTGGGATTGTCCTGCTTGCATTTCAGCACCCCAGTATTTTACAAAAGTAGGTGTAATGAACTAAATATTAAAGGCACAATGGAGGATAAGTTAATATCCTTTCTCTTGCTTTCATCTGAATCAGCTGTTAAAATAATTGGTATTTATTACATACATGCTTCTAGCACCTTAAATTATTCACTTCCAATGGCTAAGGAAGTCTTGCTATTTTAGAGGCATCTAAACAAGCTTCCAAAACAACTGCCATCCAGCAGTGAGAGACCTTTAAAAATCACCTATTTGCATCATGCAAACATTACTATTGTAATTTTTCCCTTTTCAAAACGAATATATGGGTAGTAAGGAGAAAACATCAGTTAATCATTACGAATCAGACATTCCAAATAATTTTAGCAATAAGTAACATTTAAAAGTCAACTTGTTAGTCTTTAGGTTTAAACTGTTTACCATTTGTTTCTCTAGACAATTTCAAACTTAAAGCTGGAAAAGGTACCTATTTGTTAAATAAGAATCACTTGAGAAATTATAAAATTCTTTTATTTCAAACAATGCAAAGAAATTCTATGCAAAGAAATCCAAACTTGAAAAACAACTTTTCATGAACTGTATAGACAAGTAAGAATCGTATCAAATGCTAAAATAAATTAAACTGATTCGGTTCTGGGGGGAGTTTGGGCTGAGTGAGAAAATGCACTACATGAATTCTAGTTGTCACTTTATCATAGTAGTATTAATAAAAAGGCAATTGATTTGGAAACATCCCAACCAAATTAGAATCTTAAATTGTATCATTCTTGTTTTCTCACTTCATTTTAATTTTTCCTCCTCCTTTTTTATTTATTTATTTTTAAACAATAATTTACCCCTAATCCAGAAACCTAGGCTGGTTTGGAGATTTAAAAAAAAAAAGAGAAAAGAAAGAGAGAGAAAAAAGGAAAGAAATAGAAAAGAGAAAGAAAACTAAAAGAATGTGCATTAAACCTTAGGAAGTTTTTTTTCATTCCAGAGCCCCAGGTCTGTGTTCGAGGGTACCAGCTTTCCTTATACAACTCAAAGACCACACACTGGAGGGAAACGGAGCGGAATTGGGGCAAAGTGCAAGAATGCCAAAGAAACACTTTGGGCTGTGCACCCTGGTTTATTGCAAAAACTCCGGACTATTTAAGCAAAGCATTACTTTTACGAGATTTAAATATTAAGCCAATATAAATACTGGCTGGAGATAGCATGTGACTTATTGCCTCGCTCTTTGGGGGTTTTAGCAAAAAAAAAAAAAAAAAAAAGAAAAATAGGGAAAAAAGGAGGGAGCTACTAAACCAGGATCTTTTAGCAAAGCAATTCTACGTGGTATCTAGAGAGACAGGAGTTTTGCTACGTTTAAAAATGGGAATAGTATTTTGCAGGAGGAGCGCTGTGGCACAATGAGAGCGGGCAACAGCCGCGAACCCTCCCGTGAAACAGCCCTCGGCGCGGGCTGGGGGTGGGGAGGCAGCGCTCGGCTCCGGCGACAGGAATTTCATTCGTGGGATCCCACTCAGTTTCTCAGGAGTGTTTGCATAGGTGAAATGTTTGAGAGAAGAAAGAGGGGGGAAAAAAAAGCTCACCGCTATCTAGAGATTTCCAGCCCAGCCCGCCGGCACTCGTCTCTCTCCCGACGCTGCTCGGCGCACGGGCGATGCGCTCCGTGCGGTCCCCTCTCCCCGCTCCGCTCCCGGCGGGAACAAGCGCCCATTCCCCACTCCTGCCGCTCCCAAGTTTTATCCTCAGCCCCGCTGCCGCCCTCGGCGGCTCCGGCCGCCCGCTGCTTTCAACACCTCGTATCGATCGCACGCCAGAACGCAAACCAACCAGCCAAACTTCACTCGGGGAATCGCCACACTTGCCCTGCGGGAGGAAAGGGCTCCCGCACTGCCCGCTCCGCGGGGAAACCTCTCTGGGAAGCGCACGGCCCAGCCGGGGAGCCTCCGCATGGGAGGTGGGCGAGGGGCGCCGCCGTCAAGCGGCTCCCCCTCCCCCGCCTGGCCCCACGGTCCCCGTCGGGTCCCTCCGCCCCGCGCCCTCGCAGCC
>VZTN01023727.1:331083-370843 GCA_013400515.1 Erpornis zantholeuca
TGGTAGTTTTAATGGATTTGTTGTTTGTGGGAGGTGGGGAGGTTTTCCCTTGCTTTGAATTCTAACCCCCTGGCTGGGAGCTTGCTCCTAATTGCATGCACAGCATTCCTTCGGAGTGGGTGGTATCACCTTTTACTGCTGCTCCCTTCCACAGGGAAGGCCTGTAAAAAATCCCTTTCATGTGCCCGAAAATCAATACCCAGGGCTCTGGATGGCTGCTGTAAAAACAAAACAAAATCCTGTCCCTCCCTCGCACCAAAAATATGAACATATATACCTATATAGGGAGAGACAGAGGACCCCTCCCTACAGACAAATGCAGGGGGGCAGTTGGTTCCTTCTGCCAGCCCAGGGCAGAGGCAGTGTCAGGCTGGTGTGGAAAGAGCCCCTATTTTTACAGCTGTTGGGGACACTTTCAGAGGTGGCTGCAGTTGGAAGCTGGAGGTCTCAGTGTGGTTCTGGTCAATAAAAATGGATGTGGCTTGAAAATGCCTGCTCCAGTGGCAGGGGGGGTGGGGGGGNCTCCAGTGGCAGGGAGGATGGAGGGTCAGAAGCAGTGCTTAAAAGGTTAAAAAGGACTGTGTGAGTGGGAAGTTGTAGGGTTATGGGTGGAGTTATCCACACTTTTTAAAAAAGCACAACAGAGTAAACAAATTCATCTTTCAGTTAATGTCAGGATGAAGGTAAGAGTGCGAGGGTGGTGTGCCTCACTGTGACCAGCACTGGGCTTTTTGAAATAAAAAATTGAGGCATTTTTTTAGGAAACTATTAAGCCGAGTTTATTTTTCGTTCTGTCCCCAAATTGTGCAAAAACGATACCAGTCTAAGTTACAAGTGAACTTCATGTTCACTTCTCTCTCTGCTGGCTCTTAATTTCTTTAGCACTGTGGGGAGAGGGAGCGATTGTTAAGCGTTAAAAAATCCATGCAAAATAAATCAATGTGTTTCTGCCATCTACATTTCAATTCAATAACATCGTTTTCATAGAGCTATTTCATTAGGATGGAATAACTCACCTGTAAGTAATTACAGCTGACTTGCTTTCTAGCAGAGACCAATACAAGTCCAGAAAGGGGATAAAGGTTAGCGCAAAGAAATACTGCAGAGGTTTGGCATGGGTATAAAAGCAAATAGTTATGTTCTCTCCTTAGAAAGCAAGTAATTTTGAGTCATCATTTAAAAGAAAATTCATAGCTGTGCCTTGAAGCTTCATTTTAATCTAAAATTTAAAACCAAAACCCAGCTTGAAAGTGTTTCATCAGTAAAAGGTCTGCATCAAACAGAAAAAAGCTCCAAACGAACAAACCACCCAAAGTTCTTATAATAATTGTTTGAGAAATCCACCTTTCTCAGATTTCACAGAGGCTCAAGCAGTCAAATAGTTTGTTTGGTATTTGTTGTTGTAATTCTTCTTCTTGTTGAAATTGTGTGTTGGCACTGAGTAACATTTGTTTGAAATTAGTTTATCAGTGTAACACTAACTTAAGAATGAGTTTAGTGGTTCAAAAGTGCACTACTTTGAATGAGATAATTTAAGTGGAGCAGTACATGGAAAAAACCCATGAAGAATATTTAAAATTGTTTTTCTATCTAATACTCAAGGTCAGATTTAAAGAGCAGGTCTTAATATATAGTTTAGTGTAAAAATCCTAGTTCAAAGTTCTTATTTAAATCCTAGTTCAAACACTCACTGATTTTCTTTAATGGTTTTGTTACAGCAAACTGCCCAAACATTTTGTATTAATTCATACTCATGTGCAACACTTATTTCTATCTTGTCCAGAATTTGCAAGAGGATGTTTTCCAGGATGATTTTTTTTTTTTAGGAAATCCCATGATTTTTAGTAACAAACAAGATTTTGAATAGAATGAACCTTCCTCATTATTAGATAATTTCAGGAAGTTCATCTTTTCAACATTCTCCAAGCTTTTGTATGTAAATTTAAAAACAAAATATTTACAAAATAAAATGTCTTTCTAAAATCCCTAGGACATGGTCATCTCCAAAATTCTGTGGGTTTGTATTTTCAGCTCTTTTTGGACTAAAGTTTAAAAGGTTATTTTGCTTTATCAAACAATTAAAATGTGCTTTCAGACAGGCAGGGAGAGGAGAGAGCGGGGCTGTGACAGATTTGAGGCATTGTTTTAAGAGAGCACTACAGCTACAAAACCTACACTCTCATTCCTCACTCTCAGTATTTCAGGAGAGTACTCTTTGTTTTAGTGTAAAGAAGAACATTCAGATTATTTTATTTTATTTTATTTTTAAGTTAAGACAATCCACAAAACTTAATCAGAAACAGAACATAGGATTCAGTTCTTTTCTTCTTTCCAAATATGTTTCTTAGTTGGGTTTTTTCCCCAAATAGATAAAAAATCCTTCAACACCAACCTAAAATAAAATAAAGCAAACGACTTGCAGTTCAGAGAGCATGAAAAAAAGGATGATAATTCCCTTGATTCACTGAATTCACCTTAACAAACTATTTTGGAATTTCATTTGTTTGAAAACTGCAGCATATTTATCTCCTAGGCATTTTAGGGCACTAATCTGTTTCACATTCAAGAAAAGTAACTGAAGAAAAACTCACCTCTTTCCCACCCCCAAGCAGAATTGCCAATTAATACGATTCTGTTAGTCCTGACCAAATGGGAGGAATCAGTGAGGTATTATGGGAGATTTATCTAAGGGTCACATCTCACTTCTGAGTTAAGAATTTAATATGAAAAGAAAAAATTATAAAGGTTTTTTCTTTCTTTTGGTATCTATAATGTAGGTGCTAAACATGAAGATATTGCTGTGTTTGTTGAGCTGTCAGAGCAGTCTCTGGGCAGAGTCAGCAGAGCTTTTTGTTTCTTTGCTTAATTTTGAAATCAGCCTCCCCTTTTCTAACTCTAAAACCCCACCAGTAAACACTTGTGCAGATGCACTTGGTATATTTAAAAGGAGCTGATCTACATGAATGGAATTATGAAATTATGGTTTGCTTATCAAATAGTTTAGTTTAAAGGGCTCATGAAGCTTCAGCTTAAATTAGGAGGGTGAACATGTGGCTGTGATCTTAGTTTGACTATCTCATAAACTGTCCTTTCAAAACGAAGTAGAAAACTGCAGATAGAAATGTTCACAGCTTTGCTTGGCTCGCTACTGAATTGCAGTCTAGAACTGAATTGAAAACTCACTTCTATTGCTTTTATCTGTTAACCAATATAACTTTGTTTTAAGCTTGCAGACTTAGTGAATGCTTCCAACATTAAATTTAATCTTTGTATTCCTCACTAGCACCAGCAAAGCTTAATTTTAAACAATGTTTATTAAAAACTTTGTTTCAAGATTAATTTCCCCTTCCTTTACAACTTGTGTGGTTTGCTCTTCTCACAAACTCAAAACAATTATTATTGGCATTTTGCTAAATTATTTTTTGTCAAGTTGTGTGCCAATTATTCAAGTACATCAAGGATTAATGGTTCAATTATATTTCAAATATCCCTTAAAAGTTCACACCCAGTTTCCAGGCACCTTTGGTTAACCAGTGAAAGCACCTACCTTTCGTTATAATTTAGCACTCCTCATCACTTGTAATGAAAGATGTTGAATTAGTTAAGCAAGACTTTATTGGCACAAGAGGGAAAATGAAAATAAATGAATTAACAAGCCCTGAGAAATGATCTTTGCAATTACAGAATTTCTTTTCTTCATATCTCGCACACATTGTGCATTTAACCACAGGAAAGTGGAGGGTGCTTAAGGTGTAAAAGACCCTTTAGAAATATTTCAGTCAACATTGCTACCTCTTGAGCATGTTTATGTTTGCCTTTCATGTTGATGGGGGAAAAATAGCAATGAAATTTTGGTGTTTATACACCTAGGAGCTGAGAAGTCCTGGTTAAATATACCAATCTGGAGCTGGGAACATTTGTGTGAGAATGAGAGCTTCTTCATGCTAATTGAAATCTGTACCTGGAAAATAACAACCCACAAGAAGAACTAATTTTTCAATCAGAGCTCAAACTGGTCAAGAGCCTGTGACCAAACCCAGCACAAATTCAGATCCATACAGTTGTCTATAAGCACCTATAGGGGCTTTTTGTATTGGGGAGATGGAATTCAGATTGTAGAAGTCATCTGTTAAGATCAAACAGATAACAGTGTCTTTTCAAAACATTTTAAAATATTCCTTATCCACACTGTTATCTTTTGTATCACTAAATGATTTTAACAAATGCTGCAGGGAATATGACATTAGCTAACAGAGTGCAAAGGGTCCCTGTTTATCTCAATCCTCTGAGTATTCCTTGTAGTGGGCTGAGTCCACATTTAAAACATTCAAATGCTTTTCCCCAAATGACATCAAAGACTGTTTAAATCAATATTTGGATGATCAGGGAGCAAATGTTTGAATTTGGGAAGGAAGGGGCAAATGTAGCCTGTGCGTGGTTGCTGTAGCACATCACACACGGTTTGAGGTGGGCAAAGGTTGTCACATGGCAGAGCTGCTGCAGGAAGGGGAGGAAAGGACAGCAGCTACTCAAATGATCAGAGGAGGTCTGAAGGATTTCATGACTGGGCAATTCCACCAGGGAGATTAAAACTGGGAGGAATGAAGCACTACCATCAAGGAAGCTTTAATTTTTGTGTGGGCACTATTAACAGGGAACTAGATATTCCCAGGGCAGAATCAGTTCAGCAAGTCTTCCAAATACTTGATTTAAAATCACCAGTGAAGATGTGCCTTTGTGGCAGAAACCAGAGATAGCACATTTTTTGATCTAAGCTTAGAAGGAAACTACTTTGGTGCTGTAAACACCACCAAAATCCTTTTAAAAGCCCAGAATTTAAGAGAAAAATTTATCTGTTGAGACCTGACACTGGAAATTCAGTCATCATCATGTTCCAGTTCCGACAGTTTTTCTCTTTGCCATGTAAACTTTTAAGAGCATAAAGGCATAGAACAGCTGTGATTTAAAACAAAACAAAATAAAAGAAGACAAAAACAAATCAAAAACACCACCACACAATAAGAACACCTTGATAACAGTTTAAACAAAATATTAAGGTTTGTTCCAAGTATCCACATAAACTTTGTTCTACCAGGGGAAGACTCAAATAGAGTATCAAATTTGTTTACTACTTTTACCTGTCTCTTGGCAGACCTACCTTGGCTTCAGCACAACCTTCAGAAGTCACTGACATCCTGAAATTGCTATTCATTAGCTGCTGGAAAAAAGTAACCAGCTTTTCTCTGCTGCTCATATAGAGGATGTGCACTCTCCACTATTTCTCATTCAAATTAAACTTTTCATTAAAAGATATAATCAAAAGAAATCCCTAAAAACTTTAGGGTTGTTATGTGACAGGATATTTGTTTTTATTAAGAGTATGTTAAACTATCCTGATCCAAATAACAATCAAGATAACATCTCTTTAAGCTGCATTAATTCAGACTCTTGAAGTCCAACATGCATATGGCAAAGTGTGCAAACTAATAGCTAAAGGATGTTGTGCACTTAAACCACACTTTGAAACAACAGACTGTTCCAAAGAGATTGTACTCTCTCATCTCATTTAACTGAAATTAATCAAAATTAAACAAATTCTCAAAATGTCAGAAGCGATTGTAAAAAAACAATGTGCATTGCAAACCCCACCACCTAAACAGCCATTATGTTTAAAGGAAATCTGTGATCTGCAACTAATTAGGAGCAAAATGGTTGTAAAATATTTAATTTGTGAGTAGCATTTTAAATTCAGTAACAGCTAGAACAAAATGGGAAAGTAAATTACATTAATCACTCCTGATACTAAATTATCTCTATTTTGCTTCCAGGACAGGAATCAGACTGGGCAATGTTTTCTATTAGTTAAACACATCCAAAACCCAATGAAAGCCTAGGAGGCTGTTTAGCTAACAGGGCTTCCAACATCCTTGTTGTTCCTTTATTTTGGGTACTTTTTAAAGGTCATATAAATCTTTTAAAGAGTCACCCCTTGATTTTCCAGCAGAGGTAGTGAGCATTATTTTCCTGATAAGGGCTATTTCAGACAGGTACAGCAATACATCCTGCAGTGGAGACTAAACACCAAGCTCATCTCAAATGACTTTAACAACTAAAGGAAAAGAGTCCTCTCCAGCCTGCAATACCTTTTTCTTCCTTTTTGGTTTTGTTTCAAAGAAGAAGAATATTTGAAAGTTGTACTAATAATGCAACGAAATCAAAGTGGTTATTTTCCACAGTGCAGCTGTCATTTCCCTCAAAATGTGGTATCTTCTTTGGTTTTAATAAATTAATAGCAAATGCAGCAAGTGGGTGCAAGTGCTCAGCTCCTCCATCCCAAAACACTCCTGGGTGGTGTCTCCGGCATGATCTAAATGCCAGAGACATATGGTCTCACTCTCACCTGTTTTCCCATTTTTTTACAGCCTCTGCCTGTCCATTCCCATTTCTCATTTCATGAAAAATAAAATTCTATTTTTATATATTTTTAAAAAAGAAAATAGACCCATTTTTAAATCCCATTTTAATTCATGAACATCCCAGATTAGATTCAGCTTCTCAAGATGAATTATTTCCTGCTTTTCTCTCTTGTAAATATCTTCCACCACCAACCACCTTCTGCAGATAAAACTTTACCAATTAGTCATTTACAGACATAAACTCGCAAGGCAAAAAAACAGCCTTTGCAGCTCTGGGCCTCTTTGATGATGATGATGTTTACAAATGCTTTCACTGCTGGGCTAGTAATGTGCACTTTGCCATTAGCTCTCTGAAACTGTTCAACACACAAAATGTGCCTTTCAGCAAGGCAGATGGTAAGAAAGATTGTTCCTTTCATTGTATGTAGGACACTTATAAAATAAATAGTGGCTGAGTTGAATGTACCGATTTCTTCAGAGTGAAAAAAGCTGTCTTCTTGTTCAAAATGATTTCTCTGGCTGAACAGGTCACTCACATAAATATCTGTCCTGGTGAGATTTCCACTGTTCCTGCATTGCCACCATGCCTTCCAGCAGCGGATGGGGTGGGGGCTTCTGGTGCCAGGTGCTTGTTGTAAGGCAACCCTTGTATATGAGATGTAACTGGAATCCTTCTTTTCTCTACCATGGTTTTTTCAGCTCCCATGAAAATTTTAAGTTCCCTCCTTTAGATGTCAAGTGCATCAGGACATGCTAGTTCCCAACCACACTGTTGTTCACAACAAAACAAAAGTTCTGCATTTGATGGGGATACAGGAGCTGAAAAGGGTTAAGTCAGGCAACAGATACATGAATTATCTGCACTGCCTGAACAGAAGTAGAAGTGGGTTCCTGAACTGTGTGTCTTGCAGGAAGGGTAAGTGAGGGAAATGTCAGAGCGCAAGCAGCTTGCACTAATTCAGGAGAGGAATATCTGTTTCGATAAAGGAGAGAGTAGGCAGAGTTTATCCTGTACAAGCACCACAGGGGTTAGAGCCCTTTTAATCCTGCAGGCAGCCTTGGCTGAACAGCTGAGTGTCCCTTTGGGGTCAGGCAGAAGAGAATATGAAGAATGTCAGCTCAGCTCCTCTGTGCCAGGGCGTTCTCTCTGTGCTTTGGTTTTCCTTTCAGTGTTGGCTGGGACCAACCATTCCCATTCCTGTGATTCTTCAAAGCTCAGGTAAGGAGTTGATCCCATCACAACCAGTCTCGGCTTAGCAGGGGACCACGACAGCACAACGGAGAGCAGGAAGCCTATTTAGCTTCCCATCTGAGTATCAGACACTGACAGAAATCTGGAGGTTAGAAAGATGAATCAGCTGCTCTGTCCATTGCCTTCCTCACCATGCTCTGCTGTGGTCCACAGGAATACCTAAGCTCCAGCTGAGTTTCGAGTTTGCTTGAATATCCACCAAAATAATTTAATAGCTAACTCTGCTATTTCAAGAAAGAGAAAGTAGCTAGAATTAATGAAATTGAGTCTTTGTGATGCAAAACCTGCTCTGTTAGACTTCTAATCACTAAACTAAAATGAAAGCCAGAGATACAGTAATCAATTATAAGAAAGGAACTAAAACCAGGGGAGGTAAGAGAAGAAAACAAATGATCAGAAAGGAGGGATGGAAGGAAAATCGAGACCAACCTAAAAACTTTCAGACAATGACATAGAAAATAAAACTTCAGATGTCTCTAGATAGGGAAGGAGCAGGTTTCTAAACTTGTTCTGCTAAGAAAGGGAAAAAACTTGGATACTTCTTGGTGAGAAGCTCCATTTGCCTTTTCCTGTATTGTACAGCCATCACTCGCACTTAAGACCTGACTCAGCTTGGGTAGAAATGTTCTGAGGGGATTATTTCCACCTCTGTCCTTCTGCCCTTCCATCCATCTCCCCGTGGGGGAACATCCCTATTGTGACATGACTACAACTTGGTCATGCACAATCATATATTTTAGATGCAAGAAGAGAAAATGCTCTGAGTAATACTGGGTTCCTGTGAGTTTGCTGCTGGGACACTTGCTTCCATCTTGCAGGATAAAACCACAGACACATCTCACCCTGATCTGTTCTGTACTTGTATGTTCCTGAGAAAAGCAAACATCTTGGTCTCTCCTCATCATATCCATGGCCTCTGCTTGGCTGTGTGAGGGGCATACAGCTCTCCACTCTGGAGAGAAAATGGGAAAGGGAGCTGAAGTTTTGATCATGAATCTTATAAACTGGGTCTTGGTCAACAGAAAAGTAAATGAGAGGATCCTCAGAACACAGATCTGCTTAAATACATGTTCTTAGCACTTGTCACTGAGATTGCCAAGGATCACAGTACCCTGATGCTTTCATAATCCAGCGTGTCCACAGTCCAGGCTTCTTGGATTTCAGTTATATCCTTTTGTCCCATGTTTACAGCTAATGCAGGACAGGAGTCCTGTGGCTGAATTCCCAGAGAAACATGTCTCTAGAATTTGACTGAGACACCATCTCCTGTGGGGAAAGTAACTGTGGGATTCTGAGTTCAGCCCAAGGCTGTACAAAAACTTGGTCCAGCCTAACTGACAGGTTTTCACTTGCTTTTCCTTCTTTGACATTTTTTCCCAAAATCTCAAAGCAGTTAAACACTAAAATATTTCATTTTGATGAAGAGTCTGATACTGTTTCCACTGATGCACATCTGTGCAGTGGGACCCTGGATCAGAACTGCTGTTGAGTTTTCTGAGTACTACTGATAGGAATGACAGATATTTGCTGCTCTGTGGGAGGATCCTTGGAAACTCCTGCACAATTTCTGTGATAACTTGCCACCAGAGGAACTTAGACATGGCCACAGTACACCAAAAGAGTAATCTACTTAGGTTTGTCCCAAATCAAGAGACTGTTTTATTTTAATGTACTCATAGAAACTAAGGATGGGGAAACCTCTTTCAGTCCCTGTAGTCATATTCCAGTTCTTACCGGGACATTCTCTGCACTGAGAGATGGAGTTTGCTTTTCAGAAATCTCTCAGCAACAGATGGGCATTACGAATGGAAAGTAAGGACTGCAGAAGCCAAGTTTCATTTCTCATACTCTGCACAGACTGTAAGGTCAGATCTGGGAACTGACCAGTTTCAGTGGTACTGTCCAATGTAGAGGAGTTTCTATTTTACTGCCTGTGTACCAGCTCAATGCTTTTCTGTACAGGTTTGTTTTATACACTGTGTTTAGAAACGGTTCGTTTGTCATGTTTTAAGAAGACACAGAGTATCACTGTTTCCAACTCTTGAACATGGAAGGCTGATTAATTTCTAATTTGGACACTTCATTAAGATTAAGAGCTTGGAACGGTTTCCATCTGAAAGCAGTGAGACTTTAGCCATTGATTTCAAATGCAGGTAGAATTACACTGTCAGGCTGTGTCAGTGCAGCACTAAAAGTACACCAGAGCGCTGAAGAAACAGACTTTCCACTAAAGTCCAGAACAGAGGTCTGGAGAGCTTCCAGCTCCTACCCAGCCAAAGAGTATCTCCTGTTGAAATCATTGATGTGGATCAGTGTGAGGATTGGAACTGCACTTTTGGACAAAACAATTTTCATTGAGGAGGCTGCCTGAGTGTCTCAAAGGAGAGTGTCTATTCAAAGCCACAGGGCACCACCCTCAGTGCTTGCTACAAGATGGTTCTTTTTTTCTGGCAAGACAAAAGACCGAGATATTGGTACCCTATTTCAGGTGGCGGAGAAGGGCAGTGCAGGATGAAAAAGAAAGGATCAAAAGATTTAGACCATGTCTTGCCAACACAGAGGTGGCACTCACTGGCTACAGAATCATGCCACATTTCAGAGCAGTGTCTTCAGAGCTTCCCTGTGCTCTCAAGCAGAGACACCTTCCTCTCATCCTCCTGCAGAGGAAGAAGTCCACTCTTTCTCTCTGGCACTGTTACCCCTTCAGGCCAGAAGTTATTTCATTTGACACAGAGAAACAACTCCCCGTGTGTCTGTCACTTGCACAGCTCACAGAACTTGGTGTGGGGAAGGAGCAGCAGTGGTGCAGCCAGGGCTGCGCTGCTGCCCTAAGCAGGGCTGTGCTCGGGGACGGGACGAACTGAAGGGGCCCCTCGGCCCTGCCCCTGCAGAGAGCTGCACTGACAGGCAGGAGCTTCCTGTGGCAGAGACCATTCATTCACACAAGCCAGCCCAGGAGCAGGTACATGAAGATCACAAAAATTGATTGGTCAGGGATTCCTTATATTCCCTTTTCTCTTTCCAGTAAGCTGTGTTGTGCCTTATCTTGCCTATGCTTTAGGATCACCTGGTATTAGTGAGCCATTCACTACAAGAGGCAAAGCCCCTTGGCACTTACTCAGCTGCACGGAGCCTCCCATTAAAGGAACTCCTTCCCAGAAACCCCCACTACACTGGGGGTTAGGTTTTAAGCTTGACAGATGCAGGCCCCACATCACTTTATTCTGACTGTTCCTTGCTGCAGGTTCCTCTCTGCTTGCTGGTGAGTGAGTACCTTTAGCCTGTGTTATTTTTCTGTGTTTTGGTTTTTTTTTTCTTTGTTAAACACAGCGTTTATCACTTCATGAGCTGTTGTTAACCAAGGTTCTCAAAACACATGGACTCTGCAATAACAGGTACAGACACCATGTTGCTCAGAGTAGCAGCTTGCAACTGTAAATCTCAAGGCTTTTTATGAAGGTGATTGTTGTATCTTGTATTTGCAAGTGTTGTTTCTATAGCAGATGAGTGAAGTTGCTTGCCCTCAGACACATGTCATCTGGGACAGGACACAGGCCATGGAGGGTGGATCTCAACTGCACTTGCTGTGTTTGCTTCCTTGGCCTTGTTGTGCTGTGCTTATGTTACAGGAGCACACGGACAGGGTCCTCAGAGTGAGGTAGGATTGCATTCATCCCCACGCCTACAGATGGAACTTGAGTACGTTCTCTTTCAGGGTAATGATTGGCACAAAGTTCAGATATCCTTGCAAGGAAAGCCCTGTGCATTCATTTGTGCCAAATAGCTTTGTTGTTTCCTCTGCTTTCCTCAAGTGTTCATTCTCTCAACTTTGAACATCACCATAGACTTTACTGATGTAATTGCTCTGCTTCTTGTTTGCTTTGCTCTAAATTTAGTTTTTGGATAACTGTGTGTATTGGATAAATGAGGAATTGTTGTACATGTCCAGGGTCTTGTTTTAAAATATCAGATGGAATAATGGTACCCAGCTGAAAAGTAACAGTACTTTATTGAGATTATTTGATCATTTTCCTTTGAAAGAAAGGTTTTCCAAGCCCATCAGCGCTTGTGAGCTGCAAGAGAAAATGATCAAATGACAACGTATGCTCAGTAAAACAGCTGCTCCTTCTACAGCCATGAGTCAAAATCTGTTTTACTGTAAAATTTCATTGGCGTCAACTGGAATTTTGCCTGAGTAAGGTGCTCGAGATTTTTCTTCAAGTAACTTTACAGTTACTCAACGTGGAGAATTGGGAATCATGTGACATTCCTGACACAATATTATGTTTCCATTCTTGCTGCATGAACATACTTATCTGAAGATTAAGTAGATTTTGCACTTAGAAAAGTGCATGCTCATGCTGAAGGCAGACAAAACCTTGGAGCTGTTGTGCTGTTGGAACTTCAGCTATGCATTCAACTGTCCACCATGGCAGGAGTTTTTCTGTTAAATATGTAATTCCCCACTTTTTTTTCTTAAACGAGAAAACCAGAGGTTGAAAGGGTTGAAGATTAAAATGTAAACAGCAAAATTTATTATAATTACAAGAGTGTTTCAAATTATTTCCTTAAACTGCAACATAATTTACCTCTAGTCAAGGTCTCTATTGGTGGTGAAAGAGGAAACTGCTTGACCTTGGGGTGACCTCTGGCCCCCGGGGGTCAGCGCCCGAGGAATGTGCAGATGTCACGGTTCATAAGCAAGGACAGAAACTCTCAGGTTTCCCAGGCAGAGAGGCGCCAGTTCGGGGATGGGGCCAACATGTGCACCTCCCTTTGAACCAGCCCTCATACCTGCAACCCCACTGAAAGCAAGGATGCACTGGCTGGAGATGGGAAAGGTCCAGGGCTGCCCTGGGTGGAAGCTTGTGCCATGAATGGCAGAAGCAGCAGAACGTAATGGAGGGAAACAAAGTTTCTTTAAAGAGGATCAGCAACTGCACCACTTTTTAGTTGTACTCGAGGAATGCTGCAGGCAAATGTGACCTGCAGAGCAGATCCATGTGTAGTGCCAGGCAAGAAACATTCAGAGGAGCTTTGGCTGCAACCAACAGATGAAGCTTGTTGCTGTTGCAACAAGTGTCCTAAACTCTTAAAAATGCAAAGAAAAGAGAGAGAAATAGAAGGATTTACTGCCCATATACTATATTAACAAAAACTGCATGGGCTGAATTGGTGCAGTGCAAATTGCTGCTGGGACTTTTGCAAAGCCTGCAGAGATCCTCTCAGTAACCCTGTCTGGAATCAGTCAAGTGCTGCTGGACACCTTCCCTGTGCCCCAGAGAAAGCCATTTGTGCTACCAACCCATGTTCTCCGGGCAACAACACAAAAAAAAAAAAAAAAAAAAACCAAAACCAAAAACTTTCATGGGTAAAAAAACTCCAAACCAGCTAAACAAAAACCCCAAAACAAAACCACAACACCTTTACAAAATTGTTCTTAATAAAACTAATGAACAAAGAAAGTAGGTTTAAGCTAAAACAAATTGTGTGGTAAATATTAGGCTCAGGGAGAGAAAATTATACCAGCAATAATATTCAAAGAAGAAATGGAATGAGGGGAAAAACAAACACAAGCTTAATTTTAATATTTAAATAATACCTTATATATCAAAATAAAATTTATATTCAAGGAAATTGTGAACCCAAGAGCTCCTTTCAACTATTTGCAGCCTACAAACCACAAGTTGTGCTAAGCATGATCAAAGTACTTCACAATTAGTTAGGGTTTAAATCACTATAATTGTCAGCCTAGGTTGTAATCAGAGAAACATTGTTTTGTACCGGCACCAAACTTGCCCTTGTTGTAATCTGGGGAAAATTCAAGAATAACCTTGGGATCTGGTTGGTTTAATGTAGCCCAGTGCTTGGGGACAGAGCTGTGTTAAACATGTGGGGCATCAGTGAGGCTGTCCCAGGGTCATGAGACATCCACCCTGCACACAGCTGCTGCGGCAAAGCCCCCTCCGAGTGCTGCTGCTGCGCTCAGCTCCCTGGGGAGGAGGGGGCAGGACAGCAGAGTCTGTAAAAATGCAATGCGTGAGGTGCTCCAGGTGATCCTAGGAGGTGCTTGGTACGTTTGTTGTGGGTATGGTAGGAAGAGGCAGCCAGTGGAATGAGCGGTGTAGAATTCTTGGATGGAGGAGGCCACAGGAGTGCCAAGAATGACTGCAATGCGAGTGTGAGCCTGCTCAAGCATTGCTCTTTTAATAAAGCTGGCAGCATGTTATCTGGAAGCTGTGATGGGTTTCCTAACAGATTCCTTGGAAGCTTCAGGTTGGAGAACTCTTCCAGAGGCTTTGCCAACACAACAGAATAGAGGATGAACTCAAATGCTTTTGTAATTAGGAAGAGTATTTCTTGCAATTAAAAAGATCTTCCAGGAGTACAGGAAATAAAGGCTGTCTTTGAAGAAATCATGCTTTCTAGACCTTAAAAGGGTAAAGGTAGATTTAATCTGGACTCTGCTATGGAGAAACTGGAGGAAATTTCCCCACTGGAAGCCTTGAAAAGAGAATTTGCTCAGCAGTACAAATGAATAAAACAACAAGGCTTTGTGCTTGAGGATCTCAAAGTGTTTTCTGCTCTGCACCAGGAAATGTAATACCTCCTGGGAGCTGTGCTAAATTGGAAACAGGGACTTTCTCAAAGCTCGCTCAACTCCACTCTGGCTGAGCACAGCCATGCTTCCACCAGCGTTGGTGGAAAAGACGAGTGATGTTTTGACAACTTGAGTCTTCAGTCATGACTTTTCTACAGGGATGCAGGAGATTAGCAGGCAGCATAGATTTAGTGAAGAAACAGTTAAGAGAAGAGAATTAGATTTACCACCTTGCATGCAGCCAAGGCAGAGACTTTCTTTGGGCTCAGAATGACAGAAAAATCACCACCTTCTTAACAGTGACTCTTCTGGCTTGTGGAAAAATTGGGGTAGCTTTGAGAGAATGAACTGGTTGAGGAGGCTCTACTGGCGGTTTCCTCTGCTCTGTTTCAGAAAAAAATGCAGAACTGAACAAATTTCAACACCCAATTTAGTTGGTTTGAATCATCTCCTCTGCCTCTGTTCACTTCTAGTCACCAAAGAGGTATTAGGGAACAGATGACAAAAAAGGAGCAAAGGGCAGGCAATGGGATTGTGAAATTGAAGGGAATAATTAGACAAAGGGATGAGGTTTGTAAGAAGCAAAACTGAAGGTACCTGAAGTCTTCAACTGGGAAAGGGAAACCATTTCCCAAGAACCCGTTTGGGTTCAGGTGGTGCTGGACCGAGAGAGCCCTGGAGATGACTGCTGGGAAGGAGGGGATTGTAACAATGAAGAGGAGAATGTAGAGAAAGGTGTGTTGTGCTCCCCTAGTTGAATGTAAATGGATTGTAGCTGTCTTTTTGGTCTACTTTCACAAAATAACTTAGTGAATTATTTATTCGAAGAAGTCACAATCAGAGTAAATAAAGGACAGTAACTCAGGTGTCATCCAGCACTGCCAGACTCTAGGCGTGGCCACATGGTTGTGGTCCCACTGAATTCCGCAGAGCACCCAGCAGAGGTTTGTTGGCAAAGGAAAAGGCACAGAGTGATATCACAGGGTAGTACCTGATCTGGTGTAAAACCTCTCAACATGAGCACTGCTCCAATAAACTGTTATCAATTAAGAATTCATAGATTTGATTTATGTCCAAGAAGTGATTTTTATCAGGTTGTGGCTTTTCTGAATCAATGATTAAAACCTCCAACGAGTTTCCCTCTTTATTACTGACTTATCTAAGGACTGAGTAGCCCTTTTGGCTTTGCTTTATGTGTCCAGAGGTATAGCACATCATCTCAGTTCTCTGTCACAGGGGTGGTACAAGGGTGTACCAGATAAGGTGGGATATTACCTCATTTACCATAGAGCTCTTGTTTATTTTAGTGTGTAGAGCCTGTTATGCTGCTGCCCAATTTTGACTATTCACATTAACCAATGCAATTGTGAACAGTCCCAGCAAGGCATCTGCAATGCATGTTTGTCTTCAGCCTCTGGTCATGCACCTTTTGTGACACATGGTGTGTCTAATGCATCCCTGCAAATTTGTCCTCACATGACTCAGCCCACACTGGTTGATAAAAGATAGTCCATAAAACTGAAGGGTGGGAGTAACAAAGAAAGAAGGGGCGAACCAAGACTGATCCTATGATTATTTTTTTTTTGTTTCCCCTTTTCATGAGTGGGTGAGCATCAGATGGAAAGAAGGACAGTCTTTGGGAATTGGTGATGGAAAGATTCTCCCATTGACTGGCTTGACTCAACAAACAAAATCCACACGGATCCATGGAAAGCAGAGGACACAGAGGGAGAGAAGTAATAGCAAAGCTGCACCCAGCCCTCTAGCAGCAGCAAAAACCAGACATGGAAATTGTTCCCTGAGCAGACAGCACCCAGAGTTGTTCCTTTAGCTTTCCTTTGGCTCTTCTAAGATTTTCTTGCTGTCGGGAAGAGCTAGGGGAAAAGGGCAGGGAGAGGGGGGCTTTGTGCCATTCTTTCACTTGAGTGTAGAGAACAGAGAGCAGAAGGTGTGGTGAGAAGCCTTTTAAAGTGGTCGTAGATGTGTGAGGTCCGATTCTGTTTTCAAAAACGTATCAGCTAGATGTAAGTGCATGGGAGGTCATTAGAGCTCTGCTGCCTTTCAGGGGTGAGGCAGGAGGGAACTGGGCTGGGGAATGGGCAGGCAGGAGCATCGCTGCTGGGAGCGAGAGCCACCGTGCGATCAGCAGGCTCTGGCAGCAGGGATGAGGGGGGAAAAGGCTGGGTTTCCCTCTCCTCAGCTGAAGGCATTGCTCTCCACAGCCAGGCACTTATGTTTAAAATCACACCAGCTATGATCGTGCCAGGAGTTACTCTGGAAATGAGTATGGCTAGCTGGCAGGGTTTTAACAGAGCAGTGCCTGTCTTTGGTGGTCACCTAACATCTTGTTATTTACTGGATCTGAAAATAAAATGTGTTTTCCTAGAGCAGAGGATCCAGCTTGTAGGAAAAGGCAGGTATTTCCAAATTGCTCTCCATGTGGTAGGTACCTCTGGTTCATTCAACAACCCTTGCTACTCCTCTAACCCTTCTCAAATCCCTGCTTACCTTCCATGGATGAGGACTGGGGGCTTGTCATGTAGTTTTTTTATTCAATAAAGAAGAAAAAATAGTTCTTATGTGTAGAATTATTTCTGAGGGAGAGACAGATGTAACAGACTACGTGATCATTTTCTGAGTTTATGGGAATAGGTATCCTCTCAGAAAAAAAGGAATGGTCTGATATTCATCCTGCACAGACACAGTGTGTTTCCAACAATTGTGCTACTTGCTGATATTAAGATTCTTGTTGCATCTGAACTAATCCACAATATGTCTGTGATGAGACACAAGTGAAGACATAAAGGGACAGATCTGAAAGGAGAGATGTGACAACCTCAATTTAAGGTTGGCCATGGGCTGCATGTGACGTACTTGGAAGTAAACTGACAGTGTCCAGGTTTATAATAGCTAAACTCCTCAGTTTCCTTTATGTAAACATTTCACTCTAATGGAACATTATACCCAGGACCATACCTCAGCAGACATACGTGTATAAGAATTGCATAAAGATAGAGCAATAGATAAATAGATATCTGGATTTAATAAACACTCACATTCTAACACTAATAGGCTGGTGAAACCTTACAGAGAGGGAGAGAAACACTGAAGAAAAATACAAAATACTGTCAAGAGTTTACAGACTGGCACAACTGGAAGCCCTCAGCATCAAAGAATGAGGGGAGGGAAAGGCCAAGATGGATCAGGCATATTCTGTACTTATTAATGTTCTCTCATCTTGTGGCAAGGGATGGTGAACAAGCCAGTGGGGTGGGTGCCTGCTATTTCTTCAGAGGTGAAATCGTTCTCATCCAAACCAAAGAGTTTCAGTTATGAACTATGGAAGATTCGGATACATTTTTCTAAAGCCAGAGGATATCTAGGAGTTTTTATTGCTTGAAAGTCAGGTAAGTGCATTTCAAAATTTTACTTTGACTTCTCTTGGAGGCAAAAATTATTTTTCTAGTAGGGACAGATTTCTTCAGATGTATCATTTTCCTGTATACACTTCTTGACATTTTCCCTGTTGTCTTTCACCAAAAAAAGAAGAGGAGGAAAAAAGTGACAAACAAAATCCTCCATTCCCTATTCCCTCCCAGACAAATCTCTCTTCCAGTTCTTGGTCTGGGAACCAAATCCTGTAACAATGGCAGCTCTCTACTGAACTTGTTGAAACTGTGCCACTTGACAGGATATGGTGCTGATGGGCCAGCATGGAAGCAGGAGGATTCTGAGTCCAAAAGCCTTTGTGGGAGGGCTCAAATAATCCCCTTCATTATTTCCCATGGCTTCAGAATTCAAGGTAAGTAGGTGAGAGGAAGGAAGAACTTTATGACAGTAAATGAGCAACAAATCAAACAAAGAAAATATTTACTTTAAATTGTGGAAAAAAATTTCTAAGTTCCAGCTTGCCCCCTTGGGTCTGTCTTTTAAAAGAGCGTTGTCTATTACCCCAGTAAGGTCAATGCAGCTATTGCCCCAGCCCAGACACTCTTTTCCCCTCATTTTCACAGTGCCTGGGTTTATTTGCCTTCCCTCTGCTTGGCTCTGTGCCATTTCGTTGGCTACCATTCACCTTGGCTGGATATACCAGGGAAGGGCTCTTCACTGCTCTCTCCATGGTGCTCCCAGCAAAGCCCACTCTTCCTAAATGGCTCGAGCCCTTGATTCCTCCTGCCATCTGCATTTTGAGGAGCCAGTGGCTCCAGAAGCAAGCCCCCTTTTTATCTGGCTTTAATTCTTTTTCTGAGCTAGACCAAAGAATATATTTGTGTCCTTTGCAAGGAGGACGCAGTAAAACAAGGGGGCTGCCCGGTGCAGGGAGGTGGAGAGCAGCGCCAGCGGAGCCCCCACATGTGCGCGGGCACCGCGTACTCTCCCACCAGGGATCTGGCAATCTTGCATGCATGAATTGCCTTGCAACGGCCACTCGGCTGTCATTCTGTCAGGCCCATTTACAAATCGCATAACAGGTTTAATTTTGAAATCTCTCTCTTCTCCCCCCCCCCCTTATTTTTTCTGAAATGAATTTACAATGAAAGTATTTGAAAAGGAATAATTATCTATATGAACAACAGCAGCACAATGCCTGCAGCAGTGGGGTGGGCTACGAGCAGAGGAAATGAGCTCTAAGTCTAAAATCCTTTATACATGTGCACATACTTACATGGAGCTAGGTGTTCGCAAATACCTATAAAATACTTGATGGATATGGATACAACATGATTTTTAAATTCTGTGGATATAGATCAGACATGTGATGTCTGATTTCAGCTTTTGCTTTTGTTGTGCTAAACACCACATTTTAAAATAAGTCTCCAACCATCCCACTGCATGCATTTTATATCTCAAGTGATATTCATCAAGAAATTGCCTACCAAAACCTTAGAAATGCCTTCCAAAGCATTCCAGCCCAATTTATATTTTTTAAAGGGCAGACAGCTCACTCTCTGAAAGTGCGGGAGAGCCCATTTTATGCAGTAGTGGACATGAAGCTGGAGCTTTTTCTATAGTCTCTGTCCATTTCTCTCAGTGAATTGAATCCAGTCAAAGGTCAAACTGGCCAGAGGCACTTTTATTGTCATGGTAACCATGACTTAATCAAACAATCCTGAGATTCCAGGTTTGTGGGAACAGGCAAAGATCTGAAGAGACTGGAATGAATCAATCAAAGGGGGCAGGGAAGAAAATCCTAAGATATATGACTTATCCTTCCAAATCTATTACTCTGTCCTTAAACACACAAGAATTATGCCTTGGACAAAGCCTCTTTTCAGACCAAATACCTCTGATTTTTGTTTTCTTGTCCTTTGCATCAAATTTCCTAACATACCTCTGCCCTACACCAATCAAACCTCAGCCCAGATTTAACCAACAAGAGGAAAAGAGGGGAAACAACAATTTAGGAAAGATGAAGATTATTTTGTAAAAGGCTACTTAAAAAAAAAAAAAAAAACAAAACAGGAAGAGGAAAACCAAGGCAAAATGGTACCGACCACCTTTGATTTGAAAACCTATTCAGGCTTGTTAATAGTGACCTAATGCAGCTCTACAGGCAGTTAATGCATTTTAAATGTTTTTCTGCTTTCTGGGCAGCTGTTGTGGCTTCTTGGGATGCCAAGGCTGTGGGACTTGCTTGTGTCTCAAGCACAAAAGCATCCGGAGATGCCAAGTTCAGGCAGCCTCTGCTCTTTGCTGAGAGCCTGGTGGCTCTGGGGCTGTCTAGATGCATCTGGAGAGTGCTGGGGTCTGGTTAACCTGGGGCTTGGCTGGGGCTAAGGCTGCTCTGTTTGTGCATCTTTGTTTTGATTCCAGAAGCAATTTACATATGTCTTAACTCCTGTATGTGCTTATGGGTCCTGGCTGCATTTCTTGGTTGGAGGAAGAGGCAGACACGTAGCCTCTGCTCCACCACCTTATTTATGGGGGAATGTCTTGTGGGTTTTTGGAACCTGACTGCAGTCTGTGTTCACATGCCATTAATCCCCTCCTAATAATTCTTGCTTTGGTTTCTAATAGAGTTAAACTCTCACTTTGGCTTCCTCTGCCCTGAGAAATCATAGATAGTAAACTCACGGGTGTATGAGAGGAGTAGGAGACACTTTGCTGAAGTGTTGGTGTCAGTACATTTAACTTGTTATACCTGGTTAAGTGGAAATATCACACATTCTTTTCCAGTGCTGGAGCAGAATTAGCTAAGAATCTGAAACAGATTTGCTCTTAGAGGCTTTCCTGAAACTGGGTGTGTGGTGTTGGGGTTGGTTGTGCAGTCTGTGTGCTCAGTTACACACTTTGTGATACACAGCCATGGGAACATGGGAAAGCTGTTGGCTGCTGTGCCATACTGGAAAACTGGTTTTGTAATGTCACACGGAGATGTTCACCTCCCCAGCCTGCTCTCACATGCAGGGCAGGCTATTTTCTGTTGACTAACCTGTCCCAGGGAGATTGCTGCTGAAATTCTGCTGTATCCATGTTATATAATGAATGCAGATTGTGACTTGCAAACCCCAGACCTAAGTACAGTAATGGCAATCAGAGCATGAAACAAACTCATTGATTGTTGATCTTAATGTAGAGATTTCCTTACCAGAAAATGTATCCTCTCAATGGGCTCAGTAAACAGACTCTAATGGGTGAATTGTCTAGAAAACAAGCTCCTTTCTTTCTGCTGCCTGAGTGGGATGTCACCTCCAGAGGTAGTCGCTGGTAGGTAAAATATGTAGAAAAAAAATTGCATAATAGAGCTTAGCAGATGGGCGGAATTCCACAGATACTGCCAGGATTCTGGCAGGACAGAAGATAAATTACTGAAGCTTGAGCATCAGACAGGCAAATGAGTAGTTGAGGAGGTCTGGAAAGAGGAACATTGACCTGTGTCCAGGGAAGATGTGATTTTCAAGTGTAAGAAGAAAAAGGTCCCGTTTTAGCTAGGCTGTAAGAAGGCTGCTGCTACTTCTGGTAGTGCTTGTGGAAAGGAGACATTTCAAGCCACATGGGAGGAATGGAAAAGCAATTCAATGTAGAAAAATAGCAAAGTTTAGAAAACAACAGGAAGGAAGAGGCAGAAGGCTGATTATGTCAAGAGAGCCTTTTCTGAGGTCTGTACAAATAGGAATGAACAGAGGAAAGAGAAAATAATAGTGGAGATGAAATGAGAGAGAAGTACAGGGAGATCAACAATGAGAATTAGAGGATTGGATGAGCAACTACATGAGGAAAGAGAAAGTGATGCATCTGATGTGGGCTTTCTTAACAGCAGAGCAAGAAGAAAGTTTAAGAGGAAGAAAGGCCGTGCAGGGCCTGCTCTGAGAATGAACACGGTCTGTGGTTAGAGATACTGGGATCAACAAAATTGAGGACAGTTCCGATGGGTTTTGAAATGGAAAGGCTTTTCTTCATTTCTTGCCCAGTGTCTCAAATAACCTTTAAGACCAGGGCAAAGAGCAGCACAGACAGAGATGAATTGTTGCCTCCTGCAGCAGTGCTGAGCACCCTTTCTAGCAGGACTATGAGGAGCAGCAGGCACTCAGCACCACTGGGAAAGAAGCCTCAAATCTTTGCTCTTAGTCTGTTGTTCTCCTCAGGACAAGACTGAAGAAATTGGTGAGATGAGGGACCATGGGCAGGTTATATACAGAGCCAGCACTGCACGTGACCTGTGCTGAAATGAAATGCAAGTCTGGTAGGTAACAGCCCTGGTAAAACTCCTTCCCCTTTGCAAAAGTACCCTCCAAGAAAGCTTTAACACTTAAGTACCATGGTTCCTGAATGCTACCTTTAAAGGTTAAAGCATTTAAACTATAGGAACAGCCAGGGGCGAAAAGAGGCCTGTTTCAATTTGGTATGTTGAGGTCCTGCAAAAAGCCAGACTGGGGGGTCTCTGAGCTCTTTGTCCTTTCCTTTCCTCCTGAACCTGAGATGGCCCCGAGGCCCAGGCTGGGCTGTGTTTCACTATCCTTCTTCCTTTCTCTCCCTATGTTGTAGTAAATTAGCCATTTCTAAAGGGCTCAAGCAGGGGAGGAAGTTCTCCATCCCTGACTTGCCTGCTGCACAGGGCAGCTTTGCAGGAAGGAACTGAAAGTAGATCAGGAAAGACTGGTGCGTGAAGAGAAGAGCTGCACTTCTCCCAAGGGTTCAAATCTTTGTTGAGACAAACAACACCCCTCTGCCACCATGAGCACTGCCAGGGATGGGTGGAACTGGTCCCAGTCACCATCACTGTCTTCTCATGGGGAGCTTATGTGCCTTTCATGGTAGATCACAGGACACCTGCCTTCCCTGGAGGGATCAGGATCTGTCCCAGGACACCATGATCAACAAACAGGGGTTTTTGCCATTTCCTGACCTTTATCTTGTCCCTGTGCCTTGAGGCAGGCACAGGCCTGGCTCTTGCTGTTTTACACCAGGGCAGGGCAGCCTGTCGGTGTGAGCGCAGCACAAACAGCAGGATGGTCCTGCCACGCCACGGCTGTTTGGCTCGCAGAGATAGGAGAACGCCCTGTGGACTTTACCCCACTCTGTAATCCAAAGAGTACTCCTCAGTTTACTCTAACCTAAGCCTTTTTGCAAGCTGCTGCCTTTTACTGTGTTATCTGCTGTGATAGCCATGGTATTAATAGCAGGAACCTTCCTTGCAAAGAGCCGACTGCAGCTACAGCACAGCTCCCATTGTGCTCCTTGCCTGCACTGCTATCTCTCCGTGCAAGGAAACACTTCCAGCTTTACTCCACTGGTTACAATTAATGGAGATCTCCATCCATTTATCCTGCATCAGCATAAACAGTCCTATCTGAAGGTGCTGCCTGCTGTCAGCTCCCACCCCTTAAAACAATGCTGGAACTTGCTTGTACTCAGAGATGTGAGCGAAGGTCTCCAGCACTTTCTAGGCAAGAGCAGGGCTGAAGGTGACTGTTGGGGAATAGGAGCCTAAAATCCTCTTTCTGGGAGCCTTGTCATAGAGAGGTCTTCTACTGTTGTGTTTCCCTCTTTTAAAAGACATCTCTTTAAAAACCTTTACAAAAATATGGAGGGATTTGCAAGTGATCATTTAATAGATCAGAAAAGCTCAACTACTTGATAAAGTTCTTTTACCTTTAGTAAAGCATGTTGGTACTGGAAAGCTGCCATGTGCTCTCCAGGGCTGTCCTTACAATGAGGTGTTTTAGAATAGCTGCTGCTCAGGAAAGAAGAATAGCTGTGTCTGATCAGGAAAGATTTCTGAGGGTCTCTTCCAAGGCTTGCTGTTCTCATGGGAGCAGAAAAAAATGTCTCAAAGAAGAGTCACTTCTCTGTTACCATGACAGAACTTGCTCCTACTGTTATAGCATGGGCAGGCATCAGTCCTGGTGAGTCTCAGGTGGGGAGAACTCTGAATAATGCTGACTATTGAGTGCTTAAAAACAGACCCTCTGGAATACTGTTTTTTGGGAGAAATGCTATCTGCACCAAGCAAAGCCTGTAAACTGTGTGTATACCATAAGAAATTTAGTGCCCAAGTCCTTGGCAGAGACCTTCTCTATCAGATATTTGTTATCTCCATCCTGCCCTCAGTGCAGCTGGGGACTGTAGCTTTTCCAGGGAGCTCTGAATTCCATGAGTTTCTACTTCTGCTAATCTCCAATCTGATGTTCTGCATAATGCATATTATACTGATCTTACTCTAATATACACTAATTTCTTTGACAGTCTTCATTTGATTTAGAAAGTAGTTCTAAATCATCACAAATTCTGACCTATAGCATTGAGCTAGCTCTCCAAAAAGATTCAATGAAAGTCTATAATAGACTTTTCATCAGATGTATTAAGGCATAGAAGCAACATGTGAAGTTGATTGGAAAATTTTGGCATGGAAGCATTTTTTCCAAATGATGGATGTGCAAAATCTTTTGTTATGAATCTTGAACTCCCAGAGGAAGGACTAGGTGGATGGCCAAAATATCTTGCTAGCTGAAGTAAAGAGAAAGCTCTAAAACTTAGTTCTAAAAATTTGATATGTGAAGGTTGGAGTGGGAGGAGCCTGACTCAGTTCAGTCAGAGGAAAATGTCTGATGCCTAGATATAAATCAATTCCTCCTCCTCCTCCTCAAAACAAAACNATCCATTAGAGAAGAAAACAAAAAATTCCTACAACCCTTCTCTAGCACATGAAACTAGAATTGCACTTCTATATGGAGTGTGTAGTCTTATTCTAACCTCACGTTACGGCAGCATGTGAATATAAAGTTCAGCAGAAGTTGATGAATTTACACCCCTTAGTGTCCACTTGCAGAGTGTGCAAGTCTTGAACCAGAGCCCCAGCAGTGTGAGCTGTGCAGGCAGGAAGCTGCACCAAGCTGCTTTTGAGGAAATCACACTTTTCAGATAAATATCAGTCAGCTGCAAACATTTTTCTCTCCAGGATGTGTGTGCTTTTCTAATGTTTGGAATAAAAATGTGGTGCTAGCAATTGGGAATATAGTTTTCACATTTTTGGTTACTACAGCATTAAAGCAGCATGGTAATATTAGTGGTAGCCTTTAACATGAACTTTGTTCTGTAACTTCCAGGCTTCAAAAACTAATGAGGAGTAAAACTGGGGGAAAAAATGTCTTCCGACAAGCTGGTCTTCAGCACCTTTTTAATGGATAACAGATTTGCCATCATCACACATCACTTGGAATATATTATGACAAGACACACAGGCTAATATAATGCATTGTCTACACAAGGCTACTATGTATTAGTGAATTTCTCTCTAACTTGATACAGGATGACTCAGTTCTGGTTACAAAAGCTTTCAAACCGTTTTCCTGGAAGAACCTAAACCCAATGCAGGTACTCAATGTAACCAAACAACATCAGATGCTTTGTTATAGAAGTTGCAAAATGGTTTCTTTGCTTCGGTAAAATTCGGAAAGAAAAGCATGAAAAGAGTTTGTAACGTTCATCACATAGTAACAAGCTTTCAGGAAAGCGCAGGACACAGGTAACCAGAAATGTCAGATTTTCACTGGATTGGGTTCTGTTCTGACAGATATGGGGAGCTGGCTGTACCCTGAGCCTGGCTCATTGTCATTTCCAGTATTCAGATATGAATCTTGGGTAGGTGTTTTCAAATCTTTCAGCTGTCTGAGTGCTGGGTGCTTGCTGCTCTCACAGGTTTGGCTACTGGGAGAGTGCTAAAGAAAGTGTAAAAGCTTTAAAATTCCTTCCTATACAGGGAAAGCAGGGTGATGAAACATGTAAACTTAAAAACAAATATCTTGTCTTATTAAAAGACCACAACATGCAAACCTTTGTTTATATTAAAAAAATTTTGCTCAACAGAGCAAGATTGGCAGATGTGAGTGCACACTTAATGCAGCAGGCACAGCCATCTCCACCAGCTACAGCCAAGACTCCCTCAATTTTTTCCCTGGCTGTAAATGGCAGATCTAGAAATCTATCTCCTGTCCTGGTTTTGCCTTTTCAGTCAAGAAAGTATAGGGCAGACTTACTACTTTTTCAAAAGTACCCTTCAAACTTCCCTAAGCAGGTCGGTGGATAGTTGGAACTGGGATGACTCAAAGCACTGAGTCATTTTGCTGGCATTTCCCCCCCTCTTCTCCACTTCTACAAGCAATGATTTGTTTTCTTCCTTCCTCTTGATTAGCTCTATAATATACTCAGATTATAAAATGAACTCGATTTTGTGTCTCTTGTATTATCTGTAGTGTCTCATTAGCCTCGGCACCATCATAACCCTTCTCTGAATCATCGTTTGTATATGGATGTTTGACATATCAGCTGATTGTCCCTTTTTCTCTTTCCTTCCCCATCTCTTCTGAAAGCCAATGAAGCTATTTCTGTTGATACTTAAATATCACAATTTCTCCCACTATCACTAATAGCATAATGGCATTATGAAGAACCTTTCTGCAGTACATTTTTCTGTGACGTAATGCAAACAAGATGGAACTCAGTGAAAACATCATTAAATGCCACCCTCTTAAAATTCATTTAAGAATGAGCAAGAAGTTTGGACAAAACAAATGTTGTTTTTCAGGGTCTAAGCATTGAATGAAGTATTTTCAGAACAGTTTCAGTCAGGGCAGGTTTGACATGGAGAAGGCACTGTAATGTTCATATGCATATGACCATAAAAAAGGCTTCAGCACACAGAAAATGGGTGTCTACATGCCACTGTGGACACCTGTGTCATAGAACTAGTCCTGTTTTCATCCTTTTCATAGGGTAAGGTGAGAATAATTTCCCTACAGCTTATAAACATTTCTCCAGATATATGCTGAAATGGGGTTTAATGTCTCCTGCTTCTATATATTGGACAATCAAAGTAATGTTCCCTGTGAGCATTCTGATCTGTGTGATGTAGTGTGAGTGTGAGATTCTTACAGGCATATTGCTTTATTTTTGTTTTCTTAGCACCCATAGTTACAACCTGGTTTTCTCTTCTTCTGGGGACCTTTGTCCAGAGGGCTGCTAGTTTTTAAAAATCAAATAATTAAAGGCATTATTTTTTTTTTTTTTTTTTTTTTTTAAACTCAGGATAACAAATTCTGGCAGGTTTTTAGTACTTGGTATCCGCAGGAACTAGCACTGCTTTGCAAACATCCTCAGATTTTCAAGATCTTGTTCCACCAAATACAACCTGCATTTTTCTAATATTTTCCTTTGTTCAGCTTCCCTGTTGTCTCATTCCATGTGGTCTCACTTGAGTCTTGTTTTAACTATGATAAGTTCTTTGTTTTTCTGTTCTATCTTATCTTCACAGCCACATTTATTTTTCCTATGTAAAGCCAGGCAAAATGTCTTGGTGTTACAGTGCTGCTGTAGGGGTGCCCAGAAAGCCAGAAAATGCTTCTCAAGAAGCATGGCCTGTAGATACCAGTGAGGCTGGATGCACACACAGCACTTTGCTGGCTTGGGGCTTTTCCTTGATGCAGTTTTGCAATCCATTTGAGCAATTGTTTTGCTGAAGCAATGGAATGCTGAGCTGTCAGGCTTTCCTCATTTTGTGATCTCTTGAAAAGGCATAGAATTAGGAACTATCTTAGGAAATTATAGCTCTTTGCCCTACAGGATAGGGAACATTGAATTCAATTGGTATCCTTGATGGATTTGACTTCTGTAGAATTTTATTCTTGCTGGCAAAAAAAAATTATCCCTAATATTTCAGGTTCATCTAGGGGCTTAACTTGAGAGTAGTGCTTGGTGATGTCATCCTGCCTGGGGGTATTGCAGAAAGACCTGCTGCTGCTGCAGACGTGCTGCAAAGGAACTGTGGTGGCCCTGCCCAGGCTCTGCCCCGTGCTGGCAGGCAGTGCTGAGGCAGAAGAGCAGTGGCTGCTGTGTCGGTGCTTGAGGAATAATGCAAAAAAATTTACTGCCCAACACCTGCCAGGCTCCTTTGGCCTCTCTGTGTCCTGGGCAAAGGAAAAGCATTGGCAAGCAGGACAATGAAAGATGGCAGTGAGTCTTTCCTTGCAAGGGTGTGAAAGCAGGTGCAGGCTTGAGGCTGTGCTTTTCCAAATGCAATAATTTTGTCTGTGCATCCCCTGGCAAGTCACTCGCTGGGGACACCCCTGTTCTTACTCGTTTAATTAAGCATTAACATGTGGGTGTTAACCTGCACAGAAATTAGAAGTCTCCCGTTCCAGCACTTGCTTTATTTTAGCTTTTGGAATGGGTGAAGATTTGTTTTCCTTTTTGGAGTAGTCACGCTGTTATGATGGAGAAGCTGAAGGGTCCAATTACCCTCCCCTGGATGTTGTTTGTAAAGCAATTAGAACTGGCAGCGTGTGATTAAAACCAAGAAGTTATCGCTCCTGTTTTGAGGAAGGAGGGGTGACTGTTTGTAGATGGATATACCCCAAATCTACAACAGGAATAATTTCCTCACCCAGTGTGTAACCTCCTCTCCTCTGTTACCCACTGCAGGCATACAGCTGTATAGTTTTTTGCGCATGAATTAACACTTGTAGCTAATAGCAGTAAACTCATAAATGGACTATTACTTTTTATAGCCTTTTAGCAGAGTTAGCCTAGTGGAGCAAAACTGTTAACAAATTAAGATACATTTGACAAGACTTCAAGCAGGAATCATAACCCAGGAGTCACTGGTTGGGACATAAATATAAAGTTGTCTGTAGAACGAGGCTGTATCTCAGCTGTTGTGTGGTGACAAGTGTTAAACCACAAAATAAGAATTAAGACCAAGAGTTAACCTTGGAGAGATTTTCAGAGCAAGGAACTGACTTCTTACAGTGGTTGGGAAAAGCCTGTCATATCTGTAGTGCTACAGGATATAAAATAACAACAGTCACAGTAAAAATAAGTCATATTTGTCTACCTATGACACTGTACACATTTTAGACATTGTATGATGATCAGGAAATCTGATCTGCTGAGGGGAGGGTCTTTAAACCGTGGATAGAATATATTTGCCGGTGCAGATGCAGGGCTTTTGTGGTGCTCATTACTTGAGCATAAACCAAACTGGAGTAAGAATGGCTGTAAGAGTTATCAAATCTGTTCAAAACCAGTCACCTTTTCCAGCAGACACCCTGCTACAGACTAACATGGTGTGGGATTTCTGGTATGTAGCTTCAGCTCCATTGTTTTGTTTGTTCTTTTTTTTTAATAGAGGAGGCAGGTTTTAATAGAGGAGGTGACTGCACAGAGGCTGTGTTTGCAGAGCATCTGGATGAGCATTGGCTCCGCTGGTGTGTCGGACTTAACAGAGAGCAGCTGCCCACCTCAGTGCTTTCTGCCTCTCCTCATCTGTGGCTTTCAACCCTGTCATTCTACTTTTCATCCAAACTTCCATCTAATATCTTTCACCTCACCAAATCCCATCACAAAGACAATCTTCTAGTCAGTTTTAACTTTTCCCTCATTTTGGAACTAGCTGATAAGGCTCCTGCATCTGACATTTGTTCATTTTCTGCCTCACCTTTCCACTACTCGACACTGCATTTTATAAGGCAGAGATGCAACATATGTCTTGAAGCCCCAGCATAATCTGTACCCTACAGGGGGCTTTTCTCAGTGTATTCTTATTTTGGGGGGTTGTTGACTCTGTGCAGTGTTGAATCATGCACCTGTATATGCTCCTATTGAGGAGTTCAGGGGAGTTCACTCTGTCACCAGCTCCCCAATGGCTATGCTTATCAGTAACTTAAAGCCCAGACTTAGAGATATTCAGACTGATTTTACTCCACTTTCTCTATCTTGAACCTTCACTCCCCACTAGGCTTGCTAAAACTTCATTCAACATAACTGAAGACTCATTCTCCTCTTAATACCTTGTGATATTCTGCTAAGAACATCCAATGTTACAGTTCCAGCATAATTATATTTTCCCATAGGTGTAAAATGTGTCTGCATCAATAGCTTATTAAGAGAGTGTAATAAAAATTATGACCCCACAGTTCTGCTGTTAATATAACAATTCTGAGCCAAGAAAGCTTCTTGATCCTTCTTATGCATCTGCTGTAATGTGGTACAAGAGCAGAACACTGTAAGCCAGTTTAATCCCTTCTTTTCACCCCCTAGCAATATACGTTGGCCCAAGAGAGTAACATGAATTGAAAGTTTAATTTATTAATATGCAATAGTGATAATGTCAAAAGAACAATATATAAAACCCACACAGAACAGGATTACACAGTACATAGGGGAAAGCCTAGAGCTAATATTTAATATAGCAAAACACAGCCAAAAATAACTTCTCGTCCAAGGAGCAAAAGAGGGAGAGCTCTGCAGGTGCTGGAGCAGAGGAGCTGTGCAAGCAGCCTCTGCCTTCAAGTGCACAGCTGGACCCAGCCATCCATCCTCTGGCTGAGTTTCCTCTCTGCTGTGAGCCACAGAGATCGTGGTGCTTTCCACAAGTGCCAACGGCTGGGCACTGACTGAAGTTCCCAGCTAACACTTTGTCTACTTTCAAGTCTCTCACTCCTCCAATTTAACAGTGCACACCAGAATCAGAGCAGCAGACACAAGCAAACACAGGTGGAGAGCAAGCCAAAGATGGGGAGCCTCAGAGCTCTGAGCACTTCCACAAGTGAAGCATGAAACCAACCGTTCACTTCAGCTGAATTGTTCACTTAAGCTTATATGAGCAAAGTTTCACCAGTAAGCAAAGTACTCTGCAGCCTTAGCAGAGGTACAGCCACATTAGCACATCACTGGCTTTGCCAGAAATGAGCAATTTGCCCGAGAGTTTCAAATCACTAACAGTCGTGTGAGTGGAAAGATATTCAGCCTCTAAGGGACTGGCAGGTTTTACACGCTTACAAAATTTGCTTTCCTGCCCCTTCCCTAAAATGAGCAAGGAAGGAAAGGACAAACTGAAGGAATAAAACTCAGTACTTCTTCAGTATTATCGAGTGTTCATTGTTCAGTTCTGCCAGGGTAGCAGAACTCATTCTTGGAGGACAAGTTGAGAGAGGAGTGAGATGAGCAGGTTCCCTGGCTTCCCTGCAGGTTTCCCACTCTGCCATGCATTTCTTAAGTGGTGGGATGAGGTCCAAGCTGACCATCTATCCTGCCTGCTGCTTGGCACGGTCACCTCCCTGCACATGCACACCAAAGAAACTGCAATAGCAAATAAGTACGTGGTCAAAATATGGGACCTACTTGTCTCTGTTGATTGAAGAGTCTAGGTCTGGCAGCCAGGGCTCTCTTAGCTCTTGTGTCTGTAGATTCATCCCCTGTCTGATTCCTCTTCCAGCCTTCCCCAGCTCTAATCTGCTTGCTGTCCTTCCCTTTGCTGGAGTTGATTGCTCCCTTCATGGCGTAGTCTGATTTAGAAGAGCCAGGTCAGCTCAGCAAAGCTCTGCTGCTTTAAACTAACTCATCTCCTCTTGAATGCCACACAAGATGCTCAGCTCTTATATAGCAATAATCTCTAAAAGTCAGGAGGAGGTTGTGGAGATGAGAAATGAGGGCAAACCAGGAGAGCTACTTCTCAGCTGAAACACCGGCAGCTGGGAGAGGCTGTGTGCCCACAGCCTGGCTCTGCTGCATGCTGTAGATCAGAGTCCACAAGCACAGCAGGAGAAGAAAAGCAGTTGGGGTTGCCCTCCCAGCCCCTTCTTGATGAGGGATAGAGGAGGATGTTTGTAGCAGCAGTTCTCCTATAAGTTTGTTGTCTCTAAAACTTTTCTCACTGGTGTTTTTCAAGTGCCAGAGCCTGGGCAGGTTAACACAGGTCACAGCTGCCCTGTGCGGAGGTGTCACGTCACGCTGCCTGGTTTTTATACACAGAGCTTCTGTGATTTATTTGCTACTTCTTTCAAAAGCTTTATTTCTCTCTAGTTGGCTAAATTAATGTATTTGTAGAAGTTCAGAACGGGTGACTAACAGCAGGCTGGGCCCCTGGTTGAGCGGAGGAGGAGAGTTTTCCCCCTTCTGCCAGGAGAGAGGGGTCAGTAAGAGCCATGTGTCTGTCTGGCCTCTGCAGACTTTCAGGGCCTTTGTGATATTCTCCTGCTTTCCTCCTGTGGTTGCCATTGCTCTGCAATTTCCTGTAATGTCATAATTTTTTTTGAGTTTTATTTTGATAGTCATTAAATCTATGACTAAATTTTGCTTTGCTCAAAGCTTTGTGTGGTGTGTTCCAGGGTTTTATCAGCAATAGTTAGTGCATTGGACTGACATTTACCCAAGGGAAAACCGAGGCTGCAAGGAGGTTTGCCCAGGGGATTTCATACAATGTGAGGGGCAAGTGCCAGGGAAGCTGTGGGCCAACACAGGAGCAAGTCAGTTGGAAGGGCAGCTGTGAATGTTGTGTCCATAGTAATACAGAGTAGGGTGAGGGGTCAGGCAGCAGAGTTATGCCCAACATCAGGCTTTTGTTCTGGGTGTAACTGTTGCTGGACAGAAAATAGAGTGGTTGTACGTGCTCCATTGACCAGAGGAACATGAGGCTGAAGACAGGTAAGTGAGCCTCACAGGCAAAGTGAGTTTTACATCTGTGGGTCCCCAGTTGGTTTCTGCTCTGTCATTAGGTAAGGAAAAAAAAATTGGTTTGCATAATTTCTGTGCACAAATGTCTCGTTGTATTGCATCAGTCAGATACGGGGATGTGATAAATGGGGTGAAAAAGAAATACGTGAGACAGGAAATGAAGAAAAGTGCCATCCTGTTAGTACAAATGATTCTGCCCTGGGCTGAAGAGGGCAGGAGAGAATGACAGACAAATGCTCAACCAGAGTTGAAAGGCCAATCTGAACTAGAGGAAAAAGGAGGGAATGATTCTCAGTAAAGGAAAAAAATATTAAGAACTGACCTAGATACAAAGATCATTCCCATCCTGCCCCCCCATTTGCTAGGTCAGGGGAGATAATGAGAAGAACAAGACATCCCTAGGGCTGCTGCAAAATTCCTCCAAGGTTTTGAGCCCACATAAGGAGGTTCACCAGGAAACACAAGGTGTGAGCTGGAGTCTGCCTGGGTGCTGGGGTCAGGTTCAGGGGATCTAAACCTGTTCACTGTGTGTCCCCATTCCTCAGCTCCTCACAACATCAGGTAAAAGCCAACAGGCAGAGGATGGTGCGTGTGGAACCACAGGTGACCATTCTGTCAGCCTGCAAGTGAGAGGCTTTTACTCAATGCTATCTTTACAGCAGCACCTCAGCTCCCGCCGTGCATGGGATCTGACCTCCTCAGCTCTTTTCATGTGTGTTTCCCCTGCCCTGGGAAGGGTCAGGCTCTCGCTGTTGCCCATCTCAAAATAAGGGTGTGTAGCTCAGCTGAACAATGTACCCTAATGACAAACTGCCAGTAGGCGTAGAGTTTAAAAATATCGAGAGATACAACCAGAAACAGTGGAAGAATAGAATCAGGAGTAATAAAATGAGGTCAATAAAGGAAGAGTCACCTGAAAAGTCTCCTGGGAGGTCTGCTATGCTGAGGCATGGCCTCTTGGATAAATGTGAGCCTTCCTATGCAACCATTCATAAATTATGTGAACTGTTTGCTTTTAAATGCCTTGTAGCAGAGACGGCCATCCATATCAAGTCACCTGTTAACTCTTGATATTTCCAGTCTCTTTTCTTTGCCTGTTGCCAGTACCCTGATTACAAGGTTTTCTTACACTGAAGAAAGTCTTATCTGGCCCAGCAAGGCTTGTTTTGTATGGAGCTTATGCACAAGAAATTAAAAAAATACATATTTCTTGGCCTTTGCTATTACATTTGTGTCCTGGACTTGAGGGAAAATTTTAAATGTGCTTCAAGTGTCAGCTAAATTCCAGTTTCATTTTTAAGAGTGACTCAGATACCTCTTTCATGGTGAATTCCACCCATTTGAATTTGGGTCCATTTAATTCTGGACAAGGCTTGGACCACATGTACCTCCAGGCTCAGGTCTCTGATTGTAACTGAATCCAGACCTTTGTGCTTAAACTCTCTAATGTGAACTGTGAAGGAAAAACATGCACATGGACACTGTTGATAAAACCTTTGGGTACTTGAGGGAGATCTATTTAAGTAATGTAAGGGTTTTTTCATGGGAAAACATATATTACATTTACTGGTCTTTAGAGACTGACAGTGAACACAAATCCCCTCACATGTAACAGGAAAATAAACCTTTTATCTGCTGTTTTTTTTAAAACATGACACACAATACTCTTTACCATTCCAGAATTAGAGAAAACATTAATTTGATCCATTTAAGTGATGAATGCCCACAAAATGAAACCTTTTTTTTTTCTGTAAGGATGACCTTGGGCAGATTAGAGCAGCTAGGTAAGAAATCCAGCAAGTATTTATCAAAGGCTTCTAAGACAGTGCAAACTTAGTGAGTTCAAAAACAAGAGACTTTCAGTCTTCATACAACTGACAGGGTCATAACGTTTCAAGAATGCCAGGAATCCATGTGGCTGTTCCATTAAACACCCCTGATTAGTGAATGTGCTGATAAACTTAGAGAGTCAGAGGTCAACATTTTGGAGCCCAAGGTACCCCAGGTATCTGAAAAAGTCTCCAGAATTCCCATGCCTCTCGCCCAGTTAACCCCTTCCATCACTGCACCCAGAGAGGCTTGAAAATGGGAAAAGAGTGTCTCACACACAATATTTTTCAGACAATTCTGCAAAGATATTGAGTTATTCTGAAAACTATGGGAAAATTACCTCAGGGACCTCCCATGGAAGTGTTTGTGACAGCTGGTCTTTGACTTCAGCTCGAGCTCAGAGCCAGTAAATGTGGTGTAAAGCCCCACATTGCACGGGCTCATCCAACCTCTCTCCCCTCAACTCCAGGTAACACCATGATGGCAGCAGGCTGTGCATTAAAATACCTGCAGAGCTATCACATTGCAAACATAAGAGTGGTTTCAAAATGTTCAGGACCAGTCACATCACCCTGCCACCTCACTGAGCTCTCCGCTCTGCTCAGGTTTTGTTGCAAGAGCTACAGCTCTACTCCCGCCAAGTTCCTGTGACAGGCAATTGGGAAATCTGTGAAGATACGGCCTGGGTGCCTGAGCATCGCTTTTGCGATGGTTTAACTGCAGCACAATCAGGAGGGTCCCAGGAAGGCTGAATTATCCCAGCAGCTCCCCAGGGTGTTAGCCCATTTTCCAGGCAATTGCCCTAACTGGCAAGTCCCCTCCATGGATGTTGCCTCTGCCTCAGTCTCCCAGGCAGAGATGCAGAATTTAACTGGTCCTGCGATATATGGCTTTTCATTCCACACGCTGATTATGAGCTGCTGGAGGCACTAAGGATTTGTGTCTGCTGAGGGCCACAGCGTGACCCCATCAGTTTCTTTGAAAATCAATAGAAAAAATGTTGGAGAATGCAAAGGAAGCAGGAACAGTCAAGGTAAAGACAAGTGATGTCCTGTAATGGCTGTAATGATTCTGAAACACGCAAGGTCACAGATAATCAGGAATCTAATTCTCCTTTGAAAGAATCTGTCAAGTTACTTCCCTACCTCAAAAACAATTGCTGATTGATGTTATTTATGGGCTAACAAACTCATTGAAGGCAGTCTGAATGGAGGTTGTACATCCTTTACTATCCAGATGGAGTTAGGTAGCCTCAGCTATAGAAAAAAATGCAGGTAAAGAGGTTTTCATTGTTGTAGTAAAACACATAGAGAGGATGTGTTTCAAAAAGTGCCAACACTGCTGCACGCCAGAGCCACAATGCAGCAATTCTGTTAATCAAACCCTCCAGAGTTTACACTTGAGAGATCTCCCCATTTGGCTGCTTCACTGTGCAGCAATTGTTCAGAATTGTCGTGAAGTGGGGAGAAAAGACCCAGGAAGGATGGAGGTGCCTTGGGACTGGGCAGAAGTGTGCAGAGAAGTCAGGGCTGGTCTGGCACTAACATGAGCCTTACAGAAGGAAGGAGTCTTTCTCAGTGTATACTGCCCAGTGTGGATTGCAGGTAACACTTCAGGAAGGGGACATTGAGCCCTGCATGTTGTATCTGGGAGGATTTTGAGGACAGTTTGTATCAACATACACCCCAACATGCTTGCTAGAGCTGCAAAGCAGGACAGTCTGTGTCTAAGACTAAATGTCTGACCCCTTCCTCTCTACCACCGTTCTACCCAGCTGGCTTTTGGTTTTACTTCAAATTGTAAAGAGAAAGGGCAGACCTGTCTCCTGTAGGAGGGAGGTAAAAGGTTTTATAACAAGCAACTGGGTTGGTTGACAAGAGGAGCTCTTTTCCCCAGACTGTGTGTGTGCTTGGAGCTGGAGGTGAGGGAGCTATGGAATGGATCCAGATCCAAAGCAACCTCCAAACAGTAGAGATGCAAGGCAAATTTGGACTTCAGCACAAGCGTGGGTGGCAGCTCAAAATATATAATGCAAAATTGACTCACAGCTCAAAGGCCAGGGCCACAAGCAGGGAAATAGCAACTCCACAACTCACAGATTTTGGGATTAGGCTAGATGGCAAAGTCAGCCAGCAGAAGGAAGACGCCCTGTGAACCTCTCATGTAGGTATAATTTAAAATACCTTGTAATTGTGAACTGCTTTCTGAGAGGTTTCTTGTAATAAGAGGTCTTAGAGTTTGTTGGTTTGGGGTTCTTTTAAAAGCTTGTCCTTAATTTTTTTCGCAGCTACTTCACCCTCAGCAAGATCCTAGACTTGAGGGGAGATGGGTGGTCCTTTCCAAAGAAAGAGCAGTGTAGCTACTTGTTTGGATCATTTTAACTTCAAAGATGTGGGATAGAGAAAGACTATAAGAAAATTTGGTTGCAACAAGAAGGAGAGAACATATGAAATATATGATAAGTGAGATATGAAACTCAGGCAAATATGAGGTTTTGGCTGGCTCCAGCTGGGTTCAGCTGGCCCTCAGCACTGAGGACTCAATGCAATTCAAAGAAGAAATTCCAAATTCCAAATACAATAAAAACTGTTGTTCAAAATAAAGTTATTTCTGCAAAGTGACAGGCAAGAATTTACCTCACCCCTAATTTACACAACTTGGACATTTAGAAAGCAGAGACATGAATAATGAGATAGACAGTAAACATTGCAATGTCTAAACCTCCCTGTATGGTTATGAATTACAAATTATATATTTCCTCGCATGCAGGTATTATTTTTTTGGCAGTAAGGTTGTTCATGGCACGCTATTTTGTTATCTAGATTTTTGTATCACTTGAACAAGAACTTTGAAACTGCAAATATAGTCAATACCCAGTGCAGGCACAGCGTGGGCAGAGCACCTGAGAGTCTGTTCTGCCAGAGCACTTCTGGGGTTCTGACAGGACAACTGTCAACAGTCAAGATCCAATGATGTGTAATGTGTCATGCGTGTCCCAGCAATATCCTGTTTCATCAGCATTCACCCTTTTCTCTCCCTTCTATTATTCAAAATTGGTTTTTTTAAAGTTCTTTACAAGCATATCTTTCACTCCAGCACAAAACACTTCTAGTGCTGTTGTTGCTCTGTATGTGGTAGACTCTGTCTCCTCCTTCCCAGCTCGGAGGTATCTGGAGCCCAGATTTGTAGTCAAGATTTCAGGCACAGTTTTGTGGCTTCAAAGTTCTTATTTAGTTTTTCTTTTTTAAAGAAGTTATTTAATAATCTGACCGGCATTTCAATAATTTCTAATGTCTGTGGTATCCATCCAGATGTGTATTTGCCTGTCTGACCCTCCTGTCAATACTTATTAATTTCATGACAATCTTTTCAAGTGTGTTTGGAAACAAACAGGGAAAAGTTACTCTAAGGTCAAGAATGAGCCCAGGGAGGTGAAACAGGAATGATCATGCTCACTACAATAGAGAGCATGATATTTCTGTAGCTTTTTTTCTCTTGCTCTTAAAGTGAACTCTATGCCTACAGATCACTAAACATCCCTGAAGAAGGAAGTTGCTACTCGAGTCCTGGAGGTGAGAGGAGGAACCAAGGCATGTTACTGAAGCGAATCAGTGAGTGAGAGGCAGAACAAGGAGGTCCAGGTTTCTAATCCTTCACAAGCTCTCCTGATGGACAAGTGAAACATGAATGCCTGTGTCAGGGTGAGGGCTTTGACTGCTTAAACAACCATGCACTGGAATAACCTGGGGGATAATTGGTGTTGAAAATCTTGGGAGCCAAAAAGGCAGCAGGACTGGTGAGGCTGAAGTGTCCACAGTGTGCAAAGTACTTATCCAGAACCGTAGCTTTCTTGATTTAATACACTTACCAAGTCGATGTAAACCAAAATCTTGCTAATTATTTAAACCTAGAAACGAACTTTGTTTTCTTTGAGAAAACCACAGGAAAGGCTGCTTACTTCAGGGTTTCATTGTTCTGCCCTGTTGGTACAGCTGGAGAGCCTTCAGCTCTTCAAAGAAAAAGTGCAGGAACGTCAGCCAAAGCTGGATGAAGTGAAGAAAGGGATGTCAGTAGTCCTGGATGAAGCCTGCCCCAGCTCTGTGGATAACTGGTGTGTTGGCAAACATGGGCTCTTCTCCCTGGAGTTTCTCCTGTGGAAATGAGGGTCCTTGCCAAGGGGTTGGTGGGGTCTGGCGACGCGATTTTTGGAGCCTGCTCAGTAAGGTGGGAAGCATTTCTGAGGACAGGGCGGCCAAGCCTGAGCTGGCAGTAGCACGCAGCGGGGAGAAACCTCTGAGAGGAAGCGGCGGTGTGAGCGGGGCTCCGCGGGACTCCCCGGCCTGGCGCAGCGGGCGAGAGCCCATCCCCGGGGAAACACTACAGCTCGGGGCGAAGCGAGCGTGCCAGGAGCTGAGCCGCTGCGGCAGGGGAGCGGTGGGAGCGGTGGGATGGATGGGAGCGGTGGGCGAGGTGGCAGCTGGGGCAGAGGTGGCAGCGGTGGGATGGATGGCAGCGGTGGGNGCCGGCCCGGCCCGTTCCCGGTGCTGGTCCCGCTCCTCTCGCGGTCCCTTCCGCGCTTCTGGGACTGACGCATCTCCATGCTAGAGGACTAGGAATGGGGTGAAGCTTTCCGGACAATTTTCAAAGCGCTTCAAGGGACTGTGTGACCTGGTGGCCCTGCAGGGTTCGTGGGTGTCCGGCAGCGGGATCCCTTCAGGCCGGGAGAGCCTCTGTGTGGCCCCAGGAACAGCCACACACGTGTCTGTACCAGCCCAGGGGTATACGGGGACTCAGAGTGCCCGGAGTCCCTCGGCCATGTGTGGGACAGTCCTGACTGTGCTTTCCCGGGTGAGCACAAGTTGAAATTTCATGTTTTGTTGAGCATTCAAAGAAAAAAGGAAGTTTGGATTTTGTAGAGGGCTTTTACTAGAGGAAATTAAAAAGTATGTATCCGACATATCTGAAGACTTCGTTTTAACTTGCATCCTGATTGTTCCAGATGTTCCCCAGATGTCAAAGAGAATCAGGCAACAAAACAGCAGAACACTTTTGTTTTAATATGTTCTAACTTTAGTATTGCCAAAGAATTAAAAGGCCTGGGTTTGTTTTGATTTTTCCTTTCACTAGTAGCTTCAGTGTCTATGAATTGTCTACTAATCAAATTGAAGGTGAATTAGTTCCTTTTTATTTTACCTAGCATGAGGTTGATATACATCCTGATCCTGGCTACTTCCCAATCTCTTCTCTTTGGGTTTGTATGGTACTGAGCAGCTCTGGGAAAAGTGCTATAAACATTGGCAGCGATTGATGCGCAACCACGGGGGTAAAAATAGAGAGCTGAGCTCTTCCATAAAGTGCTTATAAAATCCACCAACTTGGGGCTTCCCTCTTTAGCTCTTCCCTTGATAGATATCAGGATGCATGGAAGAGTTGAAAGCTGCAGGAAAGGTTGGAAACAGCTTCAGTCCACTGACTAAATCTCCTAAACAGGGCCCAGCATCTCCGGGAAGCAACAGACAGGGCAAAGGGCCCCTCCACAACTTGGGGAAAGGAGCTGCAGCCCCCGGGGGCAAAACCTGGCTGGAGCAGCCCTTGCCTTTTCCCAGGGGGAAGGTGACATGAGGGAAGGGAAGGGTGTGCATCTTCCTTCCCTTCCCTTCCCTTCCCTTCCCTTCCCTTCCCTTCCCTTCCCTTCCCTTCCCTTCCCTTCGA
>VZTN01023727.1:372180-385659 GCA_013400515.1 Erpornis zantholeuca
GCCCCAGCAGCCGCCGGCCCGTCCCGTCCCCGCGGCTCCGCGCCGCAGCGGCCGAAGATGAGGACCGTGCTCATGGTGGCGGAGAAGCCGTCCCTGGCGCAGTCCATCGCCAAGATCCTCTCGAGAGGTAGGGGAGGCGAGGCGGGTGCCCGTGCCCGCCGCTGTGCCGGTGGCGCTGGAAGCGCTCCGGAGGCACGGCCGGAGCACAGGAATGTGTGCGAGGTGCCGGGAGGCATTTGCCGGTGTTCCCGGGTTTGCTGTCACTGCAGCGAGGGTGAGAAACACCCTGAGCAGTCGCTTGGTTGGTTTGGGGCCAGAGCCTGCTGGGAACGGTGGCTTCGGACAGGTTGTAGTTCACAAAACACCGAGATGTCCCATCACGTTCTGATTATTTTTTTGGGCTGATGTCTGTTCAATCCAAGAATAAAGGAGTCTGGTTTCAAGATTTTGTGTAGCTCTATTGTGCCTTAGAGCATATGGTGTCTGGAAAGTGCCAAGCAAATAGCAAGCTGCTGTTCTGAGATTTTTGAAGTAAAAGTTTTATAAATTATCTGGAAAATAAAATAAATTTATTATAAGAGTGTGGTCTAGAAAACTAGCTGATTTTTGCAAGGTTTCCTGGTGGGAGGGAAAGGCCAGTGGAGATAATGGATAATTTAATTTTAACATGAAATATAATTTTTAAAAGTCCTGAATTGATAGTTAATGAAATAAACATTTGATCAGTGAGTAGAATTTTGTGACCAGGAAGACCCTAGCTGTAAGACCTAAGTAAAGAGGCATGTAATTTCACACAAAATAATTTGTTTCAATAGCTATTTTTTTTTACCTCGTTCACTATTTCCACAGGGAACATGTCCTCTCGCAAGGGACTCAACGGTGCATGCTCTGTGCACGAGTACACCGGGTCCTTTCTGGGACAGAGTGCCCACTTCAAGATGACATCTGTGTGTGGTCACGTCATGACTTTGGATTTCATAGGTATTTGCCTGCTCATAAGATGTTTTAACTAATACTTGTAGAACTGCCAGGTCCTTCAGAAAAAGCTAAGAGGTCCCTTGGTATACAGTAAAGCAAGGTGTGTTAGGGTAGAAAGTTTTCCATACAAATTTTGAAAGCCCGGTGTTTTGCAAAGTAAAGCTGTTTGTTTTTGAAATGTGTCATCAGAGCTCCACTTAATATACTTTTGCTTTTCAGGAAAGTATAACAGCTGGGACAAAGTGGATCCAGCAGAACTTTTTAGCAAAGCTCCCACAGAAAAGAAAGAAGCTAATCCCAAACTGACCATGGTGAAGTTTTTACAGGTATTCTTTCTTATGAGTAGTATTTAGAGTTATGTTTTTCTGTGTTCCTAAATAAGAATTTCCTTCCCTGCAGGGAGTAGTTTTTTGTCACACTTATATCTATTTTATTAACATAGTATAAATAATATTTTATTTTTGCTGGTTCTTACACTGTCTGAAATCTTTGTTAAATTCATTTTTGACATTGCCTTCTGAGTTTTTTGACTGTTGATATCCTGCTTCTCAGAGTCGGAGCATTGGATGCAAGTTTAGCTTTAACAGCAAGTGCAAGGCACAGCTTATAAATGCCTTCTTTAAAATAACTCTGTGTTGGTTATTGTTCACACTTCATGTGCTCTGCTGAAACCAGAAAAAGAAATCTATAGGTAGAGCGGGGGGAGGTGTTTTTCTGAGTTTCTGAAGAACTGTGGTCATTTTTCTCACAGGTGGAGGGAAGAGGCTGTGATTGTATTGTCTTGTGGTTGGATTGCGATAAGGAAGGAGAAAACATCTGTTTTGAAGTAAGGTTTCCATTTTTAAGACTCACAATACCATAATATATTTGTCTGACAAGACTGTCAATGCATTGTTTTATGAGTATACAGTAAAATTCAAACTAAAGTTGAACAAAGTTTTAAAGGCATGGAGGGCCTTGGTGGAAAAACTCACCTGCTTTGAACTCTGTGAGAGTATAAATAAATTTCAGAGATGTTGCTCATCTCAGATGAGCAATCATGTCTCTTAAATGTTAGAACATTCTAGTGCTTCAAGAATTGGTCTGTATTCCACAGCTGGAGTGGTTCATTTTATGTCCTTATAAAACTTGATCTCTATTATCTTTTTTTTATTAAGCAATTAGATGCTTTAGTACAGAGGAGCTGCTTGTAAGTGTAGGCTTCACTGCAGAAATTTGGTCTCTGCACATAAAAGGCATAGAACTAAAACTCTGCTAAGATTTTTTTTTAACACCCTGTTCTCAGAAGTCTACATGAAGAGTGTTTGTTTGGGGTTTTTTTGTTTAGTTTAAAGAAGCACATTTTATCAAGTATTTGTTTTAAATTCTTTACATACCACTGTATCATTACTTGTGCCTTAGCAATAAATAGAATAAACCCAGACAGAAACTGGTACATGTTCACCAAAAGGTGCTGCAGCTGCACTGGTGAATGTCTTTGCCCTTAGCCAAGAATACTGATTTGCTCCCAGCAGTTGCTGTATTGTACGTAAATCCTTCAGTTTTGTTAGTTCTTCATATGCTTTTGAGTGGATGGACAAGTGCTGCTCTGGCTTGTCAGTTAATGTATTGCCATGACATCTTGCTGAATTAAGAAAGCAGTGACATAGAAACAAATATTTTGTGGAGAGTAGAATTTTTATCTTTAGAGAGAAAGCCTTTATCGTTCAAATCCTCTTTAACTGCACTTCTCATTTTCCTTAGGTTCTTGATGCTGTTCTTCCTGTCATGAACAAACCTCGTGGCACGGAGAGGACGATTTACAGAGCTAAATTCAGTTCCATCACTGACACAGACATCTGCAATGCCATGAATCACTTGGGAGAGCCTAATCGCAATGAAGCTCTGTCCGTGGATGCCCGCCAGGAGCTGGATCTGAGGATCGGCTGTGCCTTTACAAGGTGACAGCACAGATTGCAGATGGTTCTGTGAAAGGTTCAGGAATGGCTCTGTGCCCTCGTGGTTTAACCCCAGCCAAGCCCCACACAGCCACGCACTGCCTCCCCACCCGTGGGTAGAAGTGGGAAAACTCATGGCTTTACATAAAGACAGTCTAATAGGCAAACAAAAGCTGCACACACAAGCAAAGCAAAAGAAGGGATTAATTCACTAGTTTGCAGGGGAAGGCAGGTGTTCAGCCATCCAGGAAAGCTGGGCTCCATCACCCATTACGTTTACTTTGGAAAACAAATACCATCACTCCAAGTGTTCCCCCCTTCCTCCTTATTCCCCCAGCTTTATATGCTGAGCATGATGTCCCGTGATCTGGAATATTCCTTTGGTCAGCTGGGATCAGCTGTCCTGGCTGTGTCCCCTCCCAGCTCCATGTGAGGCAAAATGATTACGTCTTAATTAGCTGCAAGAGATGGTATTTTATCTTTTCCTAATACCTGAATGATTTTATAGATTACTCATGTTTTGTGCATGTATGCTAATGAAAACTTGTGCTTTTCATGGAAATGAGGATATTAATGCATATATTCCTCATTTGTTTCCTCCCCCCCTTCTCCTAGGTTCCAGACTAAATATTTCCAGGGGAAATATGGGAATTTAGACAGCTCCCTCATCTCCTTTGGGCCATGTCAGACCCCAACACTTGGATTCTGTGTTGAGAGGCATGACAAAATCCAGTCATTTAAGCCTGAGACTTACTGGGTGTTGCAAGCTAAAGTAAGTTTTACAGTACTTGTTTTTACAAAAGAAATGCATTTGTATTTTATTCATTCACAAATTCGTAGCTGCTGACAAGAATTCACAATGCTTACAGTTTACTCATGTGTTCTCATTCTGTTCACATGTGTGTCACCACTCTCAAGAACAGATTCCAGGATGTCAGTTTTGTATTAAAGTGCTTATTGTCTGCTGCTTATAAGAATTCTTCAGTGCTAATCATCTAAGCTTAGATTCAGCCAAAAAGACTACTTAAAATGGTTCTCTTTTGTTCCCTGGGGTCCTTGGACTGACTGTTGTTAATTTGAATCCAGGAATTAATTAGCCTGCCAACAAACATTGGCATTGCTGAGTATTGGAATTTTAAAGCAAATAAAATGCTCATTGTGTTAATTGGCAGTTGAGTCCTCAGAGTACTTTGGCAGCTTAGAGCAGTTTTACAGCCTCGCTGCTGTCCAAGCTCTGAGAGCAAACCAACAGGGTTTTGTGGTTTCTTAAATAAATAAGATGCATGGTAAAAAGTTGCCATTTTTTTAGTAAAAAGTAAAAAAGATTTTAAAAGTAAACAAAAAGGTGAAATCTGGCATCTGCTGTCATCTACTGTGATGTGTCTCGTGTGTCATGCTAGGAAGTACTTGGTGCTGTTTACAGAGGGTTTTGTGCTCTCTCATGTTGGTCGCTTCATACTAATTTTTGTACAAGGGGCTTAAAACATGACCTAGTTACAGTTTAATACAAATGATTGATTTTGCTAAATCAAAATGGTAAACTTCGAATTTCTGCCTATTTCAGTCTTTACTGTTCCCAGCACTAACAAGGACAGTATTTCAGTTCAGTTCAGGAATAGTTCTGGTCATTCCCCAGACCCCAGAACTCCCAAGTGGTCCATGCTTCTCAAAAGCCCCTGTGAAAAAGAGCACAAATGTGTTTTTGAGCCCTGGTATCCTGCTGTGGGTTTATTGTAAATTTATCCTAACAAATCCTGTATGTCCTAGGATTTGCTTGCTGGACTCTTGTTGGGAATGTACATTCTCACACTTCTATGAGTAGAATTAATTAATTTTATTTTTGTCCAATAGGTGAACCCTGAAAAAGAAAATTCTCTCACTTTAGATTGGGATAGAGTGAGGGTATTTGATCGTGAGGTTGCTCAAATGTTCCTGAATATAACAAAGATGGCAAAAGAAGCAAAGGTAAGAATATTTACCAGGTGTCAGTAGATCCATATTTCATATAAAGGAAATACAATTTAATATTTCATTTGCTGCATATTGGGGCTTTTGTTAAAGGGTGTAGAATATCTGTATTTTGGTTTTTACTTTGTTCATCTTTGTGTAAATGAGAATGAAAGGCAAGAGATTTTTTTTATTGTAGATCATACTATGCTGGTGTGGTCATCTCAGCACAAGCCTCCTCTTAGTATTGACTTTGGAAATGATCATGATAGAAGCTCTTCATTACTAAACCTGCTAGGAAATACTGTTCAGATCTCTCCAAGCAGACTTCTTATTTCCCATGAGACATTGAATAAATCAGAATTTAATTATGTGCAGGGCAATATTCCTGCAGTTAAATTTTTAATCACATGTATGGTGCACTTTTTATAGCCAATTAACTTATAACTCTGCTCTGTTCAATACTTGTTTGACAGTATGTTTAGATATAAGTGCTTATAGACATCAAGGTCCAAAGGCTGCTTGAAGCTTTTAAAAATCTGCATTCCTATAGTTAGGACTGTTGCTTGGAATGAGCACTAAATCCTTGTAGCACTGAAAGTATGTGCTACTGAGGTAAGTGGGAATTAAAGACAGTAGTAAGCTGCCTTGGTGTGTTCCCAGTTAGTTATAGACCTGATCTAGTCCTGGCACAAAGGGACGTTAATTTTAGAACTAGATAAAACTATCTCCAGTCAGATTTTCTAAAGTAAAAATATTCTAAAGTAAAAATTCTAAAGTTCTAAGAGAACAAAACAAATATGATAATAGACAATGGTAGGGATGATACATGTTTACAGGCATGATTGAAATGATGCACTTACCAAATGTCAGAACTTTTACTGTGAAAATGCTGTTTTCTAGGTAGAATCTGTGAGTAAAAAAGAAAAGGTGAAACAGAGACCACTGGCTCTGAACACAGTAGAAATGCTTCGAGTGGCCAGTGCGGCTTTAGGTAGGTACAAAAGTTCAGATTTTTGCATTGTTTTAAAGCAAAATATTTTGGCCTCTCAAACAAAACAAATGATATATCATTTTGGGCAAAGGATCAGGTTTAGAAAGCTGCTTGTCAAAAGTGAAATGTTTGGTAAGATCAAGGTGACAAAAGTCTTACGGAAAGGAAAATCCATAATTTATTTAAATACTTGGGTAAGGTGTGCATCCAGATGCAGCAAACCATAATCACAGTGATGTGTAGATGATTTTTGTTTTCTCCTGTCCCCTCTTAGGAATGGGTCCCCAACATGCCATGCAAATAGCAGAGCGTCTTTACACTCAGGGTTATATCAGCTACCCTCGAACAGAAACTACCCATTACCCAGAAAACTTTGACCTAAAAGGATGTTTGAGACAACAAGCAAATAATCCTTACTGGGCAGAAACTGTGAGTACATGGAGCAAAAGCTGTACTATCATTCTCTAGTCTGTGTTTTAGACTAGATTTTGCTTGGTGTATTATGACCTATAGGCCTTCAGAAACTTTAAATAGCTCTAGTTTCTTTTATTTCTGTTGTATTGTTATGGATTTGATCTGAGTAAGCCATTTCTTTCTTTACCCAGGTAAAAACATTGCTATCAGAAGGTGTCAATCGTCCAAGGAAAGGCCATGATGCAGGAGACCATCCTCCCATCACCCCAATGAGAGCTGCAACAGAAGCAGAATTAGGTACAGGCAGATGCAGTAGTGTTGGCACACTGCGTGAGGACATCAGTCGGTTGAGGTGTAAGGTGTCAGTTTCAAAATCACTGAGTTTCAATGGAAAATAAAATTATTTGAGTGGCAGGAAGTGAAGAGAGAGCAAACTTGATCCTCACTGAAACTTCTGGTGATGGTGAAGTTCAGAGCTGCTTCAGCAATTGATCCTTGGGACTACAGTACTGCCAAGAAAAAGAAAACTGCTTAATCCTTACTTTTCTAGCAGAAATTTGTCCCAGAATAGTAGCTTCCAAGTACTGCAATTTTATTATATTTTGTGGCTGAGTTGTTGTTTCTCCCCAGGTGGAGATGGGTGGCGACTGTACGAGTACATAACTCGGCACTTCATTGCCACTGTCAGTGCTGACTGCAAGTACCTACAAACCACCATTTCCTTCAGTATTGGCCCTGAAAGATTTACCTGTGTTGGAAAGGTGGTAACTTCACCAGGTAAGACTAATCAGGAGTAAGTATTAGCTGCAGATTAATTTTTTCCCCATTAATACACTGAATGGATATAAAAGTTAAGTTTTGGGGACAAGTGCAATTGGGAAGACTTTTTTGAGCTCTCAAAACCAGAGACCAAATCTTGTCCTAATTTTCATACTTCAGTTATAATAGAAAAACAGTTATTTTTCATGTATAGTCTCAAAGATTTAATGCCACATTTGCCAGTGTGAACACCATTTACAGACAGTAAATGCCTCCTGGGGGATCAATTACACCAAGGCAGAAGTTTTTTCTTGGGCCTCTGTTAAAAAGAATGTAGCAGCACTATTGAGACTTCTATGGTAAACTGGAAAGTTGTTTCCTTCTTTACCTACAGGGTTCACAGAAATTATGCCGTGGCACAGCATCCCATTAGAAGAGAGCCTTCCCCACTGTGAGAAAGGAGATCTTTTTCCGATTGGTGAAATAAAGTTGCTAGAAAAGCAAACCAGCCCTCCTGATTACCTGACAGAAGCAGAACTGATCACCCTGATGGAAAAGCATGGCATTGGTAGGAACTTGCTTAACCTTGTCCTGTACTACATCCACCAAGAGTGCAAAGAGTGTGAATCACTCCTCTGCACTCTGTGTCAGTAACGAGCTCTCAGTATTCATTTGCATACATAGAGTGATAATCTCTTCAAATCACCATGCCCGTAGCTTCCCTCAGCAGATGATAGATCATTTATTCCCCCATGTTCCTTTCCCTTTCTTATCCTTATTTTTAGTAGTTTCTGGTTTCTGGTCAAAGCAGTATCCTTTCTTAGCACATCCCTGTCACTTCTCTGTCAGAAAGAGCTGATGTGTGGAAGGAAGCACCTCCCCATTATTAGGAATGATTTCTTGTCTTTACAGCTTGCTTTAGCTTTGCTCTCTTCAGTAATCCTTCTGTGTCTTATTATACAATTTACTACAGTTCTACTTTCTTTATCAGTCTGACTTGGTTCTTTTCTCATGAATTTGCCCAGTCGGAGCAAACACAGTCTTTTACTCTACTGTGTTTTTCCAGAGTAAATAACTGTGAGAATAGGTATCTTCCCAATAGTAATTCCTTTGAAGAGATGAAAGGATTAAGGTTAAAACATATGTTTCAGACTCTCAGAATTGCAAAGGAACATCAGAATTATTAGAGAGAGAGGGAAGTTATGCTCTGGAAGTTGGGTAACAGTAAGAAGAGTTTAAGCAGTCTTAAGAGCCCTGTAATTTGACATTAAACCAGAGGAGCCAGAAGTGAGTCATTTGATGAAAACTCTGTTTCATTCAGGGTGGATCTGTTGTTTTCCTTTGTGTGGCAGGAACTGATGCCAGTATTCCAGTCCACATTAACAACATTTGCCAGCGAAACTATGTCACAGTGGAGAGCGGTCGAAGACTAAAGCCTACAAACCTTGGCATTGTTCTGGTTCATGGTTATTACAAAATAGGTCAGTTAAATGCTCTTCCCTTTCCATCCTTTAACCTTCCTTTCCCTTTACTATATCAAAGGCTGTTGTCACTATGTAAGTAGCGTTTCTGTCTCAAATAATGCTTGTTTTGATGTCAGTTTATGTATGAATGGTTTCCTATCTCCATTTTTGACCTTTCATTGATGTTGTCTGGTTTTCTGTTAGATGCAGAATTGGTTCTTCCTACGATCCGCAGTGCTGTAGAGAAGCAACTCAACTTAATAGCTCTGGGTAAAGCAAATTATCATCAGGTCCTGGAGCACACCCTTGACATTTTCAAAAGGAAATTTCACTATTTTGTGGATTCTATTGCAGGTAAAATTTTCTAGTTCCCTACTTAGTTGTTGCATAGAAAATACTTATATATTAGGCTCCATTCAGAGGTTAGGCTTTCTAAAAAGTTGTGCCAGGACTGGAAGCTTCTGGTCAAATTAATTTCCTGTCCAAAGGGAGGTGGACTGAATTATGTCTCCAAAACTCTACTTCATGTTTATTTTGTGCCTGTACAGTGGTGAGTTTTTGAAAACTTGAGATTAGCTGAACCTATGTGTTTGTGCATGATCAGTGCAAAACACTGTGTATTTTAAAAGTCTTTGTAGACAAGGAAGAGCATTGTGAGTAAAATATTTTAATTCTCACTTCTTCACAGGTCTGTAGATGATTTAAGAGGTTTCCTCTTAAGAACTGGAATTCTAACATAAATGTGATTATTCCTTTTGCAGGTATGGATGAACTGATGGAAGTGTCTTTTTCACCCTTGGCTGCCACAGGCAAACCCCTTTCCCGCTGTGGTAAATGCCATCGTTTCATGAAATACATTCAGGTCAGTTTACCTCATACTTGGAATTTGAATTTCACTTGCTGGGGGACATTGAGTATAAACTTCTTTTCTAGTATTGAACTTGGGTTCAAATGTGGTTGTCATCAGTGCATTTCTAAAACACAGAGGCTGATGGAGTTTTGCCTTGGGGAGCAAACCAGAGAGCATCTCCAGCTGGGTTTACCACAAGTTTTAACTCTGTTGACCCTGCAGTTGCTCAAGAGATTTGTGTTCGGTTTCCAGGCCAAGCCGAGTCGCCTGCACTGCTCTCACTGTGATGACACCTACAGTCTCCCCCAGAACGGTACCATTAAACTCTACAAGGAGTTGCGCTGTCCCCTGGATGACTTTGAGCTGGTGCTGTGGTCATCTGGATCCAGAGGAAAGAGCTATCCACTGTGTCCATACTGTTACAACCATCCTCCCTTCAGGGACATGAAAAAAGGTAAGAGTTCTGCAAACATGCAGGCATGACCCTTACTTGAAATAAATTAGGTACGGTCTATACAATGTGCTTTTTAGGAGTTTTAAAATCAGTGCTGCTTAGTATAAAGTGCTGTTCAAATTAGATTCTAGATACCTAAAATCCACGTTAAACTTACTGACCAAAATGTATTAGTTAACAAATTTTTGTATATTTTTGTTTTCATAAAAGAAGTAAGAAAATAATTTACCTGCATGCACTGTAGGTGACCTTCACACCACTCAGCATACAGTGAAAGACACCAAAATACTGATGCCTTGCAAATTTGAGTAGGCTTGGATAGCAGTATAAACAAAGATCACATCTTGGGAATGTTTTGATACTGAGATAAATGGTGTGTCAAAAGCTGTTGAAGGATACAAGAAGAGGTAGAAGTTGCAGTTAGTTTAGTAGCTGTGGGACTGAAACTTACTTAAAGTGGTGCACTGAAGCTTTTCCCCATCTTTTTATTACCATCTTTTAATTAAAAATATCTTGGACTAACAGTGAGTAGTTCAAGTATAAAATAGCAGTTAGGCAGGAGCCATACATTTAATTGGAAACATAATTAGTTTTCATCACTAATCTAAACTGCCTGAACTGTACAGTGGCAGTATATGGCAATTCTGAAAACCATTATAGAAAAATTTTTGAGCAGGGGATTATTCTGAAACTGTGAAGAGGCAAGTTGCCATTTTGGGAGCAGTTCCATTCTTTAGTGATTTAGAAAATCTGTAGTATACTCAAGCGTCTCTGGCTTCTGCATCTCACTTCCTTCAAACTGGGTAGTGAGATAAAGGATGGTCTGGTTTCACTCTTCTTCCCCCAGGAATGGGCTGTAATGAGTGCACCCACCCCACGTGCCAGCACTCCCTTAGCATGCTTGGAATTGGACAGTGCGTGGAGTGTGAGAACGGGGTTCTGGTGCTGGACTCGACGTCGGGTCCCAAGTGGAAGATGGCCTGCAACAAATGCAACGTGATCGTGCACTTCTTCGAGAATGCCCACAAGGTCCGGGTGTCACCCGAGACCTGCGAGTTGTGTGAGGCAGCGCTTGTGGATGTGGATTTTAACAAAGCCAAATCTCCCTTACCTGGCGATGAGACCCAGCATTCAGGCTGTGTGTTCTGTGATCCCGTGTTTCAGGATCTGGTGGAGCTGAAACACGCGGCCATGAGGCACCCCATGCACCGTGGGGGACAAGGGAAGAGGCAAGGGCGGGGAAGGGGTAAAGGTCGGAGACCTGGAGGAAGGCTCAACCCAAAGAAACCCAAGGACAAAATGGCAGCTCTGGCTGCTTACTTTGTATAATGGCCACAAAGCAGGAAAATAAACTTGTTATAAAAATGTGTTTCTCTTTGGGTTAATTTTAAAGTATTTTTGATGTTTCGCTGCTTTCCTGTTCTTAGAACAGTTAAACACCTTAGGTTGTTCACAAAACAAACTATTCTGGATGATCCATTAGTAACTGAGTAAGCCTTTAAGCTTTTAATTAATTTGATACAATTAGAGCTCACAAACAGTAGGGAGCCTCAGGAAGTCTACCTGGACTGTTAACTGTGGCTAATAGAAAGGAAATGGGAATTGTCTCTTCTTGTGATTTCTGGGGCCTTTGTCAGCAATGCAAGTGCCAGGAATATAAGAACTGATTAAGATGAGTGTTATGCTGCCATAGTCTTCAAGTGTGGCATTAGACTTACTTCCTGTGACTTTGAATCTTCAAAAATAAGAAATTTTTAGTAACTGTCAGACTTTTAAATTACATGTGCAATAGCAAGAGCACTGCAAGTCTGTCATTCTGCTGCATAAGTGAATAATTCCTACAGACATACAAAACGGGAATTATAAATGCCACGGGGAATATCTACCTTGAACAGCGATTCCCAAATTATGGCTGGTGCAGACGTTTTGCTCCCTGGCAGGACTTGCCCCTAAATCACTAATCTGGTGAAGCCTTGCAGATACTTCTGCTTTGAATAGTCCATTTAAATCAATGGAACTGTCTGCTGCTAACTGCAGCTAAATACATACATATCATTCTGAAGAAGTTAGTATTTCATGGGGCCCAGTTGAAAGACACCTCCCCTTGCTGCTGGAAGACAGATTGAGTATCCATGCTGGATTTTTCCTCTATGGTCACACAGCAGATCATATCTGACAAAATACAGTTTGTCCTGTCTGTTCCCTGCATTGTCATGTCAGTGTTGGTTAGTTTTGTTGGCAAAAGGAGGGTGTCTCATGCTTTCATGTGGAGCTGTATCTAACCACTGGGGGTACTGGGGGCCACAATGCAAAATCTCATTGTACAAATATATAATACTGTCTCCTTTCCTTTCATGTGCTCATGGCTGAGCATGTCTGGTTGTCTGGTCAAATACAGTTTGTGTCATCTATAGCCCCAAAACAGTTTCAACACTCGTGGTCAGATGGGAGGTGCAAAGGCTGCTGCATTTCAACACAGAATGTGCAGAGAATGACCTGACATGGGATGCACTGGCAACACAGAGGAAAGACAAGTCCCTACAAAGGTAATTTTCAACTCCGCTATTTTAATTGGCACAGTGTGTGCTTTTACTGAACCAGAGAACACAGCCAAATACCACAGCACCAAGTCTGTTCCTCTGATCAAATGTTTGTTTATACAGTTACAGCTCAAACATGAACTATGTTTTAAAAGTACTGCTTAGAAGATACAGCCATAGGTAGAGGTTTTTTTTCTGTAGTTCTTTCTAGTTCTTTCTGGTAAAAGCAGGCTGGAGCAAACAGCTTCTTTTCATGAAGAACCACGACTGTTTTAAAAATCAACTTGATGTGGTGCCTCAGAGTCATAGGTCTTGGCATAAACTACAATGGCTTTCAGGGTGCTTGTTCTGATTCTGTTCAAGTCCTCTCTTATCTGTAGCCTGGTTTGGTACACCAGGCACTGCTCTAAACATACCTGTGTGCCCAGCTGGCTGCTGGCTGGGATTTCTGTGATGCTTGGAGATGGTCCTGGATATGTGGGAAACCTCTCACTGGTGTTTCTCCATGGCTTTTGAGCTGAGTGGGAATGCTGTCCTCTTCCTCCAAGCATGGCTTTTACTTTGGCTATTTGCAGACAAACTTTTGCTTGTAAAACCTCTGCACCCTTCCCATTTGCATGTATTGTGTGATTTGTCAGGGCGTGTAATTCTTCAGAATCTAATGTAGAGTATGTATTTTAGGATGAAAAAGCTACTCACCTGGGTCAGTACTCACCTTGAGTACTCTGTGCAGTTTTGGGCACCACAATGTAAAAAATACATTAAGCTATTAGAAAGTATCCAAAGGAGAGCCACGACGATGGGGAAGGGTCTGGAGAAGAAGTCGTAGGAGGAGTGGACAATGCTCTCAGGCACATAGTGGGATTTTTGGGGTGGTCCTCAGTTGGAAGGTTATTCTATGATTCCATGAGTGCTGAGCGAGGGGAGAGCTCGGTGAAGAGATATCGCTGGGAATCAACTTTCTGCTCCTTTCTGCTGGCGTTCAGCCCTTCTCTGACAGCGAAGGGTGTGTGGAAGGAGGGCACCAGCAGCTGCCCCAGGAAGAAAGCGGCGCGGCCTTCCCTTGCCTTGCCTTGCCTTGCCTTGCCTTGCCTTGCCTTGCCTTGCCTTGCCTTCCCTTCCCTTCCCTTCCCTTCCCTTCCC
>VZTN01023727.1:385885-430253 GCA_013400515.1 Erpornis zantholeuca
CGCTGACGGCCGGTGTGAGGGAGCGGGGCCGCCCCGGCAGCGGGGCCGCAGCAGGTGCAGGTGCGGGAGGCGCTTCCTCCTGACGCGGGGCCCGCCGGGGGCGGGGGAGAGCCCTCAGCGTCTCCAGGGAATTTTAGGTTTGGAGATCGATTTGTTTATTTATTAGTCCCCCTTCTAAATTACTTTTTGTCACTGTTAATAGCATGCTTCTATTCAGGCCACAGGCCTTCGGCCCCATGCCTTTGTAGTATTGTGTGTGTGTGCTTTTCAAAAATATTCCTCTCCCACTCTCGGTGCGGATTCAGTTACAAGCCTGCAATTAGCGCGATAGGGCGATTCTTGTGGCGGAGTGCCAACAGCATGAATTAAGGTCCCTCAGGGCACCTGTGTGGGTCAGCTTGGAAGTGAGGGAGGGAGGTGGGCTCCGTGAGGTGCCTTTCAGGGCTGCCAGGGGTGTTCAGCTCCCCAGCCCTTCCGAGTTCGACGTGCTTATGTGGGGTTCTCAAGCTGATGTTTCCTTAAAACTTCAGGAGCATAATCACACCACCGCTGGAACGCACAGCTGCTCATCAGTGGTGCTTCTCTCATCCCCTGACTGCATCCTTGTAACCTTTACCCTGATCAGTTTAGACTTCCTCTTTAACACTGCTGAGAATTTGGATGTGACTTACGTCTTTTGACAAGTTAGTGCTTTATCAAGAAAAAGTTATTTCCCACCAATTTCTTGTCTCCTGATACTTCACTCTCTTCCTGCACTTCGGCAGCAGGGCCTGTGCATTCCATGTGTTACAAAGTTCCTACCACAATCTGCTTCACTAACCTGCTTTTAAGAGTCAAGAAGAGGGATTGGGGATGAACACCAGTGGAGATCAGACTGCTATGGTACTGGGGATGTGAAGGTGACTGGTTCTGGTTTGGTATATGCTGAATGTTACGTGATTAGTAGAGAAATTTGTTAGATAGAAAGCATGGTTTAAATTACTTGCCTTTTTAACTACCATCTGGTGAGTTTATGAACACAAGATAGATTTTTTTTGTTGTTGAAAGTGTATAGGTGATTTTTAGATATTTAAGTTGTCTGAGAAATCTGCATTAAAAATCAAGTTACTCCTACATATTACAGAGATGATTATGGACATAATATCACTCGGTTAAATGGTGTGCCTAAACCTGAAGATGAGAAATGCGTACCAAAGAAATAGAATTTCTTAGTCAGTAGTTTAAAAGGCCCAGATAATCATTGCATTAGTTAGTTGTGCTTTGACTAAACTGCTCTTGAACAAAACACAGCTGTTGCATTCTGCAGTGAGATTGCAAATTCATCACGTGCACTGAATCTTTGAACTCTGTGGAGCAAGAGTGGTTCTGGGTGAGCGCTTTAAAGAACGGGGTAATGCCAGTCTTGAACAAATACTTTTCACATGGCACCCACTCTGCCACGTGGGCCGGGCTGATGCTCTCTACAATTGATTTAGAGCGGGGGGTATGAAGCTGTAGAGTTATGGGATACCTGGCTCAAACTGCAGTGCTTGAAAAAGTCAGTATTTCTGAGCTGCATATCTGCTGACATGCTCTTGTTGTCTATTGGGCACAGTAACAAGTGGAAAAAGAAGAGGAATGATGGTTTTGCAATGCTTTCACCTCACCTGTCGCTGCTGGTGTTTACACAGAGAGGAGCCTGCCAGTGTCAGAAGCTGCGTTTTTCACATACCTGCCCTGCAGCCAGTTCTGGCTCCATAGCCTATCTTGTGGAGTTGCCCAAGTCCTGAGCTGGCAATTAAAAAAAAAAAAAAAGGAAGGGAAAGAAAGTAAAGCAGGCCTGAAGTGCAGCAATCTACTTATTAATTCTTCTTTTCACACAATGTTTTTGAAAAACAGAAATAGATAAGAAAAGTGTTTTTATGAATTCTTATGGCTGGCTGCAGGCAGCTCTGTGTTTGGGTGAAGCCATGAGTTTGGGTGTAATGTAGTGTACCTGAAGTAATGTAGGGATCCCTGCAGAATTGTAGCTCAGTTTTGGACTCCTATGACAAAGAGAAACCTCATCTTGTAGTTGCAAAAAGGCTGTTGGGTAGGCTAAGTTCTTGCATGTGGAGAAAAAGGCTGATACAGCCCAAGGCCAAGACAGGAATCTTGTGTTTTGAAATTGCAGGCCTTCTTCTTATAATCCCTGTAATTAGGGACTAAAACTGAAGTCTCTGATTGAGTGATAAATTGCCAATATTACATTTTCTTTCCTATGTTTTCTATTGTGGATCAATCAAAAATGTAGCTTTGAAGGCTAAATAAACTTCTCTGCTGATGTGAATCCTTAATAAAATAGATGAGGGAATAGTAAGGAAAAAAGAGAAAGAAGGATGTTAAAGGTTTTAAGAAATGGATAAATAAGGGCAAGGGCTGACATTAGAAGACATTTAAAGATTTTTGTAAAAGTTGTTGAAGATGCAGAAGTGGTGCCAGATTAGTGACTGTGCAAGAAGTCACTCTAGTTGAGATCCAGCAATCTCATGGCTGTCATGGCAGCATCCCAAACACCAGGATGGCAGCTCAAATATCACTTTGTCATTCTATGTAGGTTTAACACTAGGACGATGTAATTGGATGTACCTTGCTGGCTTCTAGCATTGATGCTTGATCTGTTTCCTGAGTGTGAGATTTCTCTAACACTCCAGCATCACAGAATGTATTTTACATGGTGATTAGTACTGCTGAAGGATTTCTCCATAGATCAAAGTGTCATTGGGAATTGAGTTTGACACTCAGTTCTGGTGTTCTGCTTCTCATTTCTGTGTTGCCAGGTTCTTCATGCACACGTGCACAGTGGGTCATGGCCTGAAGGGTGTAAGCCAATAAAGGTCCAGCAATATCATTCACTTGTGGGACAACATGTGGTGATGTTTAGTTTGTTCTTCCAGTTGCTTGGAGGCACAAACCTTTGTGCCTTTGCAATGAGGAGCGTTGTTCTTCCACTGCTGATCAGGATTTCTGTTGAGAAGAGAATGGGCTGAGGAAAAGCATTGGTTGAGTCCAACAAGGAGTTTCTGAATGCTGTTGCTTCTCCAAAGCTGCACACATCTCCTTACGTGGAAGCACTTGGATACATCAGGCTAACCCCTGAATGTCCTAATCTAAAATGAATTATTTTAACAAATTTCTGCAAATGCAGCTTCCATAGCAAAACACCAGCTAAACCAGCAAAACATTTTGCTCCCTGACAGGACTTGCCCCTAAATTACTAATCTGGTGAAGCTTTGCAGATACTTCTGCTTTGAATAGTCCATTTAAATCAATGGAACTGTCTGCTGCTAACTGCAGCTAAATACATACATATCATTCCGAAGAATCAGAGCAGCCTTAAGTAACCCTGTTTTGCACAATTTTAATTAACATACACTTTTGGATAGTAGCTGTGTTGTGATAGTCTATGAAGATAAGTGATTGTGAATGAAGAGGCCGTTAGTTACTTCCCAAGCTTTAGAAATTAACCTGAAATATTCCTGACTTTCACTGCAACAGAACATGAGATGAAATCACACCCCTAAATTTAGAAATTTCCTCTTTCCCTTGATAGGAGATGAAACTTGTATGGCCATCCTGTGACATATCCAAAGAACAATGTGAAATTCCTGCAGCCTTCCTGTTTGAGGAGATTTACTACAATAACAGTTGACAGACTTGGGCTTCCTGTTCTGCCCCCTCCCAAGCATTCTGCTGTTGCCTCAGCATCCTGTTTTGTGTCTTTGTGCTTTACATTGTAGTGCTCACACCCAAGGTGAGGCCCTGGCATCTTTATTTCCAGCATTCCCTGCTTTTAGAGTACTTAATTCAGCAATTCTGATATTTTGATGTTTTTATGTGATTTAAGCATGAGGAGTGGGAAAAGAAAATCTCATCTTGCTGCTGATTTCCCAATCTCTTCTTAAAATGCTCTTTAGTCTCTTCCTGTGTGAAAACTACTTTCTACTGTGACCTCTGCTTTTAATAAATCCTCTAAAACTTACTTCCTTATTCCTAATTTGAACCATTTAGTGTAACACACTGGTACTTCTCCTTGTTTGGGAAAATGTTTGCATATTTTGCTCTCATAACCTGTGTGAAACACCCTTTCTGTCATTGTTTCAAGATAAATACTCAATTTTGAAACAACATGTTTAGGGCTTAATTGAAGAGTGGCTTTTGTGGAATTAAGCCTCTCCTGTTCTGTTGTGTGATTTTTCTTCCTGCTGCGAATGAAATGGAAGTAGCAGGTGACTCTTCATTGCACAATTTGTATAAAAACTGTTCAGTAATGACTGAAGGGCCTGAACAGATGGATTCTGGATTCTAAAGCTGCTGCTTCTGATAGTTTCATAAGAAAAGCTGGAAAAAAACCTGCTTCATGTAATCATAAGAGATGGAAGTTCTGTGTGTGGCTTTGTTTATGTATTTGTTTTGATTCCCTCTTCATCTCCTTTAATGACCTGATGTCATTAACACAAGGAACAACTTCCTGTGCATTGTAGGATGTCAGATGTTCTCTCCTTAATGGACGTCTATTTGTACTTTTCTGGCCACCGTCACCCTGGGAGCTCTGGGTACTGCTCTAATAAATGTTAATGCTTAGAGCTGCTTGAGTGGAAACATTCTGTAGTTGATTATAAGAATAAAAAGAGGGAAATAAAAGTAGCAGATTGGGGAGAAAATACTGAATACAAGCAGCTTTTGTTTATGAGGAAACTTGTGACCTGCTATTATTTTGGCAGTGTGAGAGGATCTTTCACTTGCTGGAGAACTGCTGGCATTTGCAGATCTGCACTAAACCCACTGCTGATAGAGCTGTAACATGCTAGAAACACACCCTGAGCCCACAGTGGCAGAGCTGTGCTTTGAGTGATCTTCTGCTGTTACAGAGCCCATGGAGCAAATAAGGGCACATCTTCCCTTGGATATAAGGCAGCTGCATCTGACTTATGCTAGAGCTTGTGCTAGCAGATATAGCACTTCTTTTTCCTCAAAATATGTGTATGTGCACACACTGCAAGGAAAGGAGGATTGTGCAGTGGTGCACTGGCCTGCAGTACCACTGCAGCCTTGTTGCCATGACTTTGGTAATAATGTCTGTTTGGGGTGGGGGAAATATGAATTCTTTCACTTGCAAAGTAACTAAATAAAAATGCAGAAGGCTTTGTGTAAACATGGAGTGTTTTGTATATCCTAGAGAGGCTTTGTATCATTGTCAGGGGTGACACAGAGCTTGTTCCTCTGCTTCCAGTGCTGAGGAGCAGCTGTTTGAGGTCTGCCATCTGCTGCACTGGTCTGTGTCCTCAAAGCCACTGTAAGCTGGGCATGGAGCACTTCAGGAAGTCTGTCAGCTGTTTTCAAGCCTTTGTAAAAAGTTGAGGCTCTGGCTGAAGTGTGGTGGCCTGACCTTTGATGCTCTGGATACTTCCCCTTTATGCACAAAGCTGTTTGCTAGAGACTTCTGAATATACCCTCTTAAGCTGGAGGGGAAGAAGGTGGGAACATCTTTGAACCAGTGACTTGTTTGCAACACTGCAAGTGTCCTGGGGATTTAATGACCCAAATTAGAACAAGTAACAAGTCTTACTGGGTTTCTGCTTCCCCAAAGAATGTGTATTTTCTGTTTTTTTTTTTCTTTTCGAAGACTGGTACTAAAAGGGTCAGTAACAGTCTTATGATTGACCTGACATATGCGATTACGATGTGCCTGTGGTGGTGTGACAGCTTGTGTTTTGAAATGAAAAAAATAGGTAACTGAATTATATCGCAGAAGAGAAACAAGGTGAACAAGAGAAGTAAGTTTTGTTCTGTAATTTATGCCAAATCTAAAGTATGCAAAAATATCATAGTTGCATTCTACCTCCATGTGTAACTTTCTTTGGCCCAGAGGTATGTATATCAGCAGGAGCTTTGCATAGCTCCTTTTACCAGTACTGTGTGTGTCCAGTAGTCCACAGTCTTTCAAGGAGGGTGGCATATAAATTTCAGTGCCTTCTTTATTAGCATAGGTATTGCTTTACTCTTTAACTTACCTCTTTTATCTGTACTCAGATTTTTGAAGCGAGGCCTGTATTTTACTGTGAGTGGCTGGGGGATACAAACTCCATGCTCCAGCCACTGTCGATCTGACTTCAGCTGCTGGTGAAGCTACAATGCCTCATCTGCACTGTTATAACATGCTTTAATTCTTTTAAAATATTTTTTATTGTGGTCAAAACACACCCTTTATGTTAGCAAAGAAGTAGCCTGCAGCAAAGAAATTCAAAGTCTGTTTACTACTAGCCTGTGTGTGCTGAGGCTGTTTAGTGTTGCGTGTCAGAGAAATGGGGCTGACGTATTTCTTCTAAGATTCTCTTAAAGTAGCATCCTGTGCATGTAACACACCCTACCAGCTTTCCCCTTCTTCCCAATACAGTTGGTTTTCCACTTAGGAAACAGCTACAGTGTTCCTTCTGATTCATGGAGATTAAATTATGCTTGGTTCAGCTCATCATCAGGGTGTCTTGGGCTTCTTTGAAAGGAAGATTTTAACAATAAGTGACATTCTTCTTTGCTTACAGGAAAGGTTTGAAGTCTGTAATGGTAATTGCAGTGGGTTACTTTTGCACTGGTTGCCATAGGTACTGTGGCTGTTTCCAGATACTCTCCAGCCAAGTGAGACCTTGTAGCTCTCGACTAAAGCAGCAGTTCTTGCTCTTTTTTAATGACACATTTTGTTAACTCCTGAAGTCTGATTCAGAAGATGGTCTTAGAACTGGTAAACATTGAACCCGAATGAAAGATGCCATTCCTTGGAGCTCCATTTATTTGAGCCCAAATGAAAACCAGTCTTGCCAATATGATAATGCTATAACAAAGGGTTTATAAAGTAATCACAGATAGGTTCTGTTCAGAACTGGGGTTGAATTAAATAAGTTGGGTAATTTTTTAAAGTTTTATCTTTTTTCAGTGTGTCAGAATAAAATGTTTGATGTTGCTGACTGCAGAACAAAATCCCAATAAACAAACACTTTCTTATAGATTTGCAGAACTGTGGAGGGGGAGGAAATACATAGGAAGCAAAGCTGAATGAAGCATATCAGTACTGAGGAATCACTGAATTTCCTTTTTAGGGACTGGGTGGCAACTGGAAAAATTGAAAGATGTGACATAATTTGTAATTTTTTTCTTTGTTGCAGGCATCCTGTAAGCAGAGGTTTATACAGGACTTGTGCATTATAGCACTTAGTAGATTTCCTTTTGTTTAAGCTGCTTTTTATGGACCCAGTTCAGCAATCCTGGACTCTGAAAAGCAGAAATACAAAGTTTAAAATCAAAGTATTAAGCCCTCTTCTGATGCAGAGCTGTGAACCCAGGCTAGATTTGATTTTTCCTCCAGCACAGCAGAGAAATTCTGAAGGTGTCTGAGGCTGTGGCTCTCACTGTGCAGCTAAATGCAGAGCTGGTTCTTAATTTTTCTTGTCTCTATTCTTGGAGCTGAAACGTGCTTTGACTAAAGCTTCTGACTTTCAGCAGTGTCAGCAACACATCTGACATTGTTATATTTTCATATTCCTTTCTTTTTCTCTTATGCAAACAAAAAGAGGAAGAAATATTTTGGAGGGCAGGGGGTGCCATATCTGTTTTGGATGTATTTCTTGCCTGACCTTTTAAAATGTTGTCTGTCAGTGTCAGAGTCATTATAAGCGGGCATTGTTACTTTAACTGAGCTAGGAAAGGAACTGAATCCCCTAAACATATTAGCCTTAAAAAAGAAACAAAAAGCCACATTCTGTTTCCCCTTGATGTGACATGACTGCAGCTAGCACTGAAAGGACTGCAAACACATTGCCATCTATTTGAAGTACCGAAATAACTCATTAAATTGGGCCGTCACTGCCACAGAATGTGTAGCATAAAGCAGGCCTGTGTTGGAGCCTGCTGACTGACACAATGCTTTCTGTTTGCTGCCATGGGAGGTACTCATACACGGCTGCGAGGATGTGACAAGGCCTCTCTCTCAGGAGCACAATAGCAAAATGCATTTCAGCTTGTTGTCACTGGGATCTAAAACCCTGCAGTCTTCCCCTTCCTGCCCTTCTGTACACACAAACCAGTCATGGCTGAGGAACATCACAGACCAGTTGCTTCCACCATTTCATACTTCCCAGCAAACCAGTTTTATGCAGAACTTTCTAAATGTTTCCTGGCAAAACAAACTCTTGTCCTTGACTTGCTGTAGGTGCCTTAATGTGGCATTTGCTTTGGTTGTGTAATTCAATACTTTGTAGGAATCAAACACTCCATGAACAATGGATAAAGTGTCTTTTTATGGATGTTGGTGCTTATTCTTCATTGTGCTCTTAGAAAATGGCTGGAATGTGTGTTGTGTACTGTAGTTGTTAGTACTTGCCCTGAGACTATAGTGAATATAGGAGTTATTTTATAGTAGCCTCATTTTGAAGTTGGATGGGACTTACTTGTTTACAGACTCAAAAACATACCAAGTGTGTGCTTCTTATAAAGCATTAAGTGAACAGTAGATGGTGAGCAGATTATGTGGCATTATTGTCCTCTAGATGCCTACCTAAAAGCTTCATCTAAATCCCAAGTCTTGGAGTCTCTTCTTATCCTAGTGCCCAGTTTCAATTCTTTGCATCTTTTACCTGGGTGGTTTCTTTGGAAAACTTCCAGTCAGAATAAACTGAATAGTAGAGGCTGTAGGTTAAACACAACTTTTCTTGCAAAGGGAAGGAGAGTTCCCAATAACCTTTTTAGAGATTTGCATGTACCACAACACTGAGATCTTGATATTGTCTGTGGTGAGATTGTTGACTGCGAGCAAAAAATGCTGTGTAGTGAGTAGAAACAAAATGTGTGTGTTCAGAGGCTGGAATTGAACGTAGCAGCTCCCATCTGAGAGCTCAAGAGAAGGCTGTACCATCTGCGACCGGAGTGTGAGGCAACAGTTTGAAAATATGATTCATACATTTCTTCCTCTTTACATTCTTGAGAAAGCAGTTATCTAACTGAGGATCTTACTAAAGATTTGTGTGAATAAATATTGAACATATGGTTTCCTCTACTAGTTTACTAATGAGGTTGGTATTATTGTGTGTAATGCTTTCTAAGTCTGAGGTCATCAGCCATACACTGCGAGGTTGTAGCTCAGTTTAAACTAATGCAGTCTGTTTTGCTTTGCCTTCCTTTTCTTACCAGCAGAGGTGTTTCACCACTTCTTGCAGCATCATTGATCCATGCTGCAGTTGATGAAGTTCTCCAAACAGACTTGACTGAATTTAAGCTGCAAAATGTGGAAACAGAGGGAGAAGGAGATGAGGAAAGGTTCATCTGTAAGTATACTTCTTTTTCCGTCTGTGGTTTTCCCAGAGGCTGTCTTTCAGAAGACTTCAGTGTTTTGAAATGTTTCCCAGATTTATTTGGTATGGGTGCCTGGCAAGCAGCAGTGAATGGAACTTCATTTGCTTTTGCTGTGTATCTGGGGAATGAAAGGAAGCTGTGCTAGTTTTGTGGGCAGCATGCAAACACAGTGTCTGGAGCCCTGACTGATCCTGTGGATTGGCTTTCTGAAAGGGAAGAGTGTGCCCTTTTCCTTTTGGTAGAGTGACCTTAGCTAATTACTGCTGTGTTTTGACGTTGACATCGCCACAGTTGTTGTACAGCCACACTAACACCTTCAATTCATCCATATAAGCCATCTTGCTTTTGTCTTGGCAACCAGATTCTGGCTCCTCCGTATCTTGAACGTCCTGAAACTCCAGATCTTTCTCTTGGCAAGTTGCTCAATAGTCTCTGTCTGTATCGATGATTTCTTCCCACTCTCCCCTATAAAGGTGGGATGCTGAGGAAAGAAGAGACTGATGCATTTGTCTTCTACCTGCTGCCTGCATTTTCTCCTGAGTGAACTGGAAAGAGAACAGACCTTGGTGACTGAGTACTGGGTTTGTGCCTTGTGTAACAGATGGTCCTAGTGCATTTACGTGCTGCAGTGTTTAACATCAGACTTCACCAAACCTTCAGTCCCAATGCCAAGAATTTAAATGGAGCAGGATGCAGGCAGAGTAGAAGATAAAAATGGAGGTGTCCTAGGCAAACCAGTCTGTTCTGTAAGAGGAAATACTCACCTTCCATTTCCCTGGGATGGCTTGAAAGGCAGTTCAGTGTGCCCCAAACAGAGCACTGCAATGTCCAGGATATGACACTTCCTAGAAGCCTCTTCCAGCATTCATGTCCAAGTCTGAAACGGCAGGAGGGGGAACTCAGTTAATTAAGTCATGCTGCACCCTGATTATGTCATCCCTTGCCTTAATGCTTGTGGCCTTCACTCACTACAGCTAACCTGGCCTGGGGCAGGACTCTGCCATGAGGGGGAGCTGGCAAATATGAGTTCAGTATGACCAGGTCACTGCAGCCTCTACAGGAAAATCAGAAGCAGCATATTGTAACTCACCTAGGATAATTACATAGATTTTCACAAAGCAGTTGGAAGCTGTTACCAGAGCATCCTGCAGTCACTCTGCTGCAGATTCTTTATCGACTCCCACGTAATTATCTTTGGGGTGAATATAGTAGTCATATAAGACATGAACTGCTGTACATTTGTGAGCCTAGAATTATAATTTGTAGTTCTGGGTCTTATGTAAATCTTGGGCCCACAAACTAAAAGGAACCCTATCTGAATGATAAAGAATTAATGTTTAGAAATAAGGAGTAATGAAGAACTTGATAGGACATGGACATTTTCTTGGGCACAAGCATCTAATGTCTCTCGTTACTATATATTGGGGACATTTGTAGAATATTCAGGCTGCTGTTTTACTCTGAAGGCCATAAAGATAGAACTGGAGTCTACTTTTAAGATTGTCCAATTTTGCGTGCACTATCCTTGGATGAGTTTAATGTTGAACTAGTTCACATTCTCTCTCATATTCCTTGTTGACAAATGCCCCAGAACCCTCCCTTTTCTGATGGTTGAAACCTCCTTTAATTTCCATTTTACATATTCCTGCCCATTTTGGTTGTTTGTTCTTGTGTTATCATTGCCATTTAGATCAAATCTCTATTGACCATTCATTCCCCTATCAAAAGGATGGAAAGTGCTCATTATTGAGGTACTTGTGTTGCCTGATCTTAGCAAGGAACAGCTACTTTAAAGGTGTTCATTTTTCTGCACCCATGGACTGTACTTGTTTTCCCCTATCTTGCAATTGCTATTACATGACTTTAACTGTACAACTAGAAGGAAAGCTGTTCCTCGTGCTACAGCACAGTATGGACTCTCTTCCTGCACTGCAGTAATAAATCTGCCAAAAAAAAGCATTCTTGGAATGAAAGAGAAGTGATTATATAAGAGCAACGGGGGGTGTGCACGTGTGAGTACCACTGTTTGTGGTACACTGCAGAAGCATTTCTGTTCATAAGGTACTAAATTCTTTGTCAGATTTCACAAGCTTAATATTTAAACAGCAATATGTCTCTTCTGGTCAGTATTAGTCTAGACATTTACAAATATGTAAAATAAAGTAACAGCTGTAGACGGTGTTGTCTAAGATGCTGTCCTATTTAGTTATTTTGTATATGGGATGATTTAATATTTAAAGGTTTTTATAGCTTGCCCATTAACACCTACATATTAAGCAAATGAAAAGTAATTTTGGTTGGTATGTAGTGGCTGCTAATCAAAGATGTGTGTTTAAATTTAAGCTTTCAATTCTCCAGGCCCAGAGATGCATCTGAAGCTGGCCAGCCACTGTTGCTGAGGAAAAAAAGCTTGAGAAACAGGAGTTATAAAAAGGAATTCTGAGGAAGCTTTAGTGCTAGCAGTGTTATCAGAAGTCAGGATAAAACAGATACAGGAAAGATAGTTCGTGCACTGCAGTTCTTCAGAATATACACGAGTGACCAGCAAATTATTTTTGCTCTATAAATGTTCTTTTCAGTGTGTTTTGTAGTTAGTTGATTTAGCACTGAGGCAGGTTTCCTACTCAAATAACAGATCTTTAAATTGTTACCTGTTTGGAGGGATACTGTGTTGCAAAGCTAGACACAATGCCACGCACCAAGCCATTCAGCCTGATGAACAATAAGTTTGGATTAATTGATCTTTGGGATCTATCCAGAAAAGGATTTGAGTGTCTGGCTGGAGCTTTTCATGCTCTGCCCAATGGGCGTTTGCGGTTCCGCTCTGTAATGACAAAGCTGGAGAGTAGCGGAAATGCTCTGTCCCTCCAGCTCTAACAACCAGGAGTATTTAAAAAGATAAAGATAACAGCTTAAAATTCTAATCTGTTCAGCTCAACTATGAGTTGAGCTATTGACCTCAGCAAACATTTTCAGACTTCCTTGTTGTTTCAGTTCTGAAGTGGTTCTGTAGGACATAACCTGACCCAAAGCCAGGCCAGTGCTTTTTCAACCCTTGTGTCCAAGACAACAGCAATCTCATCTTGAAGGTTTTTCTGCTCACTTGACTATTCCCTTTTATTTTTCAGTAGGTAGGAACTCCTACCACTATATCTTATTAATTTTGCTTACATAATAATAATATTCATGTCTAATATACTAGACTGATTTTTTTGGGGGTCTTTGTTATGATTTTTATAATGTTATCACCTGCTGGATAAACCTCTATTTTGAAAAAGAACTAGCAATTAAAGAAGCTGCTATTATCCTTGATGTTCTACTGTTTTCCATTGCAACTTTCTCTCCCCGTTATTCTCAGGACCTCCTTATAGTTCTTGCAGAGCCTGTAAAGGCAGGGTGCTGGGTGTGTATATGTAGGGAAAGAAACTCGAATGAAAGACGGGGCAAAGATGGGGTAGTGTAGGAAGGTGGGACACAGCAGTTACTGTTTTTGTCTGTGTGCTGTCAGTGCTGGATGGGGAGTCGCTGCAGCGCTGCTTTTTTAACAAGCTGCGGGATGTGTGCTGTGAGTGGCAGAAGCGGTTGCCACCACTGAGGCCACTGACGCGTTTCCTGCTGGTGTCCATCCACGCCATCCGCAACGCCCGGCGGAAGATGGAGGATCGCCATGTCCTGCTCCCGGAGTTCAATCAGCTCTTCGGGCTCTCGGTAAGCCTGCACATAACAGGGGAGCCTGGCTGGGCAGCTTTGCAACATCGCTGTAAGCACAGGGGCCTGGTGGTGGATGATCTGTGAATTTCTGGCCATGAGTTATTTATCGTGTCTGCACTGGAGCAAGGACTTAGTGACTCAGATTGCTGGGGGCCCACTACTGCCCTGATAAAGAAGTGATGGAGGGAGGATCTGGTGACTTTGGATTCACGTCATAAGTTATGATACAGGGAGATGGGCAGTTCAGCTAGTGCTGTGTTGCTGGAGTTAGAATGTTCTTGTGACCGACGCAACTTATATATGGATTGAAAGTGGCCCTGAGGAGCAGGACTTGAGGGTGTTTATTGATGAGAAGCTCAATGACTCAGTGACCCAGCGATGTGTGCCTGCAGCCCAGAAAGCCAAGTGTGTCCTGGGCTGCATCAAAAGCAGCAAGGGCAGAAGGCCAAGGGTGGGGACCTGCTCCTCTTCTATGCTCTGGTGAGACCCCACCTGCAGAACTGTGTCCAGCTGCATAAAAAATGAGATGGACCTGCTGGAGCGAGTCCAGAGAAAGCCACAAAGATGATGAGAGGGCTGGAGCACCTCTGCTGTGAAGACAGGCTGAGAGCTGGGGTTATACAGCCTGGGGAAGGCTCTGGGACACCTTATAGAAGCTTCCAGTGCTTAAAGGGGCTACAAGAGAGGGGCTTGGAGCAACTTGGTCTAGTGGAAGGTGTCCCTGCCCATGGCAGAGGGGCTGGAATAAGATGGTCTGTAAGGTCCCTTCCAACCTAAACCATTCTATGGTATTAAGAACAGAAAGGGAGAGAACAGCAATTGCACAAGTGCCAGTTCATGAAACTGCCAGAGGACTACATAACCAGCACTCTGCTGCTTCAATTCCAGGTTATTTTTAAGGACATTAAGTGACTAACAGCAAATAAAGAAAAGTAATTGGCCTGCAAAGTACCCGTTTTATCCCTTTTGTACATGTGTAAATGGACTTAAATTGCCATTTGTATGGAAGAAAGCCCAGAATAAAAAAAAAATCTTTGCTTGTTACCAGTTTGTGAGCTATTTTGGTTTTGAACATGAATGTCTTCCTCTCTCTCCATCCCTGCAAAAGGATGACGTTGATCGTGCTTACTTTGCGGTGTTCGATGGCCATGGTGGAGTGGATGCTGCCAATTACTCAGCAACCCACTTACACATAAACGTTGGGTTACATGAAGAGATTGTTAAGAATCCAGCTGAGGCCTTGAAATGCTCTTTCCAGAAGACAGATGAAATGTTTCTTTTCAAAGCCAAAAGAGAGGTGAGTGGGTAGAGATTAATTCCATTGTATTTAAATAACACTGAGAACTGTTGGACAAAGTGGCATTATCCAGAAAATTCTGACAGTACAGTTTATTTGAATCACTGGCTTCTTTATGAAATTATGCTACATATAAAGGTTTTGTTTGATCAAATTACTTCTTATTTTGAAGAAAACCAGTGCTTGGGAGTTCAAGATGAGTAATTGAAAAGAAGTGCTAAAGTGATTTAAATGATTCTGGCATATCAATTATTTGAGAGAATGCTGGTGCCTCCCTGTCTAAATTGGGCAGCCTCTAGATGTTCTGTTGTTCTACCTCTTACCTGGAAAAGAGATTTCTCTCTTCCTGATTTGGTTGCTGTCTTTCTCTTTCTTGTCCCACCATTAGTGTCACTGGTGGTTGTAAGTGAAAAATGTGTTCTGTGATTTAAATCGGACTCCACAGTTCATTAAACTTACTGATCAGCTTTGAGTTGAGTTGTTATGATGAACATTCTTTCTTCAAATTTACATTACACAGTTTGAGAACTCTTATTATAGCAGTACAATGCAAGTACTCATTGTTAATGTCTTCATTTCTGTCAATGAAGTATGAAAGAGGGACCAGCATTTTCATAAGGTCTGACTCTCACTAATCTTTACAGGAAATCTAGGACAGATTTTTTTTTCCTTTGTTGACATTCTCATTTATATACCCAAGGATAAGGGGATCTGTGTGCAGCAAGGTATTTGTAGTTGCTAATGTTAGAGTGGAGAATGTGAAAGGGATCGGAGAGATGTGTTTGTTTGTGAAATGTTCATTCTACTGAAATTCAGATCCTCATGCTTTCCTGCATGTCTGTTTTAAACAACAGAGCTTTTAGTCTCCTAGATCAGTTCTGGAATTAATAGCAAGAGAAGGAAGAACATAAGAGGTGGTATTAATCATCTGGCGTATTAGAAAATATGTTTATAAATAGTCTGTTTCAAGTCTCTCTACTATCTTGTACTTTTTTTTTAAGTATCTGAATTAGGATTAGCAGGTCTAATCTACTGCATTTAGTGTGATTAAACCTAAGTTTTCAATATTGCCATATATCCTAGTAGGGCTTGTTACATATTCACCTGACACACTTGTTTCCCTTCTGTAGAAGCTGCGGAGTGGCACAACAGGTGTGTCTGCCTTGATTGTAGGGAATAAACTACACATAGCATGGCTGGGGGACTCCCAGGTGATGCTTGTGCAGCAAGGGAAAGCTGTGACATTAATGGAACCTCACAAACCAGAAAGAGAAGTAAGTCTGACTTGTTTTTTCCTACGTGTGTGATGTCAGATTCTTTCTTGAAACTTCATGGAGTCAAGCCTTTTTAAGTGTTTGGTGCTTTACATAACTGCATATACTGCATGGTAGGATGCATGGAATTAACAATTTCTTGTTTTGCATCCACTCCTGTGTCTTGACAAGGTGATCCTTACACCTTGCTTGCTTGAAGGTACTAATAAATGGTAGTGATAGCCCTGACTTCAGTTCCTGCTAAGACTGTTGAAAATTTGCAGACTTTCACAGGATTTTTGTGTGTGAATTTAAATATGCCTGTTACAAAATATTTTAATAATGAGATGAATAGCAATTTAAAATGTTAGCACAATGCAAATCTTTCATTATATGCAGTACTGTCATTGAAAAGCTAGTGGTAATCTACTGGTCTAACTGGCTTAAAGTGTATTGCATTTCCTATCTATTTTAAGTAGCCAGATATTTTATTCCATGAAATTGGATGGGGACCTTGCAAGTTTACCTGGCACTGCATGAGCCTTTGCCTTCATTGCATGAATATTTGTAATAACTGTGTAGTTAAGAGTATCAATGCAAAGACTATTGTTACTTAGCCTAGTTATCATGTATTTCATTCTGAGTATTTATATTTTCACCCAATTGCTGTATGTAATGGGAAGAAGTAGCATGAAAATTTACTCATGCATATGGGAAAGGATATGACAATACAAAAACTTGAAAATTCTGCTTTTTTGTGGACAAGCCATAGCAGGGATGGAAAGCAGTGGCTTCTTTCCAGTAATCCTATGTGCATGTTTCCATGCTAGATTCTGATACGTGTGTTTGCTGTATTCATTGTAGAAATACAGAAACTGGAGCCCCAAACAAAATGTATTCCACTGTTTTTCAGGATGAGAGAGCAAGGATTGAGACTCTGGGTGGCTGTGTAACCTACATGGACTGCTGGCGGGTTAATGGTACCTTGGCTGTTTCCAGAGCAATTGGTGAGATAAACCATCAGAATCAGTAAATTTCAGATTATGTTTGATTGAAGCACACCACCTTAGACTGTGTTTACTGTAAATGGTGTCTTGTTTAGCATCAAGCAAATAGTAAATCACCTACTGTTTTCCCATGAGACAAGGTCTTACATGGCTTGCAGCTACATCATCTTATTGGTTTTACCATGAGCATAAAATGTTGTTTTATTTTACATACTAGCCATGATAGTCCTATTTTTCTTTCTGCTACTAAGTTTTTTGCTTCTTATAAATGCCTAAACTACTGTTATGTTTTACAGTAGTTTAACAAATGTGCAGCATTTAATTTGTAAAAGTGGAGGAAGCAATAAATGTTTGTCTAGTTTTTTTTATGTGCTTGAATGTCTGAATTGTGAGGGGGTTTTGTCCACTTTAATACGAACATATCTTTCTCCTGACTGCAGATCTTTCTGCTTAAGTCAAATCACTGCATTCTCCTTCAATATCCAGTAGTTTAGGGCATTTTAATTGTAGTATTCTTGCAATCTTATTAAACAAGCTTACTTTGCTAATTGCCAATTAGGGCAAAAAGAGGAAAAACCCTGGGCAATACAGTAGATAAATGTGATGTATGAGTGGGAGCAGATTAGTATAGAATTTGTATAATGCTATTTAGATCAGTAGCAACCCATTTTTGGTAAGTATGTCCATACAAAACTGATAAACTAAATACAATGAGCAGATTCTTAGGGCATTGTGCTGTATACCTGGATAGCTAAGAAAAATCTTAGCATTTGGAAGGCTGTACAAGAGGCACACCTGCAAAATGAAGGCCTGAATATCTCCTTGCACAAATATATTTCTTAGAGAAAAAATTTAGGAATAAATTCCTTATTTTCCCTGCAAGATTAGGGGAGCATAAATTAAAGGAACTCTTTAGAAACCCACAGGATTTAGGTAGGTTCCAAGCATCCTTAAAGAAACTGAAGTCTTCCATAGCTTTTGACTACTCTTGTCCTGCATCAGGTACCTCTGGAACATGATCTGGCTGTCCTTGAGGTTGGTAAAAGCAATTGGTAGGTAAAGAAGAAACTGTTTGCATGTGAAGTAATATTTTTTGCTTTTCTTTGGTTGCTTGTCTCAGGTGACATATGCCAGAAGCCTTACATCTCTGGTGATGCAGATGGAGATTCCTTCGAGCTGACTGGTTCAGAAGATTACTTGCTCCTTGCCTGTGATGGATTCTTTGATGCCATCAAGCCCCATGAGGCTGTAGACTTGGTCCTGGATCATTTGATGCAGACCAAAGGAGTGGGGCTCAAAGCAGCAGAAAGACTTGTGGCTGCTGCCAAGGAAAATGGATCCAGTGACAACATCACTGTCCTGGTGGTGTTCTTGAGGGATCCTCAGGACATCCTGGCAGACTGTCTCAGAGACTCTAAGAGCCCTAGGGCTGATGATGATGCTCAGAGCTCACCCTTTAACTTCCTCAGCTGTGAGGCAGCAGCCACACAGTGACAGAATCTGTTTAGTCCAGGGTGTTCAAGTAAGTTTATGTAAGGAACTGCTTTCCACTGAAGAAGCCTCTAATACAGTAGGCAAAATGTATCAGGAAAAAAGGGCAAATGGACAAATGTGGAACAGAAAGGCAAGACCCCTTTTACTGAGTTCCCATTTGTCTTTTCCTTCTCCATTTTTTCCCCTCCTCCCCTAAAAAAACACTGAGCAGATGTGGAGATTTGTACAGCTATTTCATCTCTGGGAGCAGACGCTGAAGTGTGTCCCAGGGCTGCTGGTCATATCCCTCTGCCCTGGAAGTGGTAAGAAACCATAACAGGTATAAGCTAATGGATAAGAATATGTGTTTCATGAATTTGGAGTGAAAATTTAAATTAGTACTTAAAAAGAGCACTGTATGTTGTACTTAACTGTGATGTTACTTTGGAAGTTGGAGGGGGGAAGCTGTCCCCACCACAGAAAAGCTTCTTCCTGTGTGTGTTCTTCTGTAGGAACAGGCCCAGGATGCAGGGACTGGGTGACACCAGTGTGCTGTGTAAGGTGCTTTTGGTTTGTACCAAAGATACTACAAGAATGATATGGCCTCTTTATTCAAAAGGAAACATTTAACATTTGTGTGTGTGGAGAGGAGAAAACAAAACTGGATGCTCCAGAAAAAACAAGAAAACTAGCTAGAAATATCCCAGGGAAAATGTCAGAAAGTCCACTGCTTTCTGGGATGCTCTGGTTTATAAACTGGAATCTGATATTTAACTGCACTGGATTATTTCTCCCTAAGAAACATGCTTACTGGCTATTGGGCAACCTGAAAAGAAAAGACCCCTCTTGTGGTATTTGTGTGTTCAAGCAGGTGAATGTGCTCTTCCTGCCACTATTTTGTGTACTATAACAAAGGAGAAATTTATTTTTATTGTAAGTGTTTATTTGTTAATTTTCTGAACTTTACACGTGGAGGAATGTTTTGCAGTGTTACTTTATTTTGTTGTGGTTTTTATTTAAACTGGAATTTTAAAGTGTCTCTGTCTTTATTATCTGGTGTAAAAAAACTGACTTATCCTCAAGTGCCTTAAATATTTCACCCAAGAATTGCTGGCTGCCTATCATAGTCTGGCCAGCCAGTTCCTAGTTTTTAAAATGTGACTTTTTGTTTTCATTGATGCACTTAAATGTTTCAGGTTTTTTTTGTGAATGACTTTAGTAGTAACTAGGTTTCAAGAAAACATCTCTTTGTTGCCAATCTTGTGGTTTGTAGTAAAAGCTTCACTGTGACTTACTCCCTGCCCTGTGCAGAAAGCGCTAGAGAGTTAATCATAAAGTAACAATATGAGTAATTATTTCATTTAAAAAGAAGTAACTTCTGGCCTTCACCAGAAAATTTTGTAATACAAACTAGAAACAGTTTAGTAACAATTTTTTTATTAATGGGAGGTTAATTTGGCCATAATTCATGAACCTTTTGGGTCTGAATAACTTTCTAAGGAACTGTGAAGCTCAGAGATGAAAGAATTGTAATGAATGTTTGAGGGTGTTGCACAACTGCTCTATTCACAGCGTGCTAGAGCCTCTGGTTGTGTTTTGTCTTGCCTGGGTAGCAGGACTCAACAAGATCTGAAGGCTTAATGGTAAATTTACTATTAATTTCAGTGTCTAAACAAAAAGTGCTTTGCATCTGGCAGCAAGACTGTATGTCACATTTAGAAGCACGTGTCACTGCAATATGTCAGTCCTGTTGATTAAAATATGTTGAGCATTAATGTTGCTTAGGGAGGAAGTTTAGGTAGAAGAGCTGGAATGGTTCAGAGGAAGAACAGAGCAGCATGGTCCTTGTCCACAGTCTCTGCATCCTTCGTTGATGTGGGATGATGCAGCGACCCAAGGCTTTTGCTGGAATTACTGTGGAAGATCCTACAGTTTTTAATGTAGGAACTCCTCAGTGACCTCCTTTCTCATTACACAGCAGCTCAGACAGCAACTGCCATGTTTTGCAACAGGAGCTTTTCTTCTGAGAAGATTGTAAATAGTTTTCCATCCTACATTTTGGTGTCTAAAATATATGGGGAAGGATTTCCATTATGGCAGCCTGTTGGGGTGGGCATCAGTGTTTGTAGTGAACCTTCTTCAGTTAAGGAAGCCCTGAGACTTCTGCAGTAATCCCCTTGGATTTATCAACTCATCTCTCTTTGATTTCTAGCCCAGTTATTCAATTCCATGCTAAATCCTGATGACAACTAGTGTCCCTTGGTGTCTTGGAAATAGTTCTATTATTAATATAGTAAGAATCATGCAGAATTGTTTGATTTCTTTGCTAACTGAGGTGTATCAGGAGAGAGGGAAGCTATTTATGAAGGGAGGTGTGAAAAGTTTGTACATTCATGATAAGGTTTTGTTGCTGAAATTTGCCAAATTTCCTCAGAGGTGGAGGGAACTGAACAAGCCAAACTCTTTGTAATGGTTCTTTTGTTTTTTTTCTGGGCAGATTTGCATTACAGAGGAAGGAAAGTCTTAAGTCTTTTGATGGATGCTTGCAGCTATGTGAGAATATCCTTTTTTGTTTCAAATTTGATAATTTCTGGTTTATGGGAGCTAAGTGAAGTGGGCCTTTAGAAAGCTGTCTGTGGCAATCATAAAATCTAATTCTCAAGCAATGCTCTAGGGAAGAAATTCTGCATTCTTAGAAGCTGTTCCCTTACATTTGCATTCATTCTGACTGACATAGTGCTTAATTTCTTTGAGATGTAAATGGATAGGAGCAGTCTTTGAGAACTCATACAGATTGCAGTGTGGATTAAAAGTATTTCTCTCATTTTCAGAGACTTTTTACTAGCTTTAAAAAGCCTGGTCAGGTCAACAGAAATTGCAATGGGTCAAAAAAGGCAGTTTGTATCCATCACTAGAATAAGTAATTCCTAATGTGTCATCTACAGGAAGCTGTAGAAATTAGCTGAAAGATTAAAGACAAATGTTCAATAATTTTCATGTCTTACTAGATTCCAAATGAATGTCTTCTGTGGCATTTTAGCACTCAGCAGAAGAAAAATTGCTATTTAAAGGAGCCTGAATTTTTAAAACAGAGCACACTTGAATTCTTTTGTTTGATTGGAAACTGGCTTCAGTTGTTCTGCTTAGTGGGTATCCAACATCTCTTTTGCCTATGGGTAATACATGTTTCTACCTTCCCCTCCTTTCCCCATCCTCTCCTTCAAAGACACACACCTAAGACAGTGAATATTCTGGGTCTGACAGAGACAAGATTAAAATTTTACAAATGACATCTGTTGGGGGTTCGTTTTGGCTTTTTTTTTTTTCCTGAGAATACAGATAATAGAAATGCAGGAAAATTTTTAGAACAGAGAGAGATTAAGTAAAATCCACCCTCTGAGTGATGGAGGAGTGAAAGAGAGAGACAGGAATGCATTTAAGTATTATTAATGCCTATTTTAAAAAGGAAGTGGGCTGGAAAATAGAGCTACAAATGTCAGTTCTTTAGAGCGAAATACCAGTGCTTGAAAGAATTAGAAACACACCCATTAAAAAGTCAGCTGTTGTAACTCTGTCTTCAAAGATCCAAAGAAGGAATAGCACTAAAAGTGTCCAAGGTGGCTTATTGTGACCCCTCAACACTACCATGGAAGCTAATGCTACTAAATGGATTTTTCCAAACATTCTCCCATGTAAAGTAGTGCTAAGAGGGAGCATCCAGCCTCTGCAGTTCCTGGTCACTGTGCAAGAGCTGCCATGAGTAAACGTGGAGTGTGTTAATGAGTGGAGGGGATGCTGAGCCCTGCAAGATGAGTAATTGGGCACGGAGTGGTTACAACAGTGTTGGCAGTTGAGTAGTGTTAATCACAGTGATGACTTTAATAGCATTTAATAGACACTTATCTCAATTCAAAGTCAGATGTGATGCTGCTCTTTCAAAAAGCATTTCTAGTGCCATTAACTTTCTGTCACGAGGAGCCACTAAATTTCTGTTATTTTGTTGGATATTGGGAAAAGTGCTTCTCTTGCTTTCTGAATTCTGGAGATAAGTTGGCTGTCTGCTCTGGAAAACCTGTTTTCAGTTGATAGCTTAAATCAGTTCTTTGGGGTTGAAGCTTCCCTCCTAGGCACAAAAAGGGAAGAAACCCCACCTAAAGACTTCAAAAACTAACCTAAAAAAGGCATTTCCAAAACAAGTGGCCAAGAACTTTTGTAAATGGTATTTTTAAATGGTATTGCACAAAAGGTAACTAGCAAATACCCTCAATCTATAAAAGGCATAGACAGTAAAGTCTAATTTAATGTTCCAGCTCTATTCTTTGTACAAATTTGACTCTTGGTTAAATTATTTGTGTTCTTGTGGATGCAGGTACCGAACGTACAGCACCAGCCATTGTCTGTTTCTAGTCTTATAGTACTGAAGTATCAAGCAAATGCTTTAGGGAGAAGGTGGGGGGATGTTAGCCACAACAGAGCAGATTGGAGATGATTCATATATAATTTAGCTCTGGTTAAGCCTGAATCAAATTTCTGCTTAGTTTTATTACTGCCCCTTTTGTAATTGTGCCTGTGCCTTCAGACAGAATCCTACTAGGAAGAAATGGTCAATTTCCCCTTTTTGAGGAGCAGACCCTCCCGATGAACGAAATGCCACCCAGGATGGATTGGAGAAGGAGAAAAATGAACTTTCAAATGAATGCAAGACTTTCCTATCTACATGAAGTTATGTACTCTCCCTAAACACAAGTTTAGAGCAGGTCTGGTTGCATTTGAGTAGTGCTGGAAAGCAGGGGGGTGTCTGCCAAGCTCATCATAACCTTTCAAATAGCATCAAAGCTAAGAGGCCGGTCCTCTCTGTGTTACTGAATCAAGCCACTAAACCAGCCAGCCCTGTGGAGTATTTGTTTTGCAGCACTGACAGCTCTTAAGAGCTAAGCCAGACACTTTCTGAATGTGTTTTGGTTGGGCTTAATGTATTTCTTGGATTTTATTTAATTTAGTGCTATTTTTGTATTTTTATTTATGTAAGTCATGTCAGCTGAGAAGTAAACAAATGGAGACTTGAAGGAGTGACTGCACCTCTGAACAAGTATCTGTCATAGACACTTCTTAAAATAATACCTTAAAATGAGCTGGTAGGCTCTTGTGACAGATAACCTTATCTCTGCATGGAACAGGAAACCAAAATCTTCCAGAGAATCACTTTAGCCTTTATTTTGGTGTGACCCATCAGACCTGAATGCTTACAAGCTGTTCAGTGTCCCTGGTTTAATGCATGTTCCAAGCTGCACAGGCTGCTGCTGGTGCACACAAAAATAAACAAGGGACAGCTGTGTTGGCCACATAGAAAATTTAGCAAGATGCAGCTTTTGTTAAACAGAAGAGGACAAAATCAATAGGAAAAGAAGTGTTTTCAAGCTTATTGGAATGCAAACAATGGAATAAAAAAAAAAGCAGCCTAGAAGAGTTGGCAGTGCACTGTCTGCTGAAAACCACTGTTTCAAGCAAACGAATTTGGCTGCTTTGTAATGTCTGTTTTATTTTGATAACAAACTCCTCTCAGTCAGTTTTATGTCTTATTATGTGCTTTTTAGTTGAAGAGACAAGATATATTCAGCTCCTTAGAAAGTTAAATATATCTGGGCTTTGTGACTAGCTAGATTCTGATTACTGAATTTTCTTTCAACTGTTAAGCCTGATTACTAATTTTCAGGAGATATTAATGTATCGAATACTGACATTATTACTGATTAAATGGTTCTGGATTTCCATGCACAGGAATCATTGGTCCTTCCTCATTTACTGGTTCACTCCTTGAAGTTATTTATTCCTTTTGAGGCAATACATTAGGCAGGTAGAAGGTTTGTTGCTTTGGCAAATGGAGCTGGAATGTGTGACCATCATTCCCACCAGGAGCTATTTATCTTTTTATCTAAGCAATGATGTCCAAGGATAAAGAGATAATAGCTATGAAACCAGGGTGATCCTATGGGGACCTTCTCAGGGCAATAAAAATACTTCATTTTTTTTTGTGGTGCCCTTTATAACTTTGTGAAAAGGCATTCAGCTGAATACTGCATGATTGATGCTGCTTCCTTTGTCTGTTTTTCTTTGTCTTTTTTCTTCTTCAGTGTGTTTAATAATAGTGAGATATTTGTTTTATTTGGGGTCAAAACTTTATACTGACAAAAAAGTGCCAGTATAAAGTTTGTATCTCTAAGTTCCTTTAACTTAATGACTCTAATTACTTTTAACTTCCTCTTCTGCAAGTCAGTTCTGTTCTGTGCCCTCCCCATTTTCTTCCCAATTTTCTTTTTTTCTATCTTTTATGTCCTTTTACATTGTCACTTCCCCCTTCCCCAAAATGCTGCTTTTTAGGCTGTAAAATCTGTTGGCTGTTAAGTCAGTTTAGTTGCCACTTTGTGTTGTAATTTTCACTTCATCTGTGTCCATAGTGAATTTGGTCCAATCTTTGGAGGCCTGCAACACCAAGAGTGTAAAAAGAACCATGTCAGCTAGGAAGATAAGAGACTACAGTAACTGTTGCTTTGGCATGGACCAGTATTGGATATGTGAGAAGAAAATCCTGTTATTTGTATCTTACTCCATAGGAATACTTAAGCTTATGTCAGGTAACAATAGCTCTCACCCTGATTACAGGACTTCAGAAACGTTCTTGTCTCTGTATTTCCCTGCTCCTGCAGATTGTTTGTGCTTTCAAACCTTTGCACTGTTGAGAGTGGGGGGAAAAGCTTTCTGCCTTCCTTGTCCTCCCCAGCTCTCTCGTGCTGCAGTTGGCTGAGCAGTCAGGTTGGGAGTGGCAGCACATCCCTGGCTCAGTGACCTCTGTCAGTGCCATTCTTCAGGGTCTGCTCTGTGCTGTAACGCCAGTCCCGTGCTTGTGTAGTGGTAAGTGAGACCTCTGTAACTGCTCCTGCTCACTTAAAAATATATGTTTTTATCAGTATTAAAATAGTACAAGAGTGGAGCTGTTGCTTTAGGCACATTTCTTGCCGCTGTGTTGGCTGATGAACCTTGAATGAAAGTAAGAGGGCCAGTGACTTTGAAATAGGAGCTGTTAGCCAAGTTTTGTAGAATCATAGTCCTTATTTATTTTGTATGCTAATCTGCACTTGTGACCCTGAGCAGAAAAGCTGCAGTACAGCAGGTTTTATAACCCGTGGCTTAACCAGTTATCTAGTCTCTTAAAACTCTTACTTAAGCTGACTGGTTTCATGCACAGGTCAGAAACCTGTTGTCATTGATCATTAAATGCTATGCATATTGTACATTCATTTACATGGATTGTTCTAATAGTGCTTGTGTGTGTTATGCTACATTACCATATTTTTTATATATATATGTATTGCATGAGGTTTAATTGTTGGGATTTTTTTGTATTGTCACTTTTGTATTCACACAGTGCCTCATGTATCTATTTGCATATTGCAAGAAGTTGTTTTAAAACAGTGATTGGAGACAGGTGGGGATAAGAACTCACCACTGTAGGAGCTGATGTTTCTGAAGTATTAATAAAGAATAGTGATTCGAAACACTGTTTGTTTCTTTTCTTAATTATATGTTTCACTCTAATATTTCAAGTTGCTCGTGTTGCAACTTTTTCACGTAGGTCATGTTGCACATCTTTGAGTGGTTACTCTGTCTCACCTGGTTACCTTCTTCCATGGGACTTTTCTGGGAAAAGAGGTCAGTGGAAGCACTAGAAGGAAGCAATCCCTGGGGCTGCACAGTGTGCTTACTTGAAGAGATGAATGTCACTGAAACCATTTTAGGACTGTGTACTTTTAATTTATTGATTTGATCTGTTCCTCCTTTTTCCCAGCTGACCACAGTGACAATGCAGGTTAAGTGGGGTGTACTGCCTGTGTTCTGCAGTAAGGTGATAATGATCTGAAAGACCCTGTTGCAGCCAGAGATGGTAACTATTTATTTACTTGCATACTTGTTAAAGAAGTGGTCTTTGACCACTGATGCAGAAGGCTGGAGAATGAATTCTCAGAGTATGTTAGGGATAATTTAGTACAGAATTTTAGAGAAAGTTCTAAGAAGGATGGTAACCTGAAATCCAAGTAAGGCTTGGAAGCTAAGCTAACTTGTGTGATTGTTTCTAAAGTGCAGGTGTTCATATCCTCAGGAGAGGAAGAAAAGGAGGGCAGGACAGAGATGGAAGACTTGACAAAAGGCAAGCTTTAACAAGGGGATCGCTGTTCTGGCTGTTTTCAGGCACTTTATCTAAATGCTTTTGTATTTATCCTAGAGAAGAAGAGAATAAAAGTCTGTGAGAACCCAGGATGCTGCATTATGAGGAAACAGATAAAGTATTTATTGAAATACAAAAATAAGTATAACCATGATGAATCATCAAGTATATTCTGGTCAAGATGTTGTGGGCATGCTTTAACCTACTTCAGATCACCCCAAGACTCTTGAAAAAATCTTCCATTTCATGGTTCTAAAAGTCTTTTTTGGTTTGTTTTTATTTTACTTTTTAAACAATATAATTGTAGGGGTGAAAATTCACTTGTAATAATCTCTAAAAAAGTAGTAAATTCCCAGAAAAGTGTAGGCTGGGGATTTGCTTGACTAGGTTTAGGAGCATTTTCCAGCCTGTGATTCACTGGGCTCACCAGGGAGCACAAGCAGCAGCTGACTGCCACTGTTCTTCTGTGGTCTTGTAAAGCAGCTGTGGGAGTCCATCAGCCAGGTAATTCCACAGTCCAAAGGCAACTACAGCTGATCTTTGCTAGTAACAGCATAGAGCTGAAAAAAGTCTCATAGGAATCCCTGGCACTTCCTAACAAAGGGCACTGCCTTTCTCTAGGTTCTGAGCCTGTTCCAGCTGTGGTTGAGAACAGGACTGGACATCACTGTTGTTTCTCCTTGCTGGTGCCCAACGTGGGCTTTGCTGTCTCCTTTTGAATAGTAGGAGATGAAATCCAGGCATTGCTGATTCTTGGCTGTGCTGTCGTACTCGTGACTATTTTCCTTCTCATCCAACAGATCCCTACCACCCATGTGTTCAACATGGGGCTCAGAGCCAACCTTCTGCTCCAGGACTCCAGTCATTGCGGGGTCTGTTGCTGGAGGGTTTGAGCAACAATCAATAAGCCTATGGAAGTGAATGCAAAGGAACAGCCCTTTGGCCAGTTTGGGTCAGCTGTTCTGGCTGTGCTCCCTCCCAGCTTCTTGTGCACTTCCTAACTGGCAGAGCCTGGGAGACTGAGCTGTCCTTGGTTTAGAGTAAGCACTGCTTAGCAACAACTACAGCATCAGTGTGTTATCAACATTATTCTCACACTGAATCTAAACTACAGCACTGTACCAGCTACTAGGAAGAAAATTAACTCTATCCCAGCCAAAACCAAGGCTGTGCCAACAGCCTGGAAATGCCTGTCTGCTCCACTTGGGAAATGGAGTGAGCAGAAGTGCTTCTTCAGAGACTGGGAGAACTTTAAGAAATATGGGCTCTCCTAGGAATGCGGACTTCACATCTCTGCCATTTGGTGAGGGAAAGATAAAACATCTATCCCTTTCTGCATCTAGATCAAGTTTGCTATTCAAGTAGCACTAATGTAGATTACAGGCTTTCATCTTACTGTCTTTTTTTTTTTTTAAGAAATCAAGCATAACCTTGAATATGTCATGCAGAAAGTTGTCTGTAAATTATGTGTGGAGACTAATGGGTATTTACCTGTTTCACCAAACTGATACTGCAGTGTTGCACATGTAACTGTGCAGGTCTTTTATGGTCAATATCCCTTATATTTAAAAAAAAAACCAAATAACCTTGGAGGTTTTTTTCAAAGTGTTAAGCCATTCTTACACTCTTCTGGTTTGGATCTCTAACAAAATCTGTAATCAGTTGCACTGCAGCAAATTCTTAATATCTTGTTAGATGCTTTCTGATACTTGTGTTTTGTTTTGGGTGTTTTTTTGTTTTTTTTTTTTACTGGAGTCAAAATGTTTTGAAGTTTGGGTTTGCCACATTCTCATGTTGTTATGTTGAGCTGTTTGGAAAGGATCTTAAGTTCTCATTAGAATGAGAAAATATTTAAATGTTTAAATGCTGCAGCTGTTACCTAGCCTTCAAATAGAAGTAGCTCTTGGAAAGAACTATTTTGAACAAGCCTTGACAAAGATAAACCTGCTCATTTTATACAAGAGTTCACAGTATGCTTGAGGCACAGAGTAAGGCAAAACCAAGTCCTTTTTGCATAGCCTAGAAGAAAAAATTCTAGCTATGTTGTGGTGAGCCAGGCTAGCTACTGCAGTCTGCACTTTGGTGTTCTGTTTTCCCTGAAAGGATTGCACCAACCATAGAAAAAGAGACTTCCCACATCATATTACAGGCTGTAGAGTAAGCACTTCCAGGAAAAAGCCTTTGCACATGCCAGGACAGTGTCAAGGTGAGACAGGAAGGGCTCGGCATGGAAAAGGCAAATGGCTCAGCAGGTGCCCCACGTCCCTTCAGGGCTCCGTGTGCCACCCCTAGAGGGCTCCCGCCTTCCTTCGGCCGGAGCGAGCCAAAATGCGTGGGGAAAGCGTGCGGGAATTTCGCCATGGCCACAACCTGCACGAAAGAGCCCTCTGCGAGTGGTGTCTTTCCCTTAATGTTTTCGTCTTGCGGGTGGGCCCTGGAAAGTCGAGTGGGAAACGTTTCTTTGCATGACAACACCTTCCTTCCTTTTAAGAAGTTGCTTTTTTTCTGGCATTATTTCTGTGGTTTGCTTTTTACTGGTTAAGATTGATGCAGTTGGTTCAGGCTGGGGCCCAGCTGCCCAATACCAGATCTCTGATAACAGCAGTAATTTGGGGAGGGTGCAAAAAGCCTTTCAAATGGGAGGCAAGAAATAAATCATTCCTGTAATGAATGTGACTAAACAAGTGTAGGTTAGAATGATATTCCTTTTTGCATCTCTTGGTCAAGATTAAAAAATTCTGAAGCCTTTTTCCTCTTTATATAGGACATAAAAGGTGTTTCTCTGTGTGTTTTTCTACAAGAGATGCCTCTTTTTAAATCTTTTAGTTGGCAGCCCTGTTCCTTTATGAAACCACGTTCTGGTGTCAGTGTGGGGAAAGGAAAAAATAATTTTAACAATGGACAAGAAGACACTTCAAGCTTTCTGTATAATTAATTATAGTCATTTAAAATCTTGAGCAAAGTCTATGCTTGAAGAAGTTCTAAGTTATAATTAAGCCAAGCTGCTAACGATGGATTTAATTGTTGGGTTACAGACAAGCACAGGTAACATGAGTTGGGCCACTGACAACAGATATTTTACCCAATTGTTTTCTGTTGATGCAGCTAATTCCACACAACTGTTCCAGCAGCTGGAATGGCCAGCATGGAGTGAGTGTGGACGCACATCAAGAGTTTTCTCTGACAGACTTAACTGGCTGAAGGTCATTGGTCTTTACAGGTACTGTGTCCTTAGTGCTGGCTGTCAGAAGACTCCCTGCAGCACAGCTGCTTTAGCCCTGCTCCTGTTGAACCCCTACCAAGAAGGGTTTGGAGATGGGAGAATGAATCAGCTGCTGAGATGACTCTGCCAATTCCCTCTTTCTATCCCATGTCTTTCTGAAGAACGGAAAAGTTGCCATTGAGACAAAGGTCAAATTCGACAGTGCAGGCAGGCTTTGGTATTGCACTGGTGAGTCTGCTTTTAAAACCTGACCATAACCCTCTCCCTCTCTCTGTCTCCCTCCAAAGGATTTCCATCTTTTCAAAATGATAGAAATAAAACATACATGGACAGTCCTTCCTCTTAGTACAGATCTAACTCTGGTTGCCTCTACAATTTTTAGTGTCCTGATGGTCAGGACACTAAAGTGAATATCAAACTCAGGACATTCTGTATTAAGGTTACATTTAAAGTCTAAATACAGTGTGTTTGAAAGTTACCAGCTAAACCACCGAGACAATGTTCCTGGTGCACAGCAGAAAATTGTAAGGAAAGCATTTCAAGTGCTGGATTTTGTACTGCCTTTGGAAAACAGTTTAATCTTCCCCCACCCCTCACCAATTATGGTCTTCCTCATGGAAGAATTTATAAGGCTGGGTTTTGCCTGAAATGTAGCATTTTAATTTGTGTCTTGGTTTTGTTCACTTTCTAAGGTAAAGAGATTATAGATTTGTGTTCTCAGTCTTAAGCCTTTGTAATTGGTGGTTTGTACTTTTTTATTTCCTCAGTAATGCTAGCAAGAGATGGGAAAGGGCTGTTTTCTGCAGGGTAAATTATTTTTTACTTTTAGGTAGTTTAAGGAAGAGCTAATGAATAAGCCCTAATACAAATACTAATGAAAACTGTTTCTTCCCCCTACTAATAATCACCTATTGTAATAGAAGTCATGTTGCAGAGGCTGCCCCTGCAATTAGAGAATTGTCCTCTAATATTTTCTTGTTAATGACCTTTTAAGTCAGTGAGCTATTCCCACTAGCAGTTGGCCAGGCCAGGATATGCATTAGCAGGCTAATGGCAGTCATCCTGCCTTGCTGAGAGCTGTGTCTCATGGCAATCCTCTGGAGCTGGCTGCATCCCTTGGAGCACTTAACACTGGCTTTAGCTCTGCCAAAGCACTTCTTGTGCTCCTATCACCTCCTTTGGGAGACTGCTCCATTGACTAATAGATCTCACTGTCAGGAAGTCTTTCCTGTTCTTCAATCTTACTGATCTCAGCTCCAAAATATATAACTGCATCTTCTTTGACTACTCTTCAGTGGAAAGTTAAAAAAAAAAAAAGGAAGGAAAAAAGTCATCACACTGGTATAAAAAAAATTTGAAGCTAACCTGGTTTTCAATCTTCACTGTAAAACTTGTAGAACTTGGGGTTTTAGTTAAATGCTGCCTGCATACATTTTTAGCTGATGGCAGCAGGATCTGGAATCTGGCTAGCATTAAATCCACTCCTAAATAAAAGTACTGCGACTTTGGGTCTGTCAGGGACCGATGTGTGTGCCTGTGACGTGTACAAAAGCTGGCAGCTAATGAAAGCCATGCTGAGCTGCTCAGGGAAGTTTGTGAGGTTACACAATGCACTAGTTGAGATGTCACAGGAAAGCCAAGGACTGGGGGTGTGGGGGGAAGACCACCGGAGCTGGATTTTGCAAGAAAAATGGTGTCAGCACAAGAGCAGCCTGCAAAGCTCCAGGGCTGGGCAGTGGGAGCTGCCTGCAGCCCTTGCCAGCCCGGGGAGAGGCTGGGGTGCAGGAAGTAGCTGGACAGAGGTTTTCACAAGGACCTGTTGTTTGGTTGCTCAGATTATATCAGTGTTCTGGCTATTGAGAGGGATTTGGCCTTTTGGGTTTTGCTTTCAGCTTTATTTATTTTTGCCTGTTCTCAATTCTCTTTGTGAATACCAATATTCTGAGTCACCCAGAACGATTTCTGCCTTCATTAAAGATTCCTTCCAGCTCCCCTTCAACTGCTTGTAGGCTGGTGCCTGCCCGTGCCTCCCCCTTTGCACTTTGCTGCACATATTTAGGTCTCAGTATTCCATCACTTTTCAACTCCTGCCACTCTGGCACTTGAGTACCTTCAACTACACTGCATCTTTGGTTCTTTTCACAACTTGTGTTCTTCACCTGATCTCTTCTGCACTGTCTCTGCACTATCCCACGTGTTCCCCAGAATGTGATATTTGGTCTAAGGCCACAGTTAATCTCAATGATAAAGCAGCTCTGCTTACAGCTGATCGAGTGAAATGCTTCAACCAGGAAACTGGGCATCCAGAGCCTTTTGACTATTTCTGTTACACAGCTCCTTCTGTGTCACCCTGGATAAATCCATTTACCTATTTGCCTTTGTTTCTTTGGTGTACGTTGGCGTTGAAATTATCTATGGTATCTACACCAAACACATAGGGCCATGTTTCTCTAAAACCAAAATTAAAAGATGTGCTATACAAAAGATGTAATTGTATAGTGCTTTAAGGGGTGTTCCTACATGAATTGCTGAGCTCTGTCACACTCTAAAGCTCATGTGTAAGAAATTCTACAAATCAATAAAGAAAATAAGACAGGAGTGAGGATGGATCTCTTATTACAGCACTGTGTCAATACTGTAGATGCCTTAGTGCTCGTTAATGACTGTCCCTGATGGTATTCAAACAATCTACATTTGCTTTAGCTTTTTTCAAAGTCCAGATGAGCTGCTCAGAGCTCTCTTAATGATGCGAATTATTTAATGCTCATTTGTATGCAGTATGTTCCTGCTTTGAAAGTACTTCACAGAATTGGAGCCAAATTCAGCCTTGCAGCTCCACTGAAGTCAGTGCTTGTCTGTGCATCTGTTGGTCGCTTCTCTTTCTGGTTTTGCTTGAAGAGTTAACTTCTTGTTATGCTGATATTTTTTTAAAGGTAATATCTGCAAAGGGTTTTTATCAGTCTTCTCTCCTCCCAAAAAAGCAGCCGTAAGTACAGAAACAGTTCTGCTGATTCTCACATCTCCCTCTTAACCCCTGCAAAAGAAGGACAGGCTAAGCAGAATACAATTTTTGGTGTTCTTTTCTTTCCTTTACTTTGCACCTCCTAAGCACAGTTTCAGTGATATCTGGCACTTCTCTTGAAAATCATTCTGCAAATCTGCCATCTGATATATGCAAGATATTTTCTGTGGCCCATTTCTGGCTTAACACAACATGAACTGATAGAGGCCAAAGCCTTGTACAATTCTGCAGGTTGGTTGTGCTCAGTCTAACAATGTCAGGATGTACTTTCTTATGGATGGCAGCAATAGGCATAGGAGCCTACCTGAAATTTTGAATTAAAGTAACTGATGAAATGTGGAATAGACACTCTTAGTTCAAGCACATACTCATTTTCTAGTTAGACTTGATAATTGCAGTATTCTTGTAATGTAGTTTTTCACTCATCCCAGCTAAGTTTTTAACACACACATTGAAGAAAATAAAGAATCATCTGCAATAATACTGTTCATTCCCTCTGGGAAATGAGTGGAGCATGATTTTCAGCTTGCAGCACAGACCCACAGCCATCTACTGCCTGAACAGAGAAAGTGGGAGTAATGGAAAAGCATCCTTTCTAGACGTGCATGTCACTGAAATGGGCAGAGACATTTCTTGTCAGGTGTTAAAGATTTGCTGGCAGCACAGGGATGAGTGCTGAGACGTGGGAATAATAGGTTCATTTCCAAGCACCACAGCAGATCAATCTGATGCCCTGTTGCCCTATTTTATATAACAGAGTGTATGACTGCCTCTCCTCTCCCTTTCCTGTAGTACTGTCTTCCAGCTCCTGCCTGTGCTCGTTTGGATGATCTCTATTGCTCACTCCTTCCCTGCTCCCCTCAACTCCTCCCTCCCCACTGCTTGCCCATCCCTTTTGGCCTGCATCTCTTCCCTCTCTCCTGCTGGGATGGATGTAATCCCCGGAGGAATGTGGCCTACAGGCCTCTGCAGGACTTGGGCGTGTAACTCTGGAGAGCCACTGATGCTGAATGCAAAGCAGGAAAAAGCAATCTCCCATCACCTGGCAGCACAAGGAGGGAAGAGCTGGATATTTGTGGGCTACTCAGTGTCCCTATACGTCCAGACAGTTTATCAGAGGAAAAATAGATGCCAGACTTTTTGGCTTCATGTACCATTTCCCTATTCCTTGTGTCTGGGTGATGTATTCTCTGCCAGTGGTTTAAATAAATACCTTTCATAGCTACTTTCTGCTTCAGTCTCCCTTGGGACAGCTCTTTCCAACTCAGCTGCAGCAGTGTGCTAAAGATGTGAAATCCAAGTGTGTGGAACAGAGTAAAGAGGAGAGAGAACTTCATACAGATGAGCTAAGAAAGCTTTAGCTTCAACCATATCTCTGTGAAAGCTGCGGTGCATAACACAAGCCTCACCTGCAGTGTAAGTTGCACACCACTCTCTCAGTAGTGACTCTTCTTCCCTTTCCTCCTTGTATTTATGTGTCCACAGAGCATTCAAAAGTGTTTGCAAGAAGAATCCCAAGATACTGGTAGGACCCAAACATGTGATTGTTTTTTATAAGGCTTTGCATTTGGGACGTTGCTGTGTTTTAGAGAGTGTCCTGGAAGAGTAAAAGGGATGTAATGGAAAAAAAAATCACAATTCTGTGTGGGGAAACTGAGTTTTGTTTTATGTAGTAAGCACCCATCTCAACCCTGCTAGAGCAGAACAAAGCCCCTTCTCTAGCAGAAACCTGAGTTGTTGTTAATTAACGTCTTGCTGAAAACTAAGTCTTTGCCATCTGTTCCACCACCTCACTAGGAATGCTGCTCTCATGTTGATTATGTAAGTAAAAATGAAAATATATTTTGGTAGAGTGCTGCATGGCACTGGGCTGATTCTTCTCCTGTTTCTATTTACCATTCCCTGCCCCCATCCCACAAGGAAAGGAAAAGGCGACAATTGTTTGACTCCTCGGCAGCTTTATCCTGGAGCTGCCGTGCTGGCTGCCAAGCCCTGCGTGTTCTGGGAGCAGCCACCTCACCCCTGCTGCGTTTGAGCCGTGAGCCCTTTGCAAACGCTGCTTATTACTGGCTTCATGAAAAATCCATGGTGGGAAGATGCCCCTTAAGCTGAAGCTGCTCTAAATTCTTGTGAGGGGTTAACTTGAAATCCAGAGGAAGAAAAGTGAAAAGGAAGGCCTGGTTACTCCGTAAGTGGTAGCCTGACCTCTGGGAGCAGCCCGCTGCCCCTGTTACAAGCGTGGCCTCTGTCTGTCCAAGGGTGGAGAAGGAGAGAGAGAGGAGGGGTAGCTTTCCTGTAAGTGGGTTAGAGCAATTACTGAGGTCTCTTACAGCAAATGAAGTTGTCAGTGTGAGTCACATTCCCTTTTTTCTCTCACTGCCAAGTTTTAGGCAGTAACCAGACAGAGGGAGAAAAAAAAATAGGAAAAGCAACAATGGGGAAAAGTTGAACTGAAACAACCCTTCATTCGGGGTATTGTTTGACGTTTTAGCTCTGATTGTACATAGAGATAAAGGATCTATAAATATCCTGTCTGCTGAAATTCCTTATCACAACATCGCCTGTCAGCTGAACAAATAGGTTAGGTTCTCAAATAATACATAATTATGTATGTAAATACAAAATTACTGATTGCCACATGCAATGGAGCCTCATCACTGGAGAGGACATTAACCTCTTGTGGTGCACTACAGCGGCCTTGGCCTCAGGACAGCAAGTGGCACATGCAGCTGTTACTGCTGAAACAGCAGGAGCTCAGAGACTGGGCTGGAATAAGCAAGGAGATATTTATCTGCATGACTAGACTGGATGAAAGCATCTTCTGACACTTTTTGAAAGTATCTGAGCATTTAGTTCTGTTTAGCAAATGTCTGGAAGCTTTTCTACTCTGCTTTAGAGCTTTTAATGAAGCATTGTGATTCCCATTGTGGTCAATTGTTTGACACTTTTATTATTACTGGTATGCAGAGCGTTTTTTAATGTTTGACAGCTGGAGAAAGAAGTATTTTGTGCATTGAAACTTTTAGCACAAAGCTGCTGTTTTCCATTCTGCCTTTGTCTTTTATTCTGGCTGATGCAAATCAACGAAAGACAGAACTGATTAAATTACATTTGTTTACTTCTTCCTTGATGATAATAAGACACAGCCTGCCTTTTATAAAAGGCAGAAATAGAGGATGTGACTGTTTCTACAGTATTTCTAGAAAGACTGTTTTCCCCCTTACAATTTAAAGTCATTTATTTGTTCCTAATATCTTGATTTACCAGATAATGCACACTTCCTAACGTGTGGGGAACAAGAATAGAGCTATGAAGGACAGTTAGCAATGGATTCCACTTGGAAAGCTTCTATCTTGTTATTTTTATTAATCAAACAGTATAAATTATCAGAGCACATCACAAAACAAACACAGCAAGATACTTCTGTCCTTCACAGTAGGGCTGCTGATCATTACATAGGGCAGTGCCCTCCACTGCAGGTGCTGGGTTTATACAGCCCCAGTCCTGCTACTGGGTCCTGCCTTCAGGGCACTGGTACCACTGCAGAGAAAGGAGAAGCACAAGTAGGATCCCCAGGGTTGTTTTGGTGAGTAATGTGCATGTCTTGGGTATCATGTAATACTCTTTTTTTGAACACTTGTCCTGAGAAAGGAAGCCTGTGTCTGTCTGTCTTGCTTGTGCAGCTTGCAAGAGAAAAGATCCTGGATCAGGAGGGCATTTTTAGTGGACAAGAGCTGCTCGTGAGAGGGTAGGACAAAGTCACCAGGAGCACAGAGAATTACAGCAGGGAGACTTTGGGAAGCGTAAATGGCTTCCCAAAGGAAAGGCAGAGGACAAACAGAAAGGAGGTGGTAAGGAAGTCATTACAAAACTGCCCTCATGATTGCTTTTTCCTGCATTTTTCAGGGCCAGAGGAAAGTGCAGCAAATAATGGCAAAGGCAAGAGAAGTGTCTGAAGGCTTCTCAGCAGTGCAGTCAAACCTCCCGATTTTACAGCTGAAACTAGTCTTAGGGAGTGATATCACCTGGCAGCTGAGCCAAATCTAAAGGACTGCTGGTATCAAAATGATGTTTCTGCTTCCAGCCCTGCTGCTTTCTTTGTATGGGTCTGGTGCTTGTCTGACTCTTTAATGAGCTCATGCAGCTCAGTAAACTGCAAGAAAATGAATTCAGTAAAAAATATACCAGCCCAGGAAAGGAGAAGAATTAGACACTGTGAGAATGGAGATGGCAATGAGTGGGAGAGGAACGAACATCAGAATTTTGCTGCACATTGGGGGTGTTTTGGGGGGTGCCTTGCTCCTTTTTGATGCTTAACCTCCCCCTTCACCTCCTAGGTGGGGCTTCCCTCAAAAGGGCACAGGATGAACATGCCTGAGCAGGGAGGCTGACTGGAGAGGTAAAGGAAGGTGACCCATCAGCCCCCAGAGCACAGAGAGGACTGAATGGGACTGCAGCAGCCCAGCAGGATGTTGGCATGGAGAAGGGTAGTACAAGAGGAACCAAGAAGGAAAAGGGACACGTGCAGAGTAACCACAGAGGGTTACAGCAACAAGCACTGGAAAAACGCCTGAATACAGGGCAATGGTCCCATCTTCCTAATCTAGCTCTTAAAGGGTTTATTCTCATGTATCCATGTAGCTGCCCCTGAAGGTGCTTATGCCCCTTATTTAGCCATACATTTCTCTAAATTGGGTTTTGATAAAAGGACAGCTGCTGCATTTTTATTATCTGCAATAAGCAGCAGTAAAATCTGTTTAGAGTTCATGATGGAAATGTATCCATATATTGGCATTTTTCCAGCTGCACTTCACAAAGGTAAATGGGACATGAGAGTGGTGCACTGCCCCCTTTTAATCCATTTTCTCTAGATGGGGGCACTTTGCCTCTCTGCAGGAAAGGCCAGCACAGCTACTGTGCTAATAAACACTCACTGCAGCATCTGCGCTTCCCAGACTCATAAATCCAAGCAACTTGTAGTTGAATAGCAATTAAATATCCACGTGCATTTCCATACCACGGTCTGGTGCACAAGGCATAGGCTAAGTGGCTGCACATCTGCTGTCTGCTCCCCCACACGTGCTGTTCAGCAGAGCGTGATCACTTAACCTTATCCTGCTGCCATTAATGGTACATGGAAAACTGGGGGCAGAGCATCATCCTACAGATAGTTTGCCATATCTTTCTAAAAGAGTCGTGTTCTTTCTTGTGTGGTTTTTTTGGTTTTGGGTTTTTTTTTTAAAGCAGCCTTTATTGTCTTTTTCTCAGGATTTCTGGGCCAGGGATTCATTTGGGCTGTTAACATCAGTTGGAAATGAGACATCATATTGAAAAGTTAGTTGAGATGCAGGACACTGATGTATCCTCACAACAATTTTGTGTCACTTGTACAAAACCCAGAGACTCAGTAATGCACTAAGATAAATGTAGAGCCTGATTACAGGGGATGTATTGCACTTATAAAAGGCATCTCTTATCATGAGGCTCTGCGTATCTGCAATAAAAACCACCATATGCCAGGTGAGACAAAGATAATGTGAGCCAGATCATTTTCCCATTGTTAAAACTTTCAGATCCAAAAAGCTACAAATGTCTTAATTATTAATTCAATTTTGCTACATCTTGTGCTGGTAGCTGGAGGGAACATCTTTCTGAGGTTCAATCTTTCCTCTGGTCTAACTGATAACAGTCTGTGTGGCAGAGTTTTAAATGTTATAGCCATTTAAAAAAGAATAGTACACAGTCATTGCCCATCTTCCATTCCCGTGTAGCAGGATTTTACCACATGAAACTGCAGTTCAGATGTTCCCATCTTGAACAAACAGATAAGCCTTGTAGTTTGCTTTGAACTTACCAGGCCTCCTTCAGTGGTGAAGCTGTATGGGGCACCAGCCTGTCTTCTGTCTGACCATGGAGTGTTGTTGTTGTACAGTTACCTATCAAAATGCTTATTCCCTATGGAACTGGCAGAAACCTTGAATTCCCTCCCCAACCCCCACCCTTGTGTCTGTCAGCTGCAGACCAAGTCCCAGTCAGATCACAAGCACATCCTGAATCACAATAATTTGCATTTCCTTGCCAAAGATTTTATCTGCTGGTGGTGCAAATTGTGCCATCAAGGTTGCTGGTGTTGAAAAATCTGCACCCTTCTGCTCCCCAGCTCTTCCTTTCCCAGCTAGGTTAATTTCTCCAGGAGAATTAATTGAGGCAACAAAGCTGTCAAGTGAGAAAGGCCACACAGCGAGACAGCACCACTCTGAACACCTGCACAATTTGTGCATTTGATTCGGTACCTCAGCACTGGCAGATTATTGTTGTTAAAGCAAATCTTACTTTTGCCATTTTCATACAAGACACTGCTGCAATTCTGCAGATGTTTGTTCTCTGTATCCCCACATTGTTTAAAAAAATGATGAATGATGATAGTAAAAGTTACACTTGCTTATTCAAACATCTTGCTGTTTACACATAAGAAGAATCATATGCTCATTAGGTGCAATGACCTAATGAGAGATGCAACATGGCCTTCAGCAGGAGCTGGATGGGGCCCTCAAAATCTGCTGCTTTCACACAAATCGTCCTCCTATATATATAAAGAAAACCTTCTTTTGTTTATAATGACAGATGCCACAAGGATTGTATATTTGGATATTATTTTTTTCTCTAGGAGTGTTTATTAACAAAAGCTTGCAGGTTTTATGATGTGGTGAAAACTATATCTCTTATGATAAACAGGAAGTACTCAGAGGTATTGCATTACCCCATAATGCAACACAGATTCCTACAGCTTGGCTCTTTTTCTCAAAATATGGTGACACCACTTCCTTCAGGAAATCTGTCTTCTCTTCACAACTTTTATCTGCTATAGATAAGCAAAATTGCCAAATAAATGTTTGTTTTAAAAACTGAATGATGATTCATCAATTTTGGATTGTAGAAATTGATGTCTGTAATTTATATAAAATCTATTAAAACTAAGCAGTAGAGACTCTTTGGGCTGTCAGTGAATTGAACAAAGTGCAAGGAAAGGAGACTGATACCTCCCCTCCCTCCTGCAGCATAGGTGTAGGCAGCAAAGATGCAGATTTCCCTGCAGCCATAAACCTGGAGGTGCCCCTTCTGCAGTTCCATGTTAGCAAGGTCAGGACCTGCCCAGCAGAGAAGAGGGAATCCTCTTTCCTTGTCAGGTGCACAGGAAAGCTCAGTGAGACAATTTGTATGTGGAACCTTACACTCAGAATTGCTGTGCTACGGCCTCCAGCTTGCTCCTAAAGGCTGCCATGCACTTGTCATGGGATGTACAGCCATCAGTGCTGGCTGAATTTTCAACCCTGGTGAAAATCTCAAAATGTCATTAGTGTACTGTCCCCTGTCACTTGTTTCTGTTCAGCCACTGCCCATGGTTTAGATTAAATCTAATAAGAGCAGACAAGTAGAACATGTACTTGTGCCATCAGAGTCATCAGCCACATGCATTTGTGATGAACGTCACCCCAGCAGACGCCAACGTCAGGGAAAGCAAGTCCTGGTGAGCTCTTTTTAGAAGGCCTGGCATCATTCCCCAAACTGGTTCTCCATGAATAGACTTGTGTGTCTGCCAAGGGCTTTGCTTGCACACAGCAAGATGCAGTGGGGTCTGGATATCACCCCTCCAACTAGGACCCTTCTATTCCCACAGCTCAGTTCCACTACTTGTTCATTTTACTTTTAATTTACATTCCTCCCTCCTGTATTCTCTTTTATTCATTCTTCCATCACCCTTTTTCCTCTGTCCTCACATCAGCCAACCTCTTAATTGCAAAAGTTCCCTACATTTTTAGCTATGAGCAAAAAGCATTAAAAATGCAATATTTGGACCACATAAAATCCTAATAATCCTGTTTCTGCATGCTTTGACTTCTGCCTCTGCTGGAGGCATCGCTTGTCCTGCCTACAGCTTAACCAAGAATAAGTGTGGGGGAAAGACACTGCATGTTCTAGTATTTGTAAATTATTAGACTTCTGAGGTTATGTAATAATTTTATCTCTCTTTTTTTAAAGTTGTCTTAGCAATGAATTATACCAGAAATGCAGAGATAGGGAGACTGATATTATGTACTAACTAAATATTTTTTGTAAGAACTTTATAGCCTTCCAGTGTATAAAGCTTCAGCACAAGAAAACAGAGGTTATGTAGCAGGACCTCAGTGAAGACTCATTCACTGAAGTCACTGTAATAAGCTGTATAAATACTGACTATATGTATGTTTTGTTTTGTCAGTCCTGTAAAATAACTTTTTATCTGGTGATTCAATTCTCTTATCATCCCCAGCTTGTTTACTGAATTTTAAGTCTTGGGCAAGATGAAGCAAGCTCATGAGGAGTAGCTGGTTTTCAAAAGATACAAGCTCCAGATAACCGAGGACAAGTAAGGCACACAACAATATTGAAATCACTCAGAGTTTTATTGCAGCTGACTGAGACAGAGTGTGCTTTGAGGCTGGGAAATTTCCATTACTGAACTGCAGGACAGTGCCTGGATACTGCTACTACTGCAATTGAAAAATAAAAGCAACTGAATTTTACATAGACAGCAACAAAATTTCAGTATATTAATTAAAATAGCTAGATTTATATAATAAGTTTTTAAGAATGCTGTGAAATTGATCCCTTTAAAAATATTTAGAGTATAATTGTAAACTACTTGTTCAAAACTAAGGAACAAAAAAATGACTTGAAATTGCAGCTGTGTTTTCAAACCATATTTGTGAACAGCAAATCTAACCAGAACATGATAGATAATACAAGACATCTCTTACAACAATTACAGGTTCTGACAGTGACAGAATGATACCCAGTGCAGGATCAAGGTTGTTACTGACAGAATCATTCTGCAATTAATAATTTTTTGTGCTCCCCTTGGCATGCACAGGACAACCATAGCAATCTGTCTACTCATCTTAACTCCGTGGTGTCTAAGCCACAGTAAAGTCCCTGCAAAGTCCGTCAGAATGTTGAATACGGAAAAAAGGAAATACTGGGAGGAAAAGTAAATTTGTTCTGGCACCAAGGACGCAGTAATTTGGATGAGAGACTGTTTTTAGCCTCCCAACAGTGCAAGATTACAGGGAGTCTCATTTTCATTGAGGTCGCTTGACGCTGCCAAAGGAGTGGTAGATGTTCACGTGAGGATCAGTCTTAAGGGATTTCTGCTGTGTGTCACCTGTTCAGTCAAGCCCAGGTAGGTACTGACTAGAAGTTATTACCAGCTGATGCTCTTTCTGAATCTTAGGATAGTTCCCTGTGGATCAGAGCTCATATCTAAGCAATTTCAGGAACCATCACCATGGTTCCTGAGTGCCTTAGAAGTTAAAATATATCTTTATAAAACATTTTAACATGTCTTATTTCTCTCTCTCGTCACCCCCGCACAAAGGTTTGAGGTCTTTTTAAATAATTCTGGTAAAGTTGTATATACTTAATGCCTGTGTTTTGCTGGGATGATGGGGAGGTTCAGGTTCATGCTGACGTACTCATACAGCAGCTACCAAGAAAGCCACGGTTGCAATGTCCCACGCAAATCACGCAACCAGTATAACTATGATGGTTTTGGGAGATGTGTGTTCAGTTTTAAATTAGCACAAAAATCTGAAATGCCTTCCACCCCCACTACAGAGGGGTGCTGTAGGGCAACTCCATGGTGTTTGTCCTCGGCCTGACCCAGCACTGCTGATCCCAGGGCTCTGGGGGCCTTGTGGTACAATGTTCCCTTTTCAAGAGACCCATTTACAGAACACGAATTAACAGTTAAAGCAGATACGAGTAACAGTGCAGGGATTTTCTAGATCCTGGTTGTAGGATGAATTCATTCATGTGACTCCTGAACTTGACTGAAGATGGAGATGGTCCAAACTGTGGCGTATTTACACTGACTTAGCTTATGGCTTAGCTATTTCTTAATATTCCTGTTTCTTAATATTCCTATTTCTGCTTACACAAACTCTTCTCAGCAGTGCTTCGATTTCTGTTTGAAATAAAAAGGTTTTTTTCCTCCTGCTTCTCATTACCTGCTATCATTTTTTATTAAATATCTCCTCTTCTCCCCCAACACAGCCCTTTATTTTGATTATGGAACTCCTAATTTTCTGAAAACACGTTTATCTGCTTTTCAGAATTGAGGCTTTAATGTCACCTTGCTAAGGCAAAAGACCCACCATTAAGTGCAGGTAATGGCACTGTATGTAAGTCGGCTGAAAACCAGTTGATACCACTCCCATTTGCTCTGCCTATCGCAGCAACTGCAAAGCTTCACTGAAACACTGCACCGAGTTCTGTCACGGGAGGAGTTGTTGGGAAAGCATGCCATAGCCTCTGACCACTTATTCGGGTTTAATTGGATTAGACATATATTTGAACACAGCACTCAAAGGAGCTGACAGTCCTTCCACAATTTCCTGGCCTGCCTGGTCGGTCTCCTTTTTGATCAGACACATCCCAGTGAAGGTAGAAAATTATTTAGATACATACAGGTTTTTAATTAAATTTGCTATGACAGGCTCTGTTTAAGCTACATTCTCCCTAATTATTTGGTTTGCATTTGCTAATGACAGATTTATTTATGTATGTAATCAGAACCGTAAGCAAATTTCACTTTTAGAGTTAAGAGAACCTTTAAAATACTATTTTACTTTGTTTCAGAAAATTTAAACACATGCATTTACTGCTGTCTAAAATTTCTGAGAAAAATCACACTGTGTTTCTAAAGTGCAGAAGAACACACCATGGAACTGAAAGCATTATACACGTGTAAAAATCAATATATCAGAAGCATTATCACACTCGAATACACAAAAACACCAGCTTTAGAGTTGAATGCCTGTTAAATACAGAGAGGAGTTCATTAGATTTTGTTGCTCTTCCCTGACAGCTTCCCTTCCATCAGCCTAGGCTGGGTGGCACCTGGAGCCAGCCCCGCAGGGACAACCTTGCCCCGAGGGCGAGGCCTTGGGGACACAGGGGTGTGCAGCTAAACGCAGGGGCTTCCCTCCTCACCCCCGGGCTGGCCCGGAGCCCCGGGGAGGTGAGCGAGGGCTAATGAGGGGATTGCACACTTGGAAGCAGCTACGGAAAACTGCGGTGGTTTGGCCGATGGCAAAGGAAGCTGGTTTGGAACAGGAAAGGCCAGAAGAAGGTGGGACGCCAGAAATGACCTCGGGGAGTTGGGAGAAGCAAGACATTGTCAGGGACATGGGTGGGGACAGCTTCAAGGCAGGGACAGCTGAGAAGCAGCAGAGATGTTGATAGTGAAAATGTCAGTAGTAACCAGGGGTTGGTACTTGTTGGCAGGGTCATTAGAAACTGCAGAAAAAAAGTCAGAAGGAGAGTTACGATCCTTGTGCATAAACCCCTGTAAACAAGGAAAAGCTACTTTAGGAAAACTGCTTTGCAGGAAAACTTGCAAGCAGAGATCAACCCATGAGATAAACCTTCAACTGCGATTTCACCTCCCCTACAAAGTTTATTTACATTTATACGGGAAGCAGCGAAAAGAAAAACGTAATTACATGTAGAAACAACATGCTAAAAAGAGGTTGCAACACTGTGCGCTGAAGTCGGGGAGTGTGACAAACGAACTCGCTCTTATCGCAGTCCCCGAGCTCCGGCGCACGCAGCGCGGTGCGGGGTGAGCGCAGCGGGTGGGACCCGGCCGGGCGCTGAGGGAGGGGAGGGCGGGGAGGACGCTGAGGCCGGGCCGGGCCCGGCACCATTTCCCGCCCGTCACCTGACGCCTCTAATGGCGCCGCGCGGCAGCGAGGCCACGT
>VZTN01023727.1:430418-484247 GCA_013400515.1 Erpornis zantholeuca
CAGGCACCGCGGTTCCCGGCACGGACAACATGGCGGCGGTGTCGGGGGCAGGGGCTGCGGGCGGCTCCGCTAGCGCCGGCGGCCCGGAGATGGTGCGGGGACAAGTGTTCGACGTGGGGCCGCGCTACACGAACCTCTCCTACATCGGCGAGGGGGCCTACGGCATGGTGTGGTGAGTGCGGCCGCCGGGGCAGCGCCCTTGCCCCGGACAACTCCCTCCTCCCTTCTCTCCCTCCCTCCCTCCCGCCGCCCTGCCCGGCCGCGGGCCCGGCCCGCCCTTGCCCTCGGGGAGGGGGAGCAGCTCTGCCTCTCTCTCCTTAGCTCTACTTCTCCCTCCGTGTTCCCGAGGTTGTCCCTCCGGCATCACCCTTGTTTCCCCTCCCTCCCTGCACCCCACCATCCCTCCGTCGGTGGGTGCAGCTGAGCGTCTCGTTTCGTTTCTCTCCTGCGTTTATTTTCTTTAATATTTTCTGCCTCTGGAGTTGGTCGCTCTCGTTGTTTCCTCCGTCTCCGTAGTGCGATTGCAGACATTCAGGAGGGGGGGAAGGTGGTAAATCCTGCTAGCAGCCCCCCGTCCCTCCTAGTGCCCTGCGAGGGCTCACCTGGCTGCAGCAGCTCGAGGTCGCAGGGGACAAAAAAGGTGAAGCTGAGCATAGGAGTGTTTGCCTCTGTCTGACTTTGCTCAGGACGTGCTGTCTATGCTGCAGAGCCGGCCGGATTAGTGCCTGCGTTAACGTGTGCAGGTGAAAGTTCTCTTCAGCTGTCCTAGCTCTAGATTATATTGCATTATAAAGACTTAGACTAAGTCTCACTAAAAAGCGATCTTGTGTGTTTGCTCTGGGTAGCATCGGTCTTAAGGAGTGAGGTGAACGAACTACAGAAAACGTGAACTAACTGGATTAAGAGTGTGAGATGGGTTTGTTTAGCAATCTCCGTGAGCTGGGGTGATGCTGTGTGATATGTGTATCTAATGACTGGGTTATAAACCTGGCATGCTCAGTTACCTTACTTAGGATTTCATATTTTGTCTTCCATTAGTTCAAAACCCCCTTACTCCTGAAATAACTTGAGGAATACAGAGGAAAAACTGTTTTTTGTTGCTGTTTTATCAACTTTCTTCCAACACTCCCTGTGTTTCTTCAGTAGGGTTTTTGACTAGAGGTACGAAATGAGACTTACAAGCTGTGACTTCATGAAAGCTTTATCGGCATTAATTCCTCTCTCTGATGAGGAATCTTTTGTAAAGCAGTGCATTTCTCAGCGAGGGCACTTCACAGCCTTCAGCTATGCGTTACAGATTTTTATAGCTGTAGGTTTTTGCACATAGTCACTGAATTGTGCTGGCCTGTCAGGATGAAGTCATTGTGTGTTTCAGGGAGGGAGCTTTCATCTAGGCCTGAGTTTAGCTGGGAGATGAGCCTCTCTTGTGTTGTGGCCTTCACTTTTTTTTTTGCTATGGGAAGAACCTTCAAAATGTAAATCAGAAATGTCGTTTACAGTGTAAAAATATCCTTGTTATTGTTTCAGTGTTAGAAATCTCAGCAATATATCCAGTCCAAAACTTGTTGATGTAGCTTCTGGTACAGGCTGTATTTTATTATGGTTATTTTATCATCTGAGCCAGGGCAAGGAAATGGATGCAGATAATCTCAGTATTTGCTGCACTGGTTTACACTCATGGTCTGGTTTCTGAAGGTCCTGGGGAATAGCACTGCCAAGGTGTGTGCTGGGGAGAGTCCAGTTCACATCAACGGGGTGTTAAAAATTGTGTTTCACAAAGTGAAAAGGTAAAATATTTCACCACAGACCAGGGACTGCAAGAAGCAGCACGATGACAGTTGATGCCCTTTTTTGGCATCCCTGTGCCAATGAGCAGATACAGGGGAAATGGGGCCACTTCTGCCCCTCCAAATGGTGTGTGGTAAACTAATGCACTGAGGCTGTTTCCCCTCCAAATCCAAAAGGTTTTTTATTTGGAAGCTGATTCTGATACTTTGTGTCTGCTGTGAATGCTGTACAAAATTACTAACAAAAATTCCAAATCTCCAGTTCAGTTGAAATATATACTTGGCTCCTGTGTCTTCTACTCTAAAATGATTAATGTAAAATGCCACGTTATGTATTTTGTGCTCTTGATTATTGCTCTTGTGGCTTGGGTGTGAAATGACAGGGAACAAAGTCTCAGTTTATATCGTGTACTTGGTCAGGAAAGTGTTGGATGCACTTGTAGTTAATGCCATAGCAGCTGTGCTGTAATGTAGTGACTGCGATGAAATGTGATTGCCTATCAATCACAGCCGTGCAGGTTGTGCAGTTTAATGCTCTGTGTTTCGTGTTTTGCTCTGGTTGCTATTGCAGTGAGGATCCGCAGAAGCTTCTCCCTTGGGGGATGGGGTAGAGGGCAAGCTGTGAGTGTGCAGATGGAGATGTTTCCTGCAACTGCATAATCCATTTAAATTTGTACACTTTAGTGAAGGAAAGCAAAGCAGGCCCTGATGGTTTTGTTTTAGACCCACATTTACTGTGGACCTCTTCGGAGATGATGGTTATTTACAAGTGCACTGTGCCATAAGGCTTGTTAGATGGCAAATGAGTGTCTTTTGACTCCTAAAATCCTTCACTGTCTCATTTTTATCCTAATTCTTATGTTTCTAGATTATTGGATTAGGGATTTGAAAACAATAAACTGCTTTCGATTATATGAGTAAAAGGGCAAATGAAGTATTCTTCGGATAGTGCTGTTACGGTCAGTCTTCCATTTTGATTTTTGCAGCAGAGAGAATAATGTTTGAGAAATATTGATCACAACATAAAATACTACAGGAAGTAGAGGAAGATGTTGGCTGAGGAGACTGTACGCGAATGTTCTCTCATCTGGATTTGAAAACCCTTAAAGGCATTTAACTATTTTCCCTAGTGCAGTCATTTTTTTACATAATCAGGTTTTGAGTAAAAATAAACTCAGCAGAGCAGTATATTTACTGCTGTGTTGTGGTTGCATTTTCTCAGCTTCGTAAGCAGAAAAGGCACATTATCAGGCCAAACCCCATCCTAATGTCCTCCAGTTCAACTCTGCCGAAAACATTCAGCCTGTGATACAGGCTTATGCCTTACTCTTGTTGCAGAGGGTGAAGTGGTAGGAGGTGGGTCCTTGTCAGAGCCCCTTTCTAACCCATTTTTGTTTTAGTCATTCTACATGTGAAACTGGGGGGTGAGCACGGAGCAAAGCTTGAGCCAAGATCCTCAGCACTTCCTAGGGCTGCAGGACATTCTTTGAGCAATTACTTAGTCATGCAGTCATGTTTGTTACTCTGAGTTAATTTATCCAAATATATGTAATTATTGTGTTGTCTTCTTCCCCTCTGCTTTCACTTAAGAATTGTTAGTTGTTATGAGGGGGGTTGGTGTAAAGTTCTTTAAGTGACTTTTCCTTTCATTCAGCAATAGGGAGTAATCCACATCAGAGTCAGATGGAGCCCACTTTTAAACCAGGTCTGAAAGTTTCAGAAATACCTTTCAGACACAACAAACCAGGAAAGGTTTTTGGGATTGTTTCTTTCTCCCTGAATGTGGGCTTGGTTTTTTTAGTAGTAGTAGTATTTTTTTAAAGCAGCCTGTTAACAAGCCATACTTCAAACACACTGGAACAGCAATAGAAACATGATAGGGCCGAGCTTTAAATTTCCAGCATGACTTGTTCTTCATCCAATTGGTCAGTGATAATTTGGCAAGGATGATAATTTGACAGTAAAAAACAAATAATTGTTTTGGAAAGAAATGGTAAATTGAATATGATAAGGATGTTCGCATTTTTATCCTAGTTTTTGGAAGCTTTTTTTGTCATCAAGCCTGTATGAATGTGAAGTAATAGTGGTGCTGCAAATAACTGCTTATAAATAAGCAGTTGAACGCAGATGAGTGCAGATGGAAAAAAATAATCTTCAAGCTCAAGTCGTGGATTTCTTGCTCTGAATTTGCCTTGTTACATAGAGAGCTTTGTGTTACTGATGTGCTGTGAAAGACTGATATTAGCAGTTTAGGTAGTCAATAGATAAATGTTAAAGTAATTCTGAAAATAATATTTTAAACATTCGGCAGTAGATTCTTTAAAGTTACACTTCTCTTTACTGTCTCATGGAACAGCCCTACTTTTAGAGCATCGATAATTTAAAATGAAGAGAAGCATAATAATAAAGAAACTAAAACCAGAAAGAAATCAGGAATAGAATGATCTGCAAGGCATAGATATTTATATTAAAACATGAAAACTTGAATGGAATTGATGGTTGCATAATAGTTTCTTTTGAGTTACATAAAAAGGTAGCTTTTGCATCCTCTGTGAGGGTCAGCCTGGTTTTGGGGTGGTCTGCTTAGGGGCAGTGATCAGAAACAGCCTGTCCTGTTTGTTCTGTTAACTCTTGCCTTGATCCAGAGAGAGAGAGCCCTTTAATGATGGAGCCAGCACAGGGATCCGTGTCCGTGTTTGCGTGTGCTTTTAGGGAGCACAGGTTGAGTATGGGTAATTAACATGTTCTGTCTGAGTGATAAGGAGAACAGGGAGCTGATACAAGTTAGCCAACCCTCCCCAGTGCAAGGATCAGAGGAGGGAATTAGGGAGTGTAATTGGTGGCTAGTTATCAGCTTCTTCCCTCTGGGGAGAAGGCAGATGTAAGCACTTCCCTTCAGTCACTCAAGCTTCTAGCACTTGCCTAACCTGGCGTGGGAACCCAGAGAAGCAATTAGAGCTGCTTTTCCTGCTCTCCCCGGTGATGGACAGGTGGCCCCTCACAAACTGTGCAGCAGGGATGAGCAGCAGCCACTCGCTCTCTGTCAGAGTTGTCTTCCAGGTTTGTGGAAAATGAGAGGTAGCAACTTTTGCTACCAGCCCAAAGCAGTGGGATACTGGCTTAGCTGGAGAGTGCAGCTCATAGACACTCGCATTTTATAAATACATACACATTTTTGTAGCACAGCATGATCCATCCCATGGAAACAGAGAGAGATAACTTATGAATTTTCTTTGAAGCATGCTTTATTAAGGAAAAAAGGCTTATATGTTCACAGCATCTGTATGTGGCTGCATCAGTCCATCTGCCATACCCCTACATACAGTTCTAGTACCTGTTGTCTGCCTTCCGTCAAATCTTGCAGATGGTAGAAGTCTTAAAGATGGAAAGTTATTCTGTAAGTTTTGCAAAAATAAGTATTTTGCTAGAGCGAAGAGATCCTGTATGCTGCTCCACTGGGGAAGAGATTGTGTCAGGTCACATGCGAGAAATCAGACTCCCCAAGGAGACATGACATACCCCAGTTTCACAGATGGATTTATTTGTACTCCTGAGACCAGAAATGTGTATTTGTAGGACACCAGGCTCTGTTAGTTCAGCGGCTCCTTGTTCAGGGGTGGGGATCTACAGCCCACGGAAGAGTTGGTGCTTTACCAACTGAGTAGGTGTAGAGCTCAGCTTGTGTTGAAAACTAGTACTTCGCCAACATAGTAATTTTTTTAATGCTTTTTCTGTTGATGCTTTATCATAGGTTTCAGCTGTGATGTAGAAATGAAAATAACTCATTGATTTGGTATTTAATGAAAATATTTTATGACATCTTCCTATGGAATATTTCACAGCATAATGTAGGTTGAAAGGGACTTTCTGAGGTCATGTAGTCCAACCTCCTATTCAAAGCAGGACTGATGTCAAAATTAGACCAAGTTGTTCAACATGTCCACTCAATATTTCCAAATCTCCAAGGATGGAGATTCTACAACATCTATGGGCAGCTGCTGGTTTTAGTGTTGAACCTATTGTCCAGTGAAACTTTTCCCCTTAAAAACGTGAGAGTTTGCCTTGCTGCAACTCAGGACCATCCCCTCTTGTCCTTTGTACTCACTGTCTCTGAGAGGAGTCTGGATCACTTTTCTCAGTGATTCCCCTTTATGTAACTTAAAAGAGCAGTTGGATGTTTTCCACTACCACCCCTTTTTCCCCTCCTAACCTAGCCTAGAAACAAACCCAGTTTCTTCAATTTTTTTTTTCTTTTATGTCACATCCTTCAGCTCCCTATGCATCCTAATGGTTTTCTGCTGGATTTAGTCCAGTACTGGGAGGGAGGAAAACTGGATGCAGAATTCCAGATGTGCCCTCACAGCAGGAATCAGTTCCCTTGACCTGCTGGCTGCACATGTAACACAGCCCAGTCCTTGGTCAGCCTTCATCGCTGGGAGCTGGCACTGCTCATGGATGAAGTTGGATGTTGCTCTGATAATTTGGAGAATGCTTTCACTTAAAGTGAAGTATTTTAGAAACTTTTAAAATAATATCTGGGGAAAAAAAATCCCAAACCCAGAAACATTACGTTAAGTGATTTCAATTGTATTTGATTTTGATTTCCAGATCACTCAAATGGAGTGTATGGAGCTATACACATACTAAAAAATATAAATTTTATTTTACTGTGTTGTAAATAAATAAAAATAATAGTGTAATAATGTGAAATTCAGTAGTGTAGTTCATTTCAGGTGATTTATCTTTGTAAAATCTATGTTCTGTTAGTTGTCAGGACAGTTATTAAAGACAATGGTTTGCTTGTGGATGAATCTCCTTCTCAAACTCATCTTTTTGCAAGATGCACGAAAAGCCAAATACACTTTGTTGTCAGCTGTGAGCAGGTAGATTAATAAGATCCAGTTCGTAATAAATGTCACTGATTCAGATGGGGTTATTTGATGAGCTATTGGTAGATACTTCGGCAGGGTTTCCCGTGCTCCATCGAGGTGCAGGAGTTGGTTTCTGTTTCACAAGCATTCCTGTCTCCACCCGTTTCCGCTGAGGAGAGCCAGCGCAGGGACAGCCTCGGGTCCCCTCAGCCCCTTCTGCACGCGGGAGCCTCCTGGTGCCCTGCTTGCCTCCGTGCTGCCTGGGCTCGTGCTGTGCCCTTCCAGCCCAGTGACCTCTTAGTGGTGCATTAAATACTGGTTTGCGTATATATTTCTTGTAGAAAGGCTGTAATAGGAATATTTTTCAGTTAGATTTGGGCAGAATCTTCACAAGAGTCCTGTTTTAGCAGAGTCGTGGTGCACATGTTTTTACTGTCCATCTGGTTTGCAGAACCCAAAATCACAACTGCCTAAGTTCTCTTAAGAGGAAATATCTTCTCTTGGAAGTTCTTCTTTTGTATTTTAAGAGAATTTTCATAAAATACTGAAATACTCTGTGGTGATTAGGATGCAAATGAGAGTTTTTGTTACATGGTAGAAAGTAATTCATCTGTGTTGTGGGTATGTTTTAAGTACCAACAACTCGCAATTAGGCTTACAGTTTGTAATGTGCAATGACTTCATTTTGCAGTTTCTCTTAAAATTACCAGCTGCCACTGCAGCACTGGACTTCTTGCTTGTTTGGAAGGAAGGCAGATTGCTCCCCCAAATATTGCTGATGTGTCCTGAGTGAAATTTAAGCACTCCAAATCAATACTCCCCAAAATGCTTCAGTCTAGAATTTGCCCAATTTTATTGGGATTTGGATGTTGCAAAACATCCCAAATGACATTCAGGTTGACTTTTATATTGGATTTTTAAAAAGTGTTTCATAATTGTGAAATAACTTCCTTTTAGCTACAGTAGCCAAAATGTTTTAATGCTGATACCTCCTCTGAACAAAACAGCAGTCTGTGAATATGCTGAGGGTTTACTGTTGGCATGTCTTGTTAGAAAGGTGGAAAAAAAAAGCAGAAAATGCTTTGTAACCTGATATGAAGGGAAATACTTCTGATAGTGGTGAGATGCATACTCAATGGTAGTGGTTTGGTTGCTTTGTTGTGTTGTGGTTTGGAAATGAAATACTGAACTAACCATGGCAGAATGGACAGTAGCAATGACCTTGTTTTCATCAGTGCTTTGGGATAGTTTTCATTTTGCACTGGCATTTCTACATCAGGTTTAGTAAAATCTCTGCTTTTGAGTGTACATGGATGATTTTGTTCTATTTTCTGTTGGAATGAAATACTGTGAACTATCTCTTCTGTAGATTTATATGGTGTGGAATCAATTAAATAAGCTATTTATATGGTGTGGAGTCAATTAAATAAGCTGATTTTAGGAGGAGTATCTAGGATATAAGTCAAATTAGAACCTTAGCAGACAAAAGACTAAACGACACTGGAGGATTTGCTAATCCCATCAGCACTCACAGCTCTCTGGTAGTGCTCTCCCTTCCCTCTAGGAAAGGGGAAATGTTTCCTGCGTGCATTTATGGTTCCTGCTTTGCTGCTGGGGGATGTGGCACTTGTTTTCCAGGCTCTGGAGTAACAGCGGTGATGTTACTGACCTCTCCTTTGTTGTTGTGGTGGCTTTTTGTGGCCCCCTGAGGAGCCTTAAGCACGGGGGGAGGAGGTGGGCACCTCATGGGCTGTGTGGACACTGCGTTCTCCTGGCAGGCCCAGACACCCGAGCTGAGCTTTCCAGAGCTGAGCTTTGCAGGGCTGACCTGTGCTGATTTTGGGCTGTGTTGCTGCTGCAGGGGCAGCTTTCCCCCCCACCCCTCTGCTCTGTCATTCCTTCCTCCACTCCTGTGCTGGGGCCTGCACGGCTGGAGCATTTGCCGTGTTGGAAAGCTGGTTTAGCTGAAGAGTGACTTCATAAAAAAATAAAATTGAAAGATGAAAAGTTGAAATGATGGACACAAAGCCCTGTGAGTGGTGTTGCTGGAAGGGAATAGGACTATGCAGGTAAAGGCTTCTTTACTGTTCCTGCTTCAACTTTGAGCTGCCTCAGTTCTCTGAACTGACACAAAAAAGGCACTGCTCCAACCAAAAAAGTGAGAAAGGGCAGGGATGTGAGGCACAAAAGGGAGAGTGAACCACAACAACTTCTTCAAATTCAGTGAGTCTGTAGGTTGTCTCATGTTGTGGAGCTTTTACAATTTTAGCCCAAAATTAATTCTCTCAGGAATTTAAATATCTCGAAGAAAAATAGTGGTATTTAATGTCATCATATTTTATCAAAAGCAATGAATGCCTTTGGAAGGAAAGATCTATTTCACAGATAGCCAAAGGGCTTTTAAACATAGCAGTGAAATTTGTTAAATTTGGCATCGATGCTATCAAAGGAAATACTGGCAGTGGAGAACCAGTAAACCTCTAAAATAGGGAAGTGGGAAGGGAAGAAGTAGATAAAGTGAGATGCAAGAGTTTTCTATTTTCTGAAGACTGAACTGAAGTGGCATAAAACAGAGTAGGCATACATGGTGCTTTCAAGTCACAGTGTTCTATAGCTAAAGGTATGGAAAGAAAAATAAATATTAGAAGAGATTGAGAGAACTGATTTTTTTTTTCCAGACAGCTAAGATTAATCAAAACACCATAAAATTAAATAACATTTTTAGCTAAACAGTATAGAACCTTGGGTGAAATAGTCAATATTTTTGTAATGCCAGTATTAAGGTGTAGTTCTAGAAATGCTGCTCTTCATAGTTCTGTTTAGTAGGTGCTAACAAAACACAAATCATCTGGTCTGCCACACCCAGGATTGTGAATGGACTGAGCTTCTGGCAAAAGTAATTAATTTAACAGACTTCATTTTGCATGACTAGCTATTTGTTTTTAAAATACTAGGAGTGATCTAGGAAAATATACCATTAAGTAATTATAATGTGCATAGTAAATAGCTTAAAATTTACTTTTTTGCAAGGATCCATCAAATTCTACTTTTCAAATTCTGAAAAATAAAATTGTATCTTTGTAACCTATTAGAGCCTAGAATGGTTTGGATTGGAAGAGACCTTAAGGATCAGGTAGGGCCAACCCCCTGCAGGGGCACCTTCCATTAAACCACGTTGCTCCAAGCCCTCTCCAGCCTGGTCTGGCACACTTCCAGGGATGGGGCATCCACAGCTTCTCTGGGAAGCCTGTGCTCATTGTCTCACCTGTATCAATTAGAATTATTGAGCAGATACAATGAAATGAAAACAAATCTCCGCAGGAGGTTATGAAAGTGCCTTAAGAATTTGTGGTGTGAAGGGCAATAACCTGTAGTAGATCAGATCTGAGTAAAATCACTTCAGAGTAATTATTCACCTTTGTCATGGGAGGAAGGAGTTGGCATAATTGTAGCAGGAAGCTTTACTATCAGGATTGATTTGGATTGTTAAGAGGAAGATGACTGAAGCAGTAGGTGGTAGAGGTGAAGGCAATGCAGTTCCGGTTTGACCCAGTAAGCCTCGGAGGTTGACTGAAAGCATGGGGGAGTCTGCAGGGGTCATGTGGGCACCTTGCTATGCACTTGTGGTAAAATAAAGGGAACTCATTTAGAAATTATATTTCTTTTCTGCCTTGTTGGAAAAGAAAAAAAATCAACTTTGAAAGAGATCAATCAAAAATAGTTTGTTTAGGTATCTTCTATCATAAAAAATGAACCAAAGCCTTAGCAGTGATCATTTGGTGATCTGCAACAGACAAAAGGAGTTAGGAATATGGAGGTATATATAGATATATATAAAATATATAAAGAACGTGAGGGCTTTGTAAGTATGACAGTTGCTTTGCAGAGGGGTCATGATAAAAGGTCTAGAAACCCCAAAGCAATAACCAATCCATTGTTACAAGAATCTTGACAAATTAAAAACTACTTTAAAAGCCTCAAACCAACCCCAAGATTTTCAAATAACATTTAGTTAGGAGTTTTCAGGTAAGGCTAGATTCATACTGCTGCAAATTGGATCCCATCTCCTGTATAGTTAATGTTCCCTTGTTGCCCAGTTGTCTCCTGCTGCCATTTTTGTAGCAAGAAGTGGGGACCAATTCTCACTGGTTTTCAGTGGGGAGCTGTGTCACAGCAGATCTTGTACCTAGGCTTACTCTAAACTATCTCAAGGTTGAATTCAAGTTTTTTGGCTTCTTTTTTCATTATGAGTTGTCAGTGCTTATGGGTGTTTCCCAAAGACTAAGAAGGTGATATTAATCAATGGGGAGTGTTTGTAGCAAACCAATAGATGATTCAAGAGTCCCGAATTACAGCTTATTTGACTTCTGCCCTCAGAGTAGGATGAAGAAGTACATGGTGCTTCTGTTAAAGTTGTTAAAATGTTTTAGGTTCTTGTAAAGCAACTAAAGCCTCAAGGCTGAGGGGCTTTTTATTTGTTTGTTCTTTTTCAAAGAATCTAATAGCAGGATAGCTCTCCATTTTCATGGATTGCTGACTTTCGGACATGGTAGGAGTTAGTCTGTGAAACTGAATCTTTAATGGTGAAAAGTAGAAGTGTATTAAGTTGCCTCTGCTTCTGTAGTTTATTTCCTGTATTGACAGCCGACAAACCTAAGAAGTGCTTTGTTGTTGAGGACTTCTTCTAGAGTAAGCTGAGAAATCAGAACAAAAACTGAGTGCGACATGGGTTGCCTGTTCATAAACTGAGGTTTCTTGAAACATGGCAAATGTATCCCAGTATGAGTAGGCACTTGTTCCTTCTAAAATCAGGTGCCGATTTTTAAAATTAGTGCTAATAAAAAAGTGTAATGAATAATACACTTATTTCTCTTCAAAACGTTATGAATAAATAGAGGAAAGTAACAAATATTTCTAGTAAACGTAGGTGTTTACAGTTGGCTACAAAAAGTACATTCAACAGTGTAAAAATGACACATTACTCAGTGTCCTCGAATAGTCTTTGACTATTTTTATCCTTTTTCCAGTCTTTTCTCTTTATTGAAAAAATCATACACTATAGCTGCTCTCTGTGGTTTAATCATGTAGAAGAAGGAACTAATTATTCTGAAGAATCTGGAAGGGTTAACATCTGATTATTTTAAAAAAAGCCCTAAACAAAAAAACCAAAGCCCTCTGTAAATCTGCACTTCTGCAACCACCTTCCCCCACCCCCAAAAGTTGTAGCGAACAGTCTGTTAGGGTGACTGTTACTATGTCATAATATTGCATTATTTTATTTACAGCAGTCTTAAAAATAAGTTTAAGCTGTTTGCATTGTAACTTGATAAATGTCAGCATGTTGTGGAAATGTCCATGATTGAGCTAAATGTAGACTGAAAGAAAAGATTAAAGATCTCCACAGATCAGCTTGCTTGTTGGGAATTATTTTTGCCTCTCCTATTCTGAATGTAAGCAGAATTATCCAGTATCTCAGAAAGATTCTTATCTCTGAATATGCCCTTGGAATCCTGTTTCCACAGCAACACAAAGCTACTGATAAAAAACTCCCTTTTAAACTTCAAATCAGTCTTTTATTTAGAGTTGTAATTAGGATGTTTGCCAGTAGCATTGTGTGTTTTGTGTGAGTGTGCGTATGCTGAGAGCAGCCTGTAAAACAGCCATGAGGTGAATAATCCTCAAAGTGTTGGAAGAACGTCCCATGGTGGGGAAAGCCTGCGGGCAGCGTGGCAGAGGAGCAGGCAGTTGTTTTTCAGTGTGAAGGACCAGCCCTCTGAGGGATGCAGGGACTGCCAGGAGCTGGCTCCTTTCCTGCCGGCAGCTGCAGCGTGCTCTCACTTGTTCCAGTTCTGCCCCAAATGAAACATGCGAGGAATAGGAATGGGTGGAAGAACATGCAGCAGGCATTGTGGGCAGAAGGGGCTGAGCTTTGGCACTCGGCCACACGTGCCTGGTGAAAAGCTTCCCTTCCCGAGGAGTCTATGGGAGAGGGGCACATGCCAGAGGCCGCCTGAGCAGGCAGCGCTGTGGGCTCAGAGCTGCGGTGCCTTTCTGGTCACTGCTCTTGGAAGCAGCCCCGCCCTGGGCTTCTGTTTAAAAAGGAAGTTGGTACCAGAGAGTAGAAGGATTAAAAAAGTTATGTGGTGCAACTTCTTGTCTTATAAATGCTCATTTGTTTATTTTGTACGGCTGTGCTTGATGTTTTACATAGTCAAAACTTTGTTATATATTTACAAGATACTTAAAATCAGGAACAATAAACTCTGCTGCTGGGGCTTGTATTGATTTTCACACGATGTTGCAAAAGTATCTAAATAACGGTGCTATTGCAGGTTGTCACAGGTTGGTAACCACAGCTTGAAACAGGAATAATGTTGTGGCTACAACAGTTGGGCAGTTGCAAAATCTATATTTAAATTTGTCACGTTACAGATAAATAGCACTCACAGCTGAATGGTTGCTTCAGTTTGTGAGGCTGCACATGATTGGGGTGGAAATAAATCCACCCTTCTGAATAATTAAAGTGTTGGTGACTAGAGTCATCATAATGGTACAGTTCTGTGGGTACCGGTCAGTACATGTGCTTAACAATTAGAAACTAAAAGCTATGAACTGGCACTCTAAAAGTTGTTAATATGGGAACTGTTATTCCCACTTTACAGATTTTTATCTTCTCTGGAAAAAAGGTAACAGAAAGTTCCCAAGTTCAGAAGATGTCCCACTTAACTGCTTCATTGCAAATATAACCAGTGGTTGTGAGGTTTAGTAGAAGCTGACAGCCCAGACAAATAGGTTACACTGTGCACCCTGGGACAGCACTGCCAGAATGCAAATACTCTAAATTTAGGGTGTGCTGGGAGACGGATGGGATGTGCTGCGGAGCTGATCGTGGTCGGACTGCAGGGGGAGCACGGGTGATCAGGAGTTGTACAGCGAGATCTGTAATTCTGGCTGCGGCTGGAGCCCGCGAGATGAACCCGCAGAGATGAGCTGGTGCGTGGGCTGCAGGGGGATGCACCAGGGCCTGCATTTTCACCTTCAGAGTGGTTTCGTTTGCAAACACTGAAACACACACCATGAGCAGGCTATTTCTTCAGCAGAGCTCTGAGGGGAGAGCATAAATCTAGTGCTGGTGGCAGGCAGCAAACAGTTGGATGGAGCAGAAACTTGGGAAATGATTCAGTCTGCCTTACAGTGACCCATTTTTTTGAGTTGATGGTGTTTCCTGCATAGTCAATCAGTTATTTCGATATGGCTTCACAGGCCAAATAGGGATCTGGTTGTAGCCTGACTCGAAGAGTTCCACTAAAGTTCACTAATGTGTGTGTTCAGTCTAGCTTTTGCAGTTTTCTATAGCATGTGTCAAACTGAGAAAGCATTTTTAAAGGGTCACAGAGTTTACTTAAAGCAATATAAAGAAATGCTTTAAGGGCTGTGACTGAGAATGTAAAATGGTGTTAACTAGGTAATACAGATTCTCAGTGTGCCTGTATTATGCATGACATTTAAAATATTATGCACAAGCAAGTGTACCTTACTGCTTGTATGATTAGCTTCTTGCTCATAGAAATTGAGATAATCCCTCGGATGTTTAATCAAGTTACAGAAAGGCTCATGTTTCAAAAAATGTTACATCACAAATAAATCCAGTTTTCCTTTTAATGTTTCAACTAGACAGTATTTCAGTTTTGCTCCCCACAGCTGAGGCAATGAAAGTTTAGCTGTGTTAGTGTGGGGAGATCTGATACAAACAGAAAAATGACTGTATGGGGAAGGAACCCTGGAGAGGAAATCAATTGCATCTTTACTCCAAATACGCAGCTTTTTTCCTCACTGAGTCATGTGTATTATAGTTGAACCATCAGAAAGCAGAATTATCCATCCTTTTCTAAATAACAGCATAAACCTTTTGCTAAGATAATGCTTCAAGGACTGTAGGTGAAACAGCTACAAGAGAGGAAATCTTGGTATATTTAATTGAAAAATTCATGTTCATTTAATCTGTAGAAGGAAAGATACGTTTTTCCATCAATAAGCAACCTTTGCTTGAGAAGCAATAACTGATTTATCAAATATTGTAAGACACTGGGAGCTTTCATTTAAGCAGCATCAATTGGCAAATACTGGCATTTTGCCTTTTCATATTCTGCATAGCTGCTGCTGTCCAGTCCTTTGAAAGGAAGTAAGAGTCTGCATTGTGGCAGAAAAAAATGCTCAAGTCAGTACAAAAGAGGAGGCAGGAGGTTTGTTTATAATGATAAAATGGCTTGTAGGATTCTTCCATTTCTTTCCCAAATCCAGGTTGTTCACGCTTCAGAGTTATTTCTGGTTTTGTTTTCTGCTTGTGACCAACCTCACTGGTCTATTGTAAACACCACAGGTGAAGAGCTAAGAAAATTACTGGAGCCCAAGTGCTCTTGGAGGCGATGCCAAGTTCCACTTATGGCACTTTTTTATTATCTATTTTGGGACTGAGGAACTGCTAGTGTGTTATCTATACATATGCAGTAGCCACAGTTGTAATGAATACTTGCTCAGCATGTGGTGTTTCAGAGCTCCCCGTGGAGCATTTGAGTTCAGTGTTTCTAGAGGCAAATAAATGGTGCAGTCTGTGGGTACAGACCAGGGTTAGGAATGCAGGCAGGTCAAAGGGATTCTGTGGGAAAACCATGCAAAAAGGGTGCCATTACATATGCATGTGCTGTATGAAGATCTTACTGATGACCCTAATTGACTGAATTCTGTGTCAATTTTAATAATGAATGTGAGAAATTTTAAACACTTTTGCATCCAGTGGTGACAGTACCATCTCAAAAACACCTTGTTGCACTATATCTCTGTTCAGTGGTAGAAGAGCCTTGATATAGCCAGGCATTTGAATTCCTTAGAGGTCTCCTTTTCTAATTGGATTTTTGTGTTTTATTCTGCTTTACCTGGTCACCAGGTACCTGGACATCTCAGCAGAGTAAGGCTGGTTAAGAGTTTCAAAGAAAGTTCTGAGACTCAATTATAGAAAATTGGTGGGATGTAAAGCTTCTTCAGCTAGGATGCTTATATTTTTAAATAAGATAGTTGAGGCTAACAGAAATGTATGGAATGTAGGCTTGATTATTTTTTAATATACTAACAAGGCAGTAGTGAGCTTGAGTAGGAACAAGAATCATCTATATATGTCTAAATTCTAATTATTAAATTACCATATACTTCTAATACAAGTAGAAGTTATGATAATGAGATGCTTTGTCATTTGTATAAACAAGACCGTAGAAAACATACTAAAACTTGTAAGGATTCACAGTCCAGATTTTAGAAGATTAGGTATGTTTTATTGAGACTTTTAATTAACTTAGACTGTGATATTCTTCATGAATGTGTAGGCATGTTGAACAGAAATACTTTTTATTGAGCCTGTTTATTGGTGTAGCTGGGAATGGAGTTCTAAGCTGCTGGTAAGACAGCCGTGTAAATGTAGGAGGCAGTGAGTTCCTTACTGTGGGTCACAGTGACTGTGATCCTCATTGTGCTGCTTCCCCTCCATGTGTGTACCTGGATTCAGCTTTCTTTCCTCAAACTCTTGTTATCTTTGGAACTGAACTTGGAAAGATGTTGTCTCCATCCCTTTTGTTCTTCCATGTCTGTTACGGAGGTGCTGACAGTGTAGATTGATGGAAATGTGAAAGATGGTGACAGTTGGTATTACCTGTGGGAGTTGGACACAGGATGTGGAATTCTGCCACTTGAAAGTTGATTTCTGAAGGGTTTTCTGCACCCCAACACGAATGGGTTAATGCAATATGAACTTTCTCAAACTTATGATCATTACAACATAGAGAAAAAGCCTCAGACTTGATTGTTGCACAGGCTGATAAAGAAGACAAATACTTTTTCCTTAGTGCAGTACCCATGAATCAGCAGACTCCAAGTCAGCTGGGAAAGCCAGTGGTTGTAGAGACCCAAATGGGCTGGTGAAAAAACAACAGTGTTTTGTCAGTTCACCAAACTGAAAGACGTGTCACTGTCACCTCTCCTCATTTGGTAAAAGTAAATGTAAACAAAACGCACCACCTCTGTATTCAACTGAATCCACATTCTTTCTTCTTGAATTGAATGTATTTGATGTTCCTTATAACTGGTGTTATTGATTCTCTTCTAGTTCTGCTTATGATAACGTCAACAAAGTTCGAGTTGCTATAAAGAAAATCAGCCCTTTTGAGCATCAGACGTACTGCCAGAGAACTCTGAGAGAGATCAAGATCCTACTGCGCTTCAGGCATGAGAATATTATTGGAATAAATGACATTATCAGAGCTCCAACTATTGAACAGATGAAAGATGTGTATCCTTTCAAAGCGTTATTTGGCATCATTAGTAATGGTTGCCTCCTCTCTTTTGATTTCTTCTTCCCCTTAATCCTCTTCCTTCCTAAATTTTAATAAAAGTTGGCTTCTATTATTGTAAATCAAAAGGGAAGTTAATAGTATTTGTTCAGTTTATAGATAAATGTATAAATTTGATGCAGATGAACACTAGTTTTGTTCTTTCATTTCCAGGAAAAGAGAAAAATGTTAATTCCTATCTTCCAAGGCAAAGAAATCAGCATTGTAGAGAAGATTTAGTTAAGTCACATAATTCTAAAACTATATTTGCTCTTAATAGAGCTGCTGCTAGAACTGGCTGCTAGAACTTCTTCTCTTTGAGGAGAAGGTAAAATAGCCAGACTCTGCTATAGTTGTCTCAAATTTTCTTGAATTAAAGGGGAAGAATTTTACTTAACTCATTCCTGTCAAAGCAGAAAAAAACCCCTTTCTTTTAATTTTCATTTCGATCTTATAAAAAATCATCTGATTGAATACATAGGGATTTAATTTTGGTAAGAGAAGGACTGTTGAGTTTGATGTAGCATAATAAATATACGTAGTAGAGAAGAACAGCTGAATTTTTTAAGTGGGGAGATGGTAGAGAAAATTTATCAGAAATGATGAGATCTTCTACCTTCATGCCTTTATGCAACTGCAAGCATCTTGGAAGCTTATTACTCATTAGCCAAAAAAACACCCTTTGTTTCTTGGCAAGCAGGATAGGAATCAGATGAAATTAAGATTCCAATAAAAGTCAAGCTCTACTATGAAGAAATAGAGGTTTATGATGATTAATTGGAGAGGATCACATGCTGGTGCCTCTTAATTCTGTAAAGGGCTACATCATGTAACAGGATTGATTGGATTCCAAACTTCTAAAGCAAGCATCAACTACACAGTTTCATAACTGTCATCAAACAGACAAATAAGAGAGAAAAATGTTCTAGAAGTTTCCTTGGGGTACTGTATGTTGATACCTGACGTGACACCAAGTTTTTTTGCTGCCTTACATCTAATGCCTCACAGATACATTGTGCAAGATCTTATGGAGACAGATCTTTATAAGCTCTTAAAGACTCAACACCTCAGCAACGACCACATTTGTTATTTCCTTTACCAGATTCTGAGAGGGTTAAAATATATCCATTCAGCCAATGTGCTTCACCGTGACCTCAAACCTTCAAATCTGCTGCTTAACACCACGTGTGATCTCAAGGTGAGTTGAATTTCTTATGGATTTTCCTGCCATGGTCTTTGCAAATAACCATGAATGTGGGGTTTTTACTGGGTTTAATGTGATTTTTGTCCTGGAAAGATTGACAAAACATTATTTGGCTTGATAAAGTAATTATCAAGAGTTGAGTGACTAAGAATCTGTTAGGCTGCTGTAATGAGTGCATCACTGTTTCCATCTGGAGGCTGACTTGGAAACAGCCTCTTTGAAGCTGGGTGAAAATACTGATCTGAAGCAGCATCGTGTTTACCTCAAAAGTCAGCTCAGAACTGTGTATGTTTCAAGATTTGGTTTCTCTGTTTACACTGTTAATGTTTTGTTGTTGGAAAAGGACTTCATATTAGTGGGCAGCTAAAAGTGGCATGTGAGATTCAGTGCTGATTAAATGCACAGCAATTACTTAAGGAGAGAATGTTCCTAATTTGCATTTCCAGTGATGGGCTCTGTACTGGTTAATACTACAGAAGGATGAGCTTAGAGCTGTTATGATTCTTGGAAAATGTCAGCTCAATGCTTAGTGGCATTCAGTAAAGCAAACCAAGTGTGAAGAATTAGAACAGAAATAGAGAATAAAACAGAAAACATGCCATTCTGTACCTTTCAGTTGGTGTTGAGTCTTTAGTGTGATCACAGCTATCGCACTTCTCCCTGTGATATGAGGAGACCAGGATTTCAAATACTGCTCTCCATATCACAAAGAGCTATTTAACCTGGATCTCCTGTGCTGGAAGATAGTGCATGAGGAACAGAGGAATCCAGTAGAATTTGATAACATTGTCAATGGCATAGGGAGGGTGAGTAGAGAGCAGTTGTGTTCACTGTCCTTACCTATGGAAAAGGTTGGGGGGAGGAAAGGAGCAGGTGAAGTTTACTTGTACCATTGTTAAGCTGTGGAATTTGGTATCACAGAGCACTGTAGATATTGCAGTTTTTAAAAAAACACCAAGTTAGCAAAAAAAAAAAAACCTATTGAGTGCTCCCTGTGGTTTAGAGTCCCACAGTGGCAAATCCATGGAAGATGAGAGGCATTGGAATATGTTCCCTTTTACACTGTACATCATGTATTTGCTGGTGGCCACTGATGGAATGAGATTGCAGAGTTTACAGTGCTTGATCTGAGGTGCTACAACTCTTTGTTGAATATTGTGTTGCTCCTAATTACCCTTTATTTTTTAGTGTAGCTCTAACTTTCTCAATAAACAAGCCACAAAACAAAAATATCCTCTTCAAAGTGTGAACCAGTTGTGGGCTGTACAGGTTTGTCACAATTCCTTGCTGTTTGTATGCTGGTCCATTCTAAATACTGGCTGGATGATCAATTTCCTTTATATTCCCACTGCATCTTGTCAGCTCTTCCTAATGCACTGCTGGGCTGGTCACCTCTGACTCTTGCTGTAGGATTTCAGCAGCTGTAATTACATCAGACCCCTTCAAAGGTATTAACCCCTTCATGGAGGAAAAGGTACATTAACTCAAACACAGCATACATAAACTCAACCTCTGTATTAATGCTAAACAAAGAGTTTAAAATAATACTAAAAATCATATTCTTTGGAAGAAGGTCAGTACAAAGTTTGTCCATCTCGAATGGTAATTCTGTTAGCTTCTTTCTTCACTGGCAATGTGAGAGAGAGCTGTTGCTCTCTTCTGGAGCTTACAGTTCTACAGGTTGTAACAAGCTTGACCTCTGTATTAATGCTTTCATTTCCAGGAAAAAAAAAAAAAGTAAGAGTCTCTGTTGACAAAGTTTGTTTGTGAACCCTATGGGTTGTGGTGAGTGGCTGAAAGTCCAGGCAGAAGTTCAGAACCTAAAGGTGCTTCTGTTTCCTTAGGCAAAGCTAAAGACCTAAATATTTGAGATCTTAAATGTGGTCTATCGCACAGTGAATGAAACTTGGTGAAAGTACATCATGTGACTTAAGTACTCTCTCTTGTTACGTATTTGCAGTGGAAGATTAGACTCAAGATTCCACAGAAACTAGGATCTTGGGATCCCTCTCTAGTGAGAATCCTGTGTAATAAAGATACCGGTGTTCTCCTCTGCAGCCTGGCATCTTTCCCATGGATGAGATTAATGTACACTGACATGCCACTGACAGGCTGGAATATACTCTAAATAGTATCTAACCCTTTTAGAAAGGTTTTTACTTGATTTCATGATTCTCTGTGTCCAGCAATTTGACCTGTTCTGGAAAAGAAGTAAGTTGCATAAAAACTCTCATAGCCATAGAATTTTCCTCGGCCAACAGCATTAATATTTCACAAAATAAAGCCCAAGTTACTTTAAACAGGTTCTCAACTAGTGTGTTGGAGTGTCTTCAGTGTTCCAAGTTACTCCAGCTGAGAATCTCCTTTGCCTTAGGAAAAACATGAACACACTACAGTGATACTGTTAGTTGTGCTTTTCTGTCTAGACAATGAAAAATCAGTTATTAAAACAACCAAGAATTGTTACCTGTTGCTACAGGCATGAAAAGAAGGTGATGAGGGAGGGGTTTTTTTAAGGAAAACTGCAAGTTAATGTCTGTTTCAGACTTTTTCCAATTACTCTAGTGATGCAACTGTTTCAACGACCATCGTATCAGTAACAGTTAAACTTAATGGCAGCCTCTCTGTTTCCTTTTATACAAATATGCACACAGAGGCACAGGCTACTCAATGGTACAACTGCAGGATATATTTTAGTATCTTAGTAGTACCATTGGGTGTCATTTCATTTGCTTAGTAAATGGTCATATGTACATGATCCTCTTAAATCTTCCCATCTGCTTGATAGCTTTATCCAATATTAAGCCATCTCTGATACTGATTGCAAGAACATTGTTTTCAAGAAGTGGAAGCTAAATATATAAGTAGGATGTTGCATTTATTTATTTATTTATCTGGGAAGTAATTTCTTCTGTCTCAGCAGCATCTGTACTCTCTCTCCAAGGCACAAAGCACTGACTGACATACCTGCATCTTTCATTATGCAGTTTTTTGTTCTCTGCCATGACTTAGTCAAAATGCCAAGAAAATTTGCCTGTTACTATATTGCTCTCAGATGATTTCTTTGGTTTTTTTCCTTTTCGTTCACATGGAGAAGCCTAAAAACCAACTCCTGGTGCTTTGCCTGCTAGGCATCATCATTTGTGCAGGCACAGCAGCCCCAGTACCCCCCAGCAGGGCAGCTGCTTTCAGTGTGTCCTGGTGCCACAGGGTGGGAAGTGTCTGCCCTCTCCAGGTACAGCCAGAGCTGTGCCCATCCCTCACCCAGGGCTGCAGGCAGAGCCCTGCATCTCCAGCGTCCCTTTCCCTCTGTGCTATCACTCCTGTCAGCTCTGCAGCTAAAACCTCTTTCTTGCTGCTTCAACCTTGAAGTCTTTCTCACTAATGGTGTTTCTGCTTTTCTGCTTAACCTCTTTCTGCTCCAGTCAGCAAGGCCTTTTTGTCATTTTAATGAGCTCTCTTTGTCATTTTTCTTCCTTTCCATCCTATGTACATTTTTCTACTTGAGTTGGGAGATTTAGAGATACCTTCTGTAATTCAGTTCTTGCTTTTCATTGTGGACCAGAAAGTGTCTTTCTTCTTTTGTTTTAATAGGAACAAACCATAGCACTTTGCTTTTGTGTAACACTAAAATTCTGCACGTCTCCTTGCCTGTAATCTTATCTGGCTTTTTTCTGAGGTTAGGAGGAAGAGATTACAACAATTTTGCCTGCTGCATAATTATTTTCTGGAGTATCTAAGCTGTCCTCTACAGTTTCTTCCTTTCTGTCTTTAGAGGAGGCTCTTCTGATTATTTGTACTGAGTCTCTTTATGTAAGCTGCTAATTGCACACAAGGCAGCTGCTCTGTTCCTGTAGCCTGGGAGAACCTTGCCATCCTTAAAAAGGTTCATTTTGGGGTTGTTTTCTAAGGATTCAGGGGATTTGGCTTACTTTTAAAATATGTAGCTAAAGTAATAGCATGTAGCTTGCTTTGTGACATTCATCATTGCCTTTTCTTCAGACCCTCTGTGTAACAGTCAGCTGCTGAATCTCGTCTTTCAGATGTCACTTTTAGTCAGCTGAAGTATTTCTTCCCTAACTGATCTATCTGTCATTTCACTGACAGGCTGTCCCTGCAGGAAAATTAAGAAATACCTGCCACAGCACAGTGAGGTTTCTGTGGTTTTGGTAGGATTTTGCATTACTGGCTTTATTGACTACAGCCTATTTTCACTTCACATTTTCAATATAATCACTGTACACAATTAGCTATCTAAGAGTAAATATTATAAAACAAACGCAGCAGAGGAACCTCCCACTGTTTGCCACTCCTACATTTGATGCCTGGTTTTCCTGAGAGTATGTATTCTTTCATGGAAATACACTTCACGTGGCAATCAAAACCTGTCCTTTTTGGGGGGCAGCAGAAGTTTGTGAATGTTTAGTGATACATCAGACACAGTCTTGCCATTGACCTTTGGGATGGTAAGAAAGGAACAGCTGCTCTGCTCTACAATAGTCTGTCTTCACATTTTCAATTTTCTTAATTTCTCTCTAGACACTAAATAGCTCTGAAAGCCATGGAGCCTCCTTACCAGAGCTTAATTAGAACCACCTTTTTCTTTTTGCTGAACTCACTAGTCTAAATCAGTGTTTGTTTTTCTTTTCATACTTAGATAAAACTATTTTCCTGAGAAAGGGTTGAGAAATATTTTCTTGCTTGTCTTCAGTTTTGGGGAAATTTTTTTTTTTTCCTTTTAGGCTCATGCTTCCTTCAACAGCCTGTAAGCTCTCCAGTCTACCATTATCCCATGACTGGATAGGTTGTTTTTCATGCAAAGATGCAGTTATGATGATAGCTTTTGTAAAATAGGATGTTGAATTTGGTTACAAATGTGTTGGTTGCTAATTTAGTTTTTCAGAGGTCTTAACTGCTTTTCTTTTTGTCTTCTGGTGAACTTCTAAGAGGTTGGAGTAATGTATCTTAGTGCCTGTTTGGCAAAGGTGATGTTAAGCAAGCCTATAGTGGAACATAAATTGTGCACGAGGAACATCTTTTTTTGTCTTGTTCTCTTTCTTGTTTATTCTTCCTGGCCCCAGAATGGCAATTGGATATTCTTTGTAATTGATCCAAAACATTTTTCTTCACCTTTGTGCAATAATTTGTTTCTAAATACACAGGTTGCCATGATGGTGTTTATAGGTGTTACATCACTGATTGGGGAGTGGTGAATTAGTGATGTCACAATATTGGAAGTGTGTATCTAATATGCCTTTTTTTCTATTTATTTCTCTGAAACTAGATTTGTGACTTTGGATTGGCTCGCGTTGCAGATCCTGATCATGATCACACAGGATTCCTGACAGAGTACGTGGCCACACGTTGGTACAGGGCTCCTGAAATCATGCTCAATTCTAAGGTAAGGGCCACAGAGAGCTGCTGTGGTGCTGCTGTTGCTGTTTATTCCCTTGTGGGCACCAGCTGTGGTTCCCCCTTCTGTGTTTTTAGGATCAGAACACATGCATTGTCTTGGGAAGAAGTGGGCATAGGTTTCCGGTAGAGCTACTGGCTTGCAATGTAGTGTGATTCCAGAATCAGTTATTGGGTACTAGAACTGAGTAATCACATGCTCCACTTCCTACACCTCCAGTTCCTTGCCAGTCATGAGACTGCTTCCATCAACTGCTGTGCCACTGAGCAGGACAGGAGTGCTAGGAATGAGCATTCCACTGCTGCCTCCATCAAGGCTACAAATGTTGCCTTAATGTTATCTTGGCATCTTAATTTAGGTTTAGAGTGTATAATGAGGATGAATCTGATTCTGAATGAAGGCATGTGATCCTTCTTATGTGTCAGTCTTAACTGTATTTCCATAGTCTTCATGAAATCATTCCTTTGGTTTCTATACATTTGGAATTACTGTTGTGTTCTGTGGCCATTTTAAGGTGCATCCAGTCTCAGTGTGGGTGGTGGGTGTCCTTCAGAACCCCTGTGTTCACTCCCACAGCCAGACACTTGTTAGCAAAACACTTGGGTGACACCTGGGGTATTTAATATTCTGGGATGACTGTTGTTCCTGTAGGATTTACAAGCTTTTCCAGTTGGTGGGTTTATTTTGTTGTGGCAATAGCGTGTCCAAGGCACTTTGAGAAAATACATGCCTGAACAATTGAGGAGTTTTTCCCCCAGCTTCTCATATTTTAAACTCACATCTTGTATTTTAGATCCTCACTGAGGCCACAGCACAGGGCAGCTTAACTGTATTTCTGGCTATCCACATCCACTTATCAGAAGCTTTTACCAAGAAATTCTTTTGTGTTTGTAAGAGGTGATGAGCTTAAAGTTCCTGGCTTAATGCGTGATTCCTTTTGTGATTATGGCACCTTGAACACAAATTTGAAGGGATGGCATCCTGAGGAGCTGGTGCCCAGTGGCTGTGGGGTCAGTGGGGATAGAGCCTTCCCAAGGGAGGAGCAGTGGCAGCAGGCCAGGCACAGTGGGGCTCTGTCCCTGCTGGATGTCACTGCTGTGCCTTTTCCTGTGGAGGGCACAGGTTATCCATACACATGGGTACTCCCCTGTTTGTTCCGTTCCCATTATATCCCAGTGACTGCTGTGGCCTCCTCCCAGCACCTTCACCTCTTGCTGCCTGTTGTGTTGTACAGGGCAGCCAACCAACAATGATTGGTTTGGCCCTTCTCCCCCTTTGCCAAAGGCCTCTTCCTGGAGTGCTGCTTAGATGTCCTCAGCAAGGATGGCTGCTTTCACATGTGTTCAGCATGCTGGCAGGGGCTGTGCAATTAAGAATACCTGGTTTCCAAAATTTTTTCATTTAAACTTGTTATGAAATTAGGGAATCTCAACAATTTGCAGTTGGTAACAGATTTAGCTAAACTTAATCCTTTTGGAAAAGCATATCTTGGAGACTTCAGTTCTTGCTACCCCTTCAAAGTAGTGTTTTGATATAAGCTTCTTAATTATTTCTCTTATATAGAAAAACCAAACAGCATGAGCAAGCATGATTCATCTAAAAAAAATTATTTGTGAGCACTTTCTCAATTTACTAAAGTAACATGTTGCTGCTATTAAGCAAAAATTTGACCAAAATGTGTTTCTGCTTCGCTTGCAGGGTTACACCAAGTCTATTGACATCTGGTCAGTGGGCTGTATTCTGGCAGAGATGCTCTCCAACAGACCTATCTTCCCAGGAAAACACTACCTTGACCAACTTAACCATATTCTTGGTAAGCTTTATGGAAAAGCACCATTTCCACATCCATCTGTCTCTCTCCATCATTTCTGCCAGCTGGGCTGGTCTTTCTCCAGTGGGTCAGTGTGTGAGGTGTGGAGCTGCAAGTGTGTCACCTGTTCCCTCTAGTTACTTTTGCAGTGATTGCTATAGGTAATCATTGTTTTGGGACAACTAGAGAATACTTACCAATTTATTTACATGAGCAGATATATTTTTAAAACAAAATTTTAAAAATTTAAAATGTCATATATTATTAGGTCCAAGTCAAATTTTTAAAATTTCTCTGTGTACACCACTTACTGGGATCTTTTTTAACAGATTACAGATCATTAGAAAACTCAAATGCATTTATTTATTTAAAAATTTGGTTTTTAGTAGAAGTTTCTAAAAACTCCTCAGATATTCTGTATCCTTAAAACATTTGGTCTGAAATCTCCTTCCCAGCAGTTTTAATACTGAGTTTTAGCAGATATGATACAACTGTATTAGTGTGCTTTTCATAGAATGCACTATTGTTTGTATTCATTTTTTTAGGTATACTTGGATCCCCTTCCCAAGAAGATTTGAATTGTATAATAAATTTAAAGGCCAGAAACTACTTGCTTTCCCTACCACACAAAAATAAGGTACCATGGAACAGGCTGTTTCCAAACGCTGACCCCAAAGGTAATTTATGCTCTATTGCATTGTATCGAAGTAATGGCAGGATGGGAGTTTTTATAACCTAAGAATTTATCTTTCTCTCTATTGGAAATAGAACTAGCAGGTCCCTTAAAATAGCACTATAAATCTAATATAAAATCATAAACCAGCACAAAGCCCTCATCAAGGTAATCTTTTTAATGCAATTTTTAGTAACTCTGAGATTACCTGTTGTGGAGTTTGGTCTTTAACTTACATTTAAAATCCAAACTCATATCACTGTCTTTGGAAGCACAGTACATCATTCAAGTGCTGAACATCAGCACTGAATTTTGACACTGGCATCAAACAAGTCTTGAACATCAGATGGGAGGCAGCTGCTTGCTCCTCCCTGGGTAGAGTTTGTGCAGACTGTGCATCAGTTGTAGGCCAAACAGGGTCTCCTCAGTGAGTGGGGTCCTTAGGTACCATGAGAACCTAAAATTTAAAGGGTTATAAAGTTCAGTTATTGTAAGTGGAGCAAAAGTTATAAAAGCAAGGAATGTAATAATTGGTGCCTTTCTTAACAAGGCTTTAGTGAAGGGTAAATATGATTTTGTTTTGCTAGATAGCTCTTAATTTACCTTTTAAACTCAACTTCATGCAGTTTAAGGGTGGTTGTGTTCACAGTGCAGTGCTCTTTTACCTGCTCTAGCACAATTTGTAAGTCGCTTCTTTTTTGACTGATACAATAATTTACTCTTAGTGGATATGATCAGGTACTGAATTACCATGTAAAAGCTCATTTCTGCAGATGGAACTGTATGGAGCTGATTATCCCTGTCATTGAGGGAAACAGCAGTGATTTATTCTGCTTTTATAACAGTGCTCATCAGTGTGAGAATCCTCCCCGTGGGCTTTGACAGCTCAGATGGCAGCAGTGCTGGTACCTCAGCTGAGAGGGACTGTGCCGTTTGGTGCGGCACCTTGGCAATGGCACCCTGAGAGCAGCTGTGCCAGGGCAGCTCTGCAGGACCTGGCTGGCACTCAGGGCAGCGACAGGGACGTGCTCCGGCTCGGGGTGAGCGTGGGAGAACCACAGCAGAACAAAGAGTGAGGGCTACAGTGCAAGGCTGAGGCTTTTGGAGCTGCCTTTGAGTGAATTTGGGTCTCTTGTGCAGTGCTGGGTACTGCAGAGACCCAGAGGAGCTCACCTCAGTGGCAGGGTGATGGTGATGGTGCATTCCCCCTCCCCAGGCTGCACCAGGATCTGAGGTCACAGGTGTGCTCCTCATCCTGGGGCAAAGCTGCAACTGCTGTGCAGTAGCAAGGAGCTTCCTTTATAGTTCTGGTTCATTAATGATGTGGTGAGGAGAATACATGTGATGGAATTTAGGATTCTGCAGATATCTAGGGCTTACTGCTCCTAGTTTTCTCTTCTTGGAAAAGGGAATTTGTTACAGGCAAAGTAGCTGACCAACTGCAGTAGCTCTGACTTGTGATGTCTATCCAGAGTTTCACCAGACCTCACTCTGTTTTACTGGATCTTCAGGTTCTTTATAGATTCTTTATGAGTTGTCTTCAACAGATTTTGCCTGAATCTCATGAATATAAATGTATTTGCATCTTCTCTGGAGAGTATCTTCTGTGCTGCCAGTTGTGCCAGAATATTTCACTGTGATGATCTGGAACTCCTAATGACTTTTGGATATTTTCATCCATAAACACCCAAGTTTTCTTTTCAAGATAAGAACATAGTCTTAATTATTTCTTTCAGGAAAGCTCCATCTTAGTTTAGATTTTGGCACAAAAATCGAAAGCATTTTTCTGAGAGAAGAAAAAGTCTCATTAATTTAATTTTTGTTGTAATTAAAACCAGATTGTACCATAGGATTCTGTGCATTTCTTGCCTTGACATTCATTCTGGGGCTGAAGGGCCTTTGGCAGGGTAACACCTCCCCTGGAGCAGGCCATGCCCAAGGCAGTTGCAGGCACAGCTCCTGAGCCCAGGTTACAGGTCCCAGTGCTGCTACTGCAGGGAAGCTCCAGTGGTGCATTGTCATTAGCACAGACCTTGGGGTAGTGAGTATTGTCTGTGTAAGGCAGGGCTTGTAACACTTTTGTGGAGTGCATATTAAACTCTTGCTCACTTTTTTTCCCTCTTAGCACTTGATTTGTTGGATAAAATGTTGACCTTTAATCCTCATAAGCGGATTGAAGTGGAGCAAGCTTTAGCCCATCCATATCTGGAGCAGTATTATGATCCGAGTGATGAGGTAAAGACATTGTTAAAATGTAAACATTGATGAAATGATATAGCTGATTATTTTCTACTTTAGTTTAAGGGTAGTATTTGTACTGCACTAATGGAGTTGAAAAATGAACTGCATCAATTTACCAAAATTTATATTTCTCACTTTAGAACAACACTTAGGAGATGCCACACAGTAAATAGATACTAAGGTGTCCTCTCCAGAAAATGGAGATTCTCAGCTCATGTGGCTTGGTTTCATAATGTCTGGGGTAAAGGAGGAGAATGACAGAGTTTGCCATCAGATTATGCTTTAAGAACCCTGAGTCAGAACTGGCTGTAGTTTATGTACAATTCTGAGGAGATTTCTGGCTTCTTTTTGTGACAAAATAGAGGAGGAGGAAATAAGTTTTCCTTAAGGGACAGATGCATTTATTATAAGAAATAAAAGTGCTTAAGATAATTTTTTTTCTTCAAGTAGATACTGAGTTGGGAGCCTGGAATAAATATTTCAGCTTGTGGTTTAGATTTGAGTAGCTACTTACTGTGATTGATTTAAAATTTGGAAAACTAATACATAAAGCACACAGTGGACTAATAGGAAGAGTTCTGCCTTGAAGACTGCTCAGTGTGAGATATTTTTGTGAGGGAAATTTTAAGATTTTTTTCCCCATCCATAAAAGGACTGCATGAAATTCAACAGAACAGTGACATAAAAGTAATAATATTTCTTTGTATTATTAAGCCTGTAGCTGAAGCACCCTTCAAGTTTGATATGGAGTTGGATGACTTGCCGAAGGAAAAGCTGAAAGAATTGATTTTTGAGGAAACTGCAAGATTCCAGCCAGGATACCGATCTTAAATTGTGCATAGGTAAAGTCACAGCAATATGGGGGAAATTTGGGACTTTGGTGCTGCTGGTGAAATGTAGGACTTGCCTTCCCCAGTGCCCAGTAACTCCCTGTCCGAGGACCTGACCTCAGTCCTGTCCTGTTCTTGAGGAAAGTTTCTGTTTGCTCACAGCATTAAGTGTCCACATAGAATCCAGGCAATTACCTGAGGTGTTTACCTTGTTTGTAGGTTACGTTTAGGGAATAAGAATTGCATTTCAGTAGTGCTGCTTAGAATAAAAGCCATAGTAACACTTTGAAATGCAAATTTTATTAAAAAAAAAAGGCATTTTAAGGGGCAATGTTCTTCATATATTACAGCTATATTATTTTGTCATATGGCTTCAAATGCTTTAAAAAAACCCTCCTCCTAAATATAATGTACAGAGGAGAAATCTCTAATTATTTTAAATGAAAAAACCCACACATGAAACTTCAGTATAAATTATCTTTAGTTTTAAGTAACACTCAAATAGCTTGAGTAAATAAGAATAGGTATTTAAATATTCATAAATTAATTATTATTAACCTTCCTAGTAATTTGATGGTCTTAATGTTTAATTTAAAATGAAATGTACTGATATTCACTGACTGACCTTTTTTTTAATCTGTGAACTTAAATGGTCTTCCTGTACCACAAGGCTTGCAAGCCTCGGGAGTCCCATACAAAATGGGTCAAACACTGATGTGATTGGAGTACCTGTGAAACTTCTGTGATACTGTGATAGGTTAAAGAGAAAAAGTTTTGTGACTGGAAAGGAACAACAAGCCAAAGGCAACGAGCTGACCTGGGTTGCCTGGTTTGTGCTCTCTGTGCTCTCCTCCCTCAGAGCAACATTCCACAATCACTGCTTTGTGTGGGCAGTTCCATCAGGAAGGTGATGTTTTGAACCAGGGAACTTCCTTGCTTCCAGAAATCCACACCTCTGCTGGCAGTGTGCAGCAGCTTTGTGGCTTTGCTATAAGCAATAATTTTTTCTGCAGTAAATATGGGATTTCAGTTTCTGCATTGCATATACTCCCAGGTTTTCATTTAATGATGAATTCATGGGAAAGAAAAAAAAAGTGAGGGAAACACTTAAAAATGCAGTTTGTACTTTAATAGGGTAACTGCTGTTGCCCCTGGCTTGAATATTCAGATGTATAGAAGCTCACAAATGAACTAATTTCAATTTTTACAAATACTGCATTTTGTTTATTTAAGCTTGCTGGGTAACATTGGAACTGTTGTAATAATTAAAGGATAGGGATATCTGAGGTTCACACACTGGTTCTATTAGTTGGCATTGTCAGTAGAGCAGACCTGGGACTCAGTAACACGACTGGTATTAATGTCCCACTTGTGTTTCCTAAAGCTGATTCTGTATGAGAGCACAGCTGTGCATGCACACATTGTGGAAGGTAATTACATCAATTTTTAGGAACAAGATGAAGCCTGTGCCTAATAGGCTGTAGTCTCAAGGAAGGGCAGCAAGTAGTTACTACCATGGTAAATAATAGTTTGTGATCTCTTGCTTGCCTCTTTGCCCAGACCATACTTACCTAGGTTGTATTAAGGATTAAGGGATAAAAGGATTAGGGATAAAGATATCAGTGATCTGTTGCTAGCAAAAATTTCTGATTTGATAAAAATGTTGCCTTCAAATGCTACTATGCAGAGTTGATTTGGCCAGCACAATACCGAAATTGAAATATTGTACTTAGCTTGATAAGGATATGCTGGTAGTTTGTCGGAGTCATTTGTGGTTAGGATTGCCAGCTATGCCACAGTACAACAGTTTAAACATAGCTGGTTGACATCCTAGTGAGGGCCAGTCCCCAGGAGCTGGCTGCTCTTTTCCCTGGGCTGTTTCTCAAGATTCAAAGTATCCCCTGGGCTGTGGGTTTTGGAACTGAGATGTAATATGAAAATAACAGATTTTTGGTTCAGACAAAGAATGTGCTTCATTGATTAGCTATGTTTAATCTTCCTAATCTTTTAGAAGATTAAATAGTTTAATATGGAATTCCCTGATATCCACTGTCTCTGAATTTTTTTTTAACATCTGTAGATCCTGCTGGCTCTGACTCATTGTAAACACAGTGCACACAGAACACAGAAATAGGAAAGGGCTTGTTTTAAAAGGTGATGTTAAACTTCCTTCACTGAAATATGTCTCTGCTCTCTTTTGTAGGACAAGGACTTAAAGGACTGGGCATGCTCAAACGTTGCTGTTCCTCTTCCCAGTTCTTTATTGTTGGTCATGTCTTGTGGCCTCTCTCAGCTTATCCACTAACTCCTTTGAGCCATTCAGGAGGGCGGTTCCTGGTAGTTTTGGCTTTTCATGCTTTCAATGAATCTTTTAAGCCTGAAGAATTGTAATTGACACTCCTATGCGTAATGCCCATTGTTGACCTGTTGCAGTACTGTACTGTACGTGCACCTACTGCTGCCCGTGTTTTAACTGCTTGCTTTCTGGTTTGAAAGATGCAGTGGTTCCTTTCACTCCTGGATCAATATCCAAGAAGATAATTCATTAACCTGTAAGACGTTTACACCATGAACTATGTTTTTCTGACTTTACTGAAGTCGCTGGCATTTTTTTTTTAGAAAAGCTACTATTCAGGGCACTTTAAGTCAGTGACATCCCAGATTTTTTTTGCACGTCCTTTTTAAATAGAAATGGTTGGTTAGCATCCAGCAGAGTGTGTACCATTGTGCTATGGATTGCAGCATAAGTCGTGTTCATGTTAATCTTGCTTATGCACTTGTTTGGGTGTCCTGTGCTGTACATACAGGTATTCTATCCAGCGTAAGAGCCACATAGGAGCCCAACTTAAATGAATTCATCTAAGAAACATTTTCCATGTATTGACAAAATTCGTACCTTTTCCTCCCTGCTTTTTCTATAAGAGATCATTTAAAGTTTACCCATGTTGGAGGCATAGTACTTCCAAAGTTCCTACTGTGCAGTAGTGTTTGTACTGCCTGTGCAAAGGCAAGGTGGCAGCTGCAGCTGCTGTTTGCTCCCCGTATGCTGGAAGGTTTAACACAGACCACGATGGCACCATGACCCCATCGCCAGTGCTTTTCCTGGGCAAGGCAGCCGTATCTGGTGGCAAGCAAGAAACCAAAATAATGATGTTAATTAACTCAGTCTACAACCTGCATACCAATGAAATGCTTCAAATGAGGATTGATAGTTTTGATATTTGAATCTAATCACTGACATTCAGAATTCTTGCAGAGAGGAACACTGCATCTTCAAATGAGAAAGTTTGATTTTACTTTTGCTCCTACAGCATGTCAGCATCTCAAGTTCATTTCTTGCAACCTACACTATGGTGATTTGTAATCAAGCCTCCATGAGCTCGTGACATGAAGTACTGTTCTGTTTGTCAAGTACTATCAAACTTTTCTGATAATGCTGAGTTAGGACAACCAAACAAAGCTAGCACTAAATAACATTTAAAATTGTATACCTTTTAATGATCTTTTCAAGTATTTGTTACTGAACTTGTATAATGTGGAGTTTACTAGGTGTTATGTTCCAGTGCAGTGCCTCCTTTTCTTTCCCCACTGCTCTCTGTGGTGAGAAATTTGCCTTGTTTAAAATAATTACTGTGCCCTCGCATGACTGTTAAAGCTTTCTGTGCAAAGATGATTGTCTAAGTGCCACATGCCTATGATTGAGAAAAAAAATAATCTATTGTTACCTCTGAGTTGTGTTGAAATGCTGTTCAACTGAAATGCTATTCAACAAATAACTTAGGAAAAATAGTTCTATTTTTAGCTTTTCATATCTCTGCTGTCTTTTTCTCATTTTATTTTGGCAGCAGTGAAGAATGGATTGTATAAAGACTGCTTGCTAATATGAACAAAATGCACTTGTAATTCCTGGAAATAAATTTAAATCTTATATCTTCACATTAACATTAAGAATTAGTTTTTGGTTTCCTCTTGGGTAATGTCTTTGAATGGAAATCAGGTTCAATTGCTACTGTAGTATATAAGGATGCTGGCTGGTTAATAACTCCAGGCTTCCTCATACCATTTAGTCTGCTCTTCAGAGAAATCTAGAAAGCCATTAACTTAGATTCCAGTAGATAAGGGTGCTTAGAAGATTCCATTTCAAAATTTTCTTTTTTCCTATAGTTTAAGTGTTAGTCTGCCAAAACTAATTTTTAATAAGCAAGGGTTCATCATTAAAGGGCATTTTCTATTAGGAAGTTCCTGTGGTACATAAATATCTGTTGTGGGGAACAAATTCGGAGCATTGTCAGGACACTGCACAAGTGATCATGGAATCGTGGTGTGGAACCTATGCTAAAAACATTTCTATAGAAAAAATATGCACTTGACTGTTGATACCAGTGTAGAAATTTCTCTTGACCTTTCTACACATCTTTACCAAAATGCTTTTCTCACTCAGTTTTGAAAAGTTGAAATATTTCTAGAATCTCTGCTACTTGCATGATCATCATTACAACAGGAATCATTTTTGGCACGGTTGGAAAGACGACTGTTACTGAAATTAGTTTGTAACACCTCCATTTTAATTTATTAAGGAAGAACTTTGGCAGCTTACTTCACCCGTTTCTCTTTCCCATTTCTTTTTTTAATACTTTCTTTGGTTTGGGATGTTTGGGGAGGTGCAGACTTACCCTTGCATCCTGTCTCTCCAAATGAGAAGCTGAGGGTTTGCTTTACCTAATATCTGGTGCTTTCAGGCTTTCTTCCTTAGCTAGTCTTGCTGAATCCAATTGGCATCCATCAGGATCCATAACCACATTCATCAATCTTTTACTGAATTCAGTAAACATTGTTGGGTTGAATTTGTTGATGCGTCAAATGCTGAAGCATGATTTTTTTTTTTTTGGTCAGACTTCGAAAATAGTTTAAAAGAAGGTGCCTCTGACAACACTGTGTTAGGTCAGTTATTTCATCATTTTACATTGGGTTCTTTTCTTTATGCAGTTTTTATATTTTAGAGCGGAGAACAGCAACTCTTAATTGAAGTAGCATGCATATTTCATGGTAACAATGCTTTGGGAATAAGGAATGTAAACAGTTCACTGTCAAAAACATTCCAACCTTACAGCTGAAGAAAAATATGCAAACACAAAATTCTCATGGATGCTTTGGCAAACAAGCGTCTGACTCTGCTGTCCTGCTTGTGGCCAGACTCTTCCTCACCCCTGTGACACCAGAGCTGGGCCGTGTGCGCCGGGAGCTTCCGGGAGTGCCAGTGGGGACAGAACTTGGCAGTGGCCAAACAAAACCCGAGGAGCTGAGCAGGGCTTTCCTTGCAGAATGAGAGAAAAAAAACCTGTTGTTGCTGCCCACTGTAATATGCTACAATATATTTATACCATGTCGAAGTTGTTTGCTGAGCAACTGTACTATAGATTTAAACTTTATTAATATATATTTGCTTATGTTAGTGTAGTTTATATAGTCCTTGGTTATTGATAAATTTATTGTGTTGTTACAGCACAGTGATATGGTATAAATATAGGTCTATACATACACACCATATACTTATGAATTTGGTCCCTTGCATAGTACTTTTATATTTGTACAGCAATGTCTTCAAGCAATCCCAGATTTTAGGGGAAATATTTTTGTAAATGCAGTGGTTTAAACAAAAAAAGTCCAAACAATCCTTTTACTAAGTTTTAAATACATTTGTGGTTCAAAATGGTTTAGTTAACAATTGAAATCAAGACACTAAATTAGTGAAAAGTGCACATTAGTAAAGTGAAGCTTACAGTGGTTTTTGTAGCATGTGCTGTGATCAAACCAAGTGACACATCGGCAGAAATGTAAAAGTTGGACTAAATGTGTAAATCTAGAACAAATTTCTAAAGGTTGCAGCTGGTTTACTTACTATTGTTGCCTTTTCTCGTGTTGTATCAGTGTAGAGCACTCTTAAAATACTCAAACTGCTTTGTCTTTGCTTTGTACTGTTGGTGCCTTCTTAGTCATGTACCCCACAAGTTCTGCATAGCTAATTTAGTTAATGGTAAGTTTAAAATAAAAAAGCAAAGGAAGATTTTATAAAAAATAAATAAATCATTTTCTGTATGTTCTTATTCATTGTAACAATTAAACATTTATATTGTGACAGATTTGTGATTTGGTTAATCTGTATAGATCAATTGTAAGTAGCAAAGGTTTATATTTCGTCTTATTCTTTTGATGTTGTAAACGTTTGTGATTTTCTTTTTTAAATCAGGTAACTTAATGTTCTGTTTTGTTTTTGGCATCTGAATCTTGTAAAAACAAATGCAAAGAAAATCATTAAATTGTGTCCCTGTATTACCAAACAAGCATAGTTCCGTGCATATCTAGAATGACTGGGACTTTGCTTTGCCCTGAGCTGCTCCATTGGCTGATCCAAAACTGCCCCTCCTTGGAACGCTGCATGGGGAGCAGCCTGCAGACAACAGCTAGAGCTGCTCAAGGTGTGTATTCCCCTGTGGAACTGCACTAGCTTGGAATTAAATTAGGAAAGCTATCAAAAAAAAAAAAAACTACAGCTATGGTTTCTTTATAGACAGGCAGAAATGTTTTATCTTTGGTGTGAGAAAATGATGAAATCTTGACCTGTTGAGTGATGCAAATCAATTTCAGTGTATCTGATGATTCACAGGCTTTTTTTGATACTCTTTATATGGATATTCTTACTGCACTGTTCCCACAAAATCTTGAAAATTATTACTTGTGTAATCCTTAGAGACCAAATGTTTTCATTTCAGTACAAAAAGGCTCTTCTCCAGCCAGGGATTTGAAATGTGGGATTTCTGGGAGCTGTGCAAGTAAGCTCATATCATTGTCATGGACTTCTTTTTTTCTTAAGCTTAAAGTGCCAAAGACTGTGCCAAAGAACTAAACTCTTAAAAGGTGTAGCTGGATAATGGCAGCTAGAAACTTTAATTAATATGAAAACACAAAAAATGTGACTTGAAGCTAAAGAAAACTTAACCATAACTGACAGGTCTGTAACAGCTCTGAGAATTGGCTTGTAAAAATTAATCTCTCATTCCCCTCCTTGGCTTTCACTGCACAGTATGGAATTTTTTCCTCCAAGAATAATACAGAATTTCATTTTTGCCATAGGTGGGTTTATGTGTGTTCTTACATTTCTGTTGGCTGTGGCTGTTCCCCTGGCAGAAGGTGTGTTCACCATAGCATGCACTTCAGAGAGGGACTTCAAGGTACAACTGCACAGCTGCTTGACTCCAGGAAGGTTGTGACAAGCAACTGATTGACTTTACATTGTTGTGATCCTTGTTTCCGTCAGGTCAGTTTGAAATGTCACACAGATTTCCTGTGTTTCACCAGAACTGGCTGCTGATCCTCTCCATCTGCAAGCTTCAGGTGTATTGGGCACTCCTGAGCTGTTGGAGCCAGAGCTGGGCACATGGGTCAGGGTGGGGCTGGTGGTTCCTGTGAGCCCCCCCAGGTGCTGGGGCAGATGTTGCACTCAAATACCCAGGAAGGCTGGTAAGGAGCTCCTTTGAGTACAAGCCCTGTTTATTGGAAGAGATACTAATGTAGGTCTGATGGCATCAACTTGTGTAGAGCTCTGACCCAGGACTGTGCAGACCAAAGACGATTCTGTGTTGTGTTTTATCTTCAGTTATTCTTTCTACTAAATTAGATATATGGAACACTGGAAAGCTTAAAAAATAAAAACATTTGAGGTATGTGGAAGACTTACAAACATCATTGCATCAATGTATGCTGTGTCTATTGGTGGTTACCTTGCTCTGATGTCTTCTCAGCACACGAGTCCAGGTAGCTTCAGGAGTTCTAGACCCTCAACTCTGCTTTCAAAGGCAACTTCAGTGAGTGTGCTAAACACCAGCCTGGTGTCAGAGGTGTTCACATCCTCCGTCAGAAAGGTGGCCCCGCTCACGTGCTAGTTGTGTGATTGTGGGAGTTGGATGTGAGAACTGTTCTATAACCCCTCTGACTATTCCCTTTATAAATACACTGACAACTTCATGTGTTTTCAGAAATCTGCCTTTCTTTCAGTACATCTTGCTATTGACAATTTACTTTTCTCTGTGTTTAAACCAAATCTAAACAAGTTCTAGTTGTTTACAAAAAATCTTTCTTCTATAGGATTTGTGAGCTTTCTGGTGATAAACAGCAGATTATTGATCCTGTTAGTTAAACTGATGTACCTTGTGAAGACTGAAAACTTCCTGCAACTTCCCTAAAGCTACATCTCATTTTCCTCTCAACATGCACACGCACAGAGCCCATTTTTCATGAAGTTCCTTCTCTTTCCAGCTGATTAATTAGTGTGGTAGAGAAACGTGTCAGCCTTCTAGCTTAGTACAGAGGTAGCTTATGTTTGTATGTGAAGGCTGAAGAGAGGAGACTTGAAGTCTTCCATTCCTGATTTTCCTGAAAAGAGCTTACCTTTTCAGAGAAGAAAAACAAACACCTTAACAGGGTCTGGGGTTTGCAGTGTTTTCTCACCTAAAAAGACAGTGATAAAAATACTTCCATTTCTCTTCCCAGTCTGTGAGGGTGTGCACTCAGCTGTTGCCTGCTACCTGCAGTCCTGCTCCTCCCTGCCTCCTTCCCTTGCTGCTTGCACTGGGCTGGCTTTTGATCTCGTCAAGTTCCTCTTCCTCAGGGGTTTCCACTTTCCACATAGGAATCTTTCTCCAAAGTCCCTTGTTTGCTCTGACATGATGACTTCACTTATTTGTTCATACTTTTCCTTACCTTGCACGCTTGTAGATTCCTGCAGCCTCACAGCTCAGCTTTTATTTGCTTTGATTTTTTGCCCCGTACAGCTGAGCCGAGGACACAGTTGTGTTTCACAGAGCTGGGCCTGGGTACAGGCAGCTGACCCTGGAGCCCTGGTTCAGCCACTGGCTCTGGGGAGAAAACCAGGACAGTGCAGAGCAGCTCCAGTCCCAGGTCAGTCCTGGGATGGCACCAGCCGGGGCACTGGCAGTGCAGGGATCTCTTATTCCACCTTGTGAGTTTAATTCTGACCTTGAACACACGACTTAGAAATAATGGAAGATGTTAATCTCTCTCCGATGTGTGATCTATGTCTAAAAATTCAGGGGGTTTTAGGAAAAAAGAAACCCAAACCCCAAAGCTGTAAGAATGCCATAGAATTTTTTAAAATTTGTTTTTACTAAAAGACTTGAGATGCACCTTTTAGGGGGTTTTGTTTATTTGTTTTTGTTGGTTTATTGTTTGGGGTTTTTTGTAACATCCAAGACTAAATGGCTTGTTGTGAACATCTTTTTCTGCCTTAAAACTGCAAGTGCAAAAATGCTGAATATTCAGAATTTAGGCTTGAGACTCACTGAACTGATGATACCACAAGGGAGCCAGAAGGCTTTTTAGTCAAGCCTAGGTCACCTTTCGTTTTGATAGCTAATACTGAAAAGGAAATCTGGACTAAAAAACCTTACTTTGTTCCTGGAAGTGTTAAAACTTGCAGATATTCTGACTTACAGTTGAGGCATCACAGACTCAAGATTTCATATTTTAGACTTTTTTATGCATTCTGTGTTTTTAAAAACCTTTTAGTTAGTTTTTGTACACATACATACCTTTGCAGGCTTTCTGAGTAGGTGTGCATAGGTGTGGAGGGGACACAAACTTGCAGGCCAGTTTGCCCACTCAGAAGTATTTCCGTGGGTGTTGTTGCTGTCACTGGAGCTCCGTGTTTTGATTCTGTGTTTGCCTTCATGCGGTATAAGCACAGCACTCCAGACAAAAGTGGGGATTGAAAACAAAACCATTTCTTAATCATTCTGTTGTAGCTAAACATAATTAATATAAGCTTGGGTTTGAGGGTATGCTTGGTATTTTGGAAGAACTGTGTTAAGCTGTTTTTCCAGTTGACTTGGTGACATTTCTGTAAGTAAAATATGCTGTTGTTCCAGCATGGCAAAGGTCTGCATAATTCATGTGCTCAACTTAATCACTGGTTTTCTTCTTGTGACAATAAATGGCATTGTACCAAAAGCAATATATCCTGTGTGTAGCTAGTAGTGGAAATAATTATTACTGTGCAGCTTTTATTTTCATTGTCCTTGCAACCACTAGCATGGATCGTGTGCACTGATGGTCACTCCAGGCTATTAAAGATGTCTGGGGGGAAAACCAGGTCCTGAATAACACTTGTTTGCTTTCTGGAAGCTGCTGCTGTACTTTGAAGCAGAAAGGGGTTGCACCTGATGCTGCATTAAACTTATTTTCTTCTCAGGCTTGTCATCAGAATACATCTAGGTCTAGAGTGTTTCTCCAGATTTGCTGCTCCACATTGTTCCTCCTGAGAAAGGCCCAGGCTCAACACCAGCATCATTAGAGCCAAGGATCATAAGAGAGCAGAAGGGCTTTTTTCTCTGCTTGATTTTGGGATTCTGCTAGGCCATGCACAGCTTTAGAGCGTGGCACTGTAAAAAGACTTGTGGAATGCTGCAGCTGGTTGTGCTCACCAACTACTTCACTCAAGACCTGATAAGACCTCACAGGCAACATGCAATGCTTGGGAACTCTCTAGTCGTAAGTTCTGTTCCCTCCTGCCCCCCCAGTAGCAATTCTGTACTACAGGCTCTGCAAGTAAACCAGCCCTGGATAACTCACTTCAAAGGGAAGCTTTGGGTTTCATTTCTGGGCGCTCAAAAGGGCAAGATACTAAGACAGTTTTCTCCCTATCCCTTGCATTTGACTGCTAGTGTAGTACTCATACTAAATTGTCACTGTACAAAAAATTTTATGCTGTAGAAATAAGAGGGCTGAAGAGCTTGCTCTTCTCAATATATATTCCTTCTCGCTTTCTAAGTCTGTAGAAAAATACCTACTTTCAGTTATAGCTAAATATCTTTTCTGCATTCTCTGTGCACATTTTTCTCTGCTGCCTCCTACCCTTCTTTACTGCTAATGGTATTATAAAAACTGTAGTACTACAGGTGTCATGTGGTAACTTGTAAATAAAATTACTGTAAACGCACAGTCAAGTTATTTGTGGTTCTGCTCTGTACACGTGTGACACTGCCTTAGCTGTCAATCCTCACTGCGCTTCCCTGGAGGATCACTTGGGGATTATAAAGCCTGTGCCCTGTATGAAGAATGTTTTGCTGACCAGCCTCCACAGCAAACTGGTCCTATTAACAAGTTCCCAGCAACTGTAACATTGACAGCAATTATTTCTAGGTAGGAACGTTGCAACATCATTTGCCAGCTGACAGCAAATCAACCCTTCTATCAGACTGATTGTCAGTGGAGCAATAATAAGGTTTATGTAAATAACTCTCACCATTTGTATAGCAAGTACAGAACACAGGATTATTTACAGTGGGAGGCTGATGAGGAAGCTGTTGCTGGGGCGTTGTGTCCTTGGAGCCTGTTGCTGTGTTTCCTATCCAAGTGAGAGAGGGGCGGAAAAGAGTGACAGAGGTCTAACCTGTGTGGAGAACACGAAGTGCTGTGTTGTAGTTAAAAGTGCAGATGCCCTGCTCTGCTGCGCTCTCTGTGGGTGCAGAGGCCAGCAGTGCAGCAGCAGAGGCTGCGTGGCTGGGCTGGAGCAGAGGGACAGCAGGAATGCCAGGAACTGGGGAGATGTGTCAGGAGCGGTGCTCCCTCTCTCTCCTGGAAATCAGTCCTAAGGAGATGGAATGAGCAGCCAGGTGTGAAGCTCTTCAGAACAATTTGCCCTCTTGAATGCACGTGTCCATGTGTTGTGGAAGGCCTGTCACTGGGCAGTGCAGTCGATAAAATTTAAGAGGTTTCATGCCTTTTCTTTGGGCAGTGAATATGAAATACTTCTAGGAAATATTCAAATGGCTGAATTTTCTGCAGTGCTGAAGAGAGAGGCAGCTTGTAACTCCCAACTACCTGAGGCTCCAGTCAGCTGTCTTTCCTGTATGCAGGGGAAAACTCACTTTTTGGAGATGACAATACTTCTGCTTCCCAGCTTTCAACTGCTCCTGTATTTCATAATGGATTTCTTACCTTTAAACCTCTTTCCCTGCAACTGTTACATATGGTCTTTGGGACCCTGAGTCTTTCAAAGGTATTTAAGTGAATTAGGAGCCAAATACCACATGGAAACATTTATCTGGAAAAAAATTTCACTTAACATGGATCAGTTTCTGAAAGCAGGAACTTCTGGCCTTTTACCACAAGGGGTAACAGAGTTTCTTTACAACAAGCATATTAAACTAAACACTTAGCTTAAAGAATAAATACAAATACAATCCTTTTTGGAATAAAATGTCATGTCCATGATAGCTATTGAATTAAATCTCTGAGGGAAAAAAGGGGACTAGAAAACAAAAAATGTCTCCAAATCAATGCGCTTGAATGAATGAAATTTGTGTATGCAACAGGGATTGTCTGAAGGTGGTGATTATAACCCAGGCGGGTTTGGTGGGTAGAGAGGTGGGCAGGAACAATGAAGCCCTTGGCATTTCTTGTATAAATATTTCTATCTGGAAATTGCCATGCTCCTCATCAAACAAAGGTAGCAATTAATTAAGCAAGAGTCCATTTCAGCTCTTAAGGTGTTCATTTCAGGATATTCAGGAATTGTCTTGGCATTCACTTGCACTGAGAATGGATTCATGATGACATGTTTGTGTTCAATTACTGAAATTTGCATGTGTATATTTTGGTTTTGTTGAATCACTTCAACATCTAGTAATTTTCACTGTGAAAAGAAGTGTGATTGCCTTTCAGCGATCTGTCTTGCTCCTGCTTGCTAACTGTGCTGGATTTTGGAGCAGGGGGAGTGAAGCCTTCCATGTTCTGGAATAAAATAATCTTCAGGTAAACTAGTAAAAATTACAAACTCTTTGTATGGCCTGTTTAGGGATAATAAATACATCTGTATATCCTTTGCACCTACTCAGGCAGTGAAGAGCTAATTCCTGAAAAGGTTGAGGGAAATGGAGAATGTAAATGGCTCATGCTCTCTTCCTATAGGCACAATTCCTATACCCTGCTGAAGACTACACCTTGGGCTGTCAGCTTCCAAGGCTTGGTATTTAGCAGCTGCTACAATACTCCTGGGTGGTTTCGCCAATGCCATGTTGGTTTTCTTAAACCAGCCCCAAAACTGGATTCATGTGGTGCCCAGTGTCCCTCAGGAAGCAATGGGCTCAGCCACAGGTGTCCTGCCTGGTATCTTCTTGCAATGATTTTGTTTCCATTTTTTGTCTTGTGCAATCAGTTATTTTCTTGTTTTACTGTTCTCTTTAGTCCTCTTTCACTTAAAGGCTGTGCTGGGGTCGGATGAATGCCTGGCCCTCCTGAATGAACAGGCAGTCCATCTTGAGAACTTCCTGTAATTCAGTGCAATTACATGTAGCTGTTGTCAAATGTGGCCGAGGTCCTGAAGGCAACCATAGAAAAATTCTGTTGGAAGGAACCTCTGAAGGTCACCTGGCCCACCCCTGCTGACAGTGCAGATGTAGCAACCTGGATGCTTCTGGGCTGCATGGGGCTGAAGAGGACCTGCTCAAGGGAGCAGAGAAGTAGGTCTTTAGTTCATACTTGCTAATGCCTTGTACTGTTAAACTTTGCAGTTTTTAAGAAATACAGTGATGAAGACAGAAATTTAGGCATGGAATTTATCCTTTAATCACTTTCACCCCTAGTTCAGTCACATTGGGTGTAGGATAGATATAAAGAGGGCTAACCCTCACATCCTTTTTTCTGTTTTCATTGGAAGACTTTGGCAGCAAAGGCTGTGATTCCTGTTCGTGCAGAGCCGTCAGCTGCCGCAGAGATGCAAAGGCTGAGCCGCTCCTTGCTGCACAGGCTGCCCTTCCTGGCACCACCAGAGTTTGTGCTGTTCCTGCTCCCGGGCTGAGCTTTCATTCTTGTGCCAACTTGCACGTTTCAAGCACTGGATTTTACACATATTTTATACAAATAAAAACCCATTTTGTGTAATGTTTGCTATTCATTTTGTCTGCGGGTCACGCTTTTCAGCAACGATGATCTAGACTGCAGAAAGCAAAAAGAACAGAAATAAAACTGGCCCTAGAAATGACGTAATGGCACTTTTTGTTCAGCCTCGCAGAAACCTTGCCTCTGTTAAAATCCAAATAAAAGCTTTCAAAAGAAATGAGAAAGCATAACCGAAGCTCAGAGGTCTGCGCTGCAAAGCGCTCCTGCCTAGCCGGGAACTGCAGGGCTGTCGGGATGATCACGGGCTGTGCTCGTGCCATCTGCTGGGGGAAAATTGCCATGAACACCGTTTTACAAATAGAAACTTTGCTGACGACAGTTAACCCCGATCAGTATAAAGCAGAATTTATACTAATACCCAGACTGTCTAGAAAAATATCATCTAAGTCTTCTAGATTTATAGCTCCAGTGTTTGCCAAAGGCTAACCTAGTAACAGGGTGCAACACAAGCACACCTCTGAAACTGTAAGTGAATAATTTCTATTTTTATGTGGTAGGTTTGGGGGTTCTTTTGTTTTGGGTTTGGTTATTTGTGTAGTTGTGGTTTTTTAAAGCAGTGTGAGTCTCACAGTGGGTGTACAGTATGACTGGTCAAGGCAGCAGAAATGAGGATTTAAAGAAAATTTGTTGTGTGGGACCAATGTGATCATTCTTCCTTTCCCCCCCGCCCCCCCTCCCCCTGCAGGTTTCTGGTGTGGGTCCAAGCAATTCCAACCACCTACAAATAAAGCACACTACCATGCTAGGGAATGAAGCACAGAAGCAAGGTGAGGCATTGGGAACTTTCTTAATATGAATATTAATGATTATGATTATGCTAGTTATGATTGTCAAACTTTGTACAATCTGTTCTTCTCGTCTCCGTTCCCATCCACCCGTTCCATACATAGTGGCAGAAGTATCAAAAGAGCAATTCCATAGAGGACTGAGAGAACAGTATTATAGCTTGTAACACGAAAAATTAACTTTACTAGCCTGTTGCTGTATTTTATACCCCCAGCTTAGATGACACTTACTTCTCTCTTGTACAATATCCAAGAGATTGCAGAATCTTGTTTGTAGCAGCAGCAAAGTGTCTTTCAGCAAGTTTCTGGATACTGATGCTCAGGGGATTTTGCTGTTCCAGTAGCTTTTCTGACAGTTTCCATGCCCTGCTTTGCACCCTGCTCACACATTTATGCTGTCTGCTCTGCTCTGTGATTCTTTAGCTCACACAAGAGCAGGTATCAGTTTTCTGATCAAATGTGAGTTATGTTGACTTGTGCTTGTGTGCTCCTGCCAGAGCAGCTGGTTTGGTTGTGTCCTGTGCCCCCTGAGCCATGCAGAGGTCTCAGGTGACTTTTTTTTAGAACCTAAAAGTTTAAGATATCCCAGAAAGGCACTGGAATGGATATTTCTGGCTGATCAAGGTCTTCTAAGGGATACCAGAGAGTACAAAAGCAGAATCTAGGATGCAAAATGGGAAAGGACAAAGGCACCTGTGACAGTTCCTTCACACAGTACACCAGCATCAGCGCTGCTTGTCTGGAATATATGGATGCAGAGGAGGATGTTGAAGACCATAACCTCCAGCTGGTGTGGGTAAGATCCACCTGAGCACTGGCCTCCCCAGAACTGAGATACCAGCTGAGATGGCATTGCAATATTTGCATTTCACCCCTCTGTTACCAGACAACCTTCTAACCTGGCACACTGTGGAACTGTGAAGCATCAGCATTACCTCTGTCTTTATTTTAAGTAATTGTTATTACATTCTATGACACATGCCTGGCAACTTTTATGTGTAGTGCTGGATGCTGCTGTCTCGAGCAGAGGCAAGAGAGTCTTTTATAGCTTCCTCCCACCCTTGTTCCAGTCATTTCAAACACTAATCATGCTGTGGTTGCAGCAGCCTGGCCACCCTCTCCCGTGCTGCCTCCCTGGGCCACGAGCTGCACCAGTCCCTGTGCCAGGCTCAGCAAACATTCTGACAGACATGTCAGTACCAGAGCAGAAGAGGGAGCATTCAGCAGCTGTGTGACACAGTACAGAGCACAGTAGGTATGTACTGTGTGCAGAGTGCCTCCTGACCAAGTGACACACTTAATGCACAGATTTTTTCTTTGTACAAAACCTGGCAAGGAATTCTTCACATAAAACTGTAGTGCAGCTCTGAGCAAATTTGCTTTACAAAAAGCAGAGCGAGTGAGGCTTTGACACTATTAACTCACTGTGGCAGTCTTTCATACCTGTATTTATTTTCAGATTTCTAAGCATTTCTGCAGGGGATATAAAATGGAATTCTAGATATGGAATGTTTTCCAGCTTGGAAGCTACATTATAAGGTAAAGCTGCTTTGTCACTCACTTGGATATCATGGATGCTCTGTATGACATAGCAAGACAGACTGTTCTTGCCATACATATTTTGCGGGGCCTGTGACTCCTTGGAAACAGGCACTTTCTTTGTTTCTGCATCATATGGATCAGGGGATATGTCTTTCATATTAAGAGTGCCAAAATATGGGTGCAGCCAGCCTTATCCTGCCTCATACCCAGTAACCAAGCCTCTACCAGTTTCTGTAAACATTATTTGTATTCTCTTGATCTCTGCAATCTTGCAACTGTGGCAATATTTTTAGAGCCGAATGCTGTTTCTACTGTGCCTGTTAGAAGCTCTATCCAGTAACACTCAAGCTGATACACAACAGAACAGAACATCCAGCATGCCCTGGCAGCTCACTGCCTTCCTGCTGCCAACACTGAAGGTGCTAAAAGTGAACCATTTACTTTTTTGCAGTCTGAAGAAAATATATAGTTGTGCTATACACCAAAATATGACTTACATAACTGGGTTATGAAGCAGGCACTAGCTGAGCCATGTGGTCAGTGAGCCGGGGTGTTGGCAGCCTTCTGTAATTCCTGCTGTGTGTTTTGTCCTTTCCTATGCTGAATCCATGGTTTGGGTGGTTGAGCAGTCAAATTGAGGCACTTACTGAACACAGTTCAGGGATGGCAGGAAAAGGTTAATTGAAAGGTATCTGCTTTTGTCTTCCATTAAAATGCTAGCACTGTTTAATTACAACCACTTGAAAAAATATTTGTTTTAGAAAAGAAAAAATATGCTGCCAAAATAAACAACACTGACCTGTGTTTATGTTTTGGTAGAAACTCGAGGCTGCTCTTGAAGGTAAAAGGCAAATTGCTTTACTGGCCACATCAAGTTAATAATGAACAGCAACAATAGTGCAGGTTGGAGTGAAAAAGTGCTTGTATTTGCCTGTTCTCCCTCTGCCTGGCTGAGGCTCCTCTGACAGTAACCAGGAGGATGTAACCAAATACTGTGATTGGTAGTGCTACACAGGGAAATGGGCAATGCTTGCTTGGGCTACTTGTCTCCCCATTTCTCTGTTGCCAGAAACATTTGTGCCACTTGTTCTAATAGTTATAAAGGAAGTTCACATACTTATTTATCAAGATTTATATAAGAATGATGGCAAGAAGGGCCAACCTGTTACAAAGAATCAGTGCAGGTTCAGCCACAAGATGGAGCCAGTACAGTACCAGGCACACCTTCCCAGTGGAACAAAGTGTTAGGCTGTTTTGTCTCTAAATCCTTCAGCAGTTTTAATAGGATTGTTCTGAGTTACTGAGATAGCCTTGGAGAAAATAAAAATCCATTGGAGAAAACAAAAATCAGAAATGTCTAATATTTAGGGTACAGAATTCATGCATAACTTGTTCCAGCCTACAAATGAAACATACAGGTAATCTGATCACAAAATATAAAAATCAGTGATGCTTTTTCTTGACTCTAAATAAAACTAGTCTTTAGACTCAGTTGCATTCTCCAGGGGTTTATGGAATTAAATGACCTAAGGGAAAAAAAGAAGGAAGGATTAAGAGGAGAGAAAAATTACAGGGTGGCAAATAAGGCCTGTGAGTTAATCTTACAGAATCAGGTGTATCAATACCAGTAATAAATCAGCAGAGGCAGCTCTAGCAGTTGCTATAGTGAATTTAAAAGCCCCCCTGTGAAGGATAGGAAGACAGGGGTTGCTTTATATGTTCTCCTTCCATCTTTGTAGACACTTTTTAGATAATTTACTAAAAAGAATACATGTCAAATGTCAAGTTATAGTGTGCACCCCTGTGCTCTCATAGTCACAGAACATCTGTGTTTTTTTCTTGTTATTACTGTTCTTCTCTTCAGTCTCCTTCTCAGTTTCAAAGTTACACTAGACTCAAGTTAATTACAATAAAAGCTTTTATTTTTGTCCTTCTCAGAAAATTTCCATGGCCAACATTACTCTTCACTTTGTATATTTATCTCAACATTGCAAAAAGAATCAGCTCTTTAATAATATCTGTCTTCATATAGTTCCAGAGAATAATTTGATGCCCTGTTACATTTTGCCCTGGAAACAATGGGCTGGCTACCACAGGAAGTCAATCCTAATCAAAATCTGTTTCAATTTAATTTTTTCTGGAGTATTGCTTTGCTATGGAGACCTGTAATCCATCTCTGAAATAAAATTAAGTTCTCCTTCTGTGAAAATCTCCGGGTGACCTGCTGGTCATTCTAGTTAACAGGTGCCTCCTGAATGTGGCCAAGCTTTTCATTTGTATGGTATGTCTAGCCTGATTCACAAGAAAACACTAACAAGCTGAAAATATTTTTACCATCAATTAGCTAACTTTGGGTTTGCTTGTCCCTTATAATAAGATATTCCTGGTTTTGAAGTGGAAACAGCAATTCTGAAATGCCTTTGGGGATCCCAGTGAAGAATCAGCTGAACTGGCAATTAATTGAACAGATAGATATGATCATCTCACTGTCTAAATAGGAAAAGGACAGTCCCGTGCTTGACAGGAACAAAAATCACTGCTGGAATCCACAGCTCAAGAAATCATTTGATACCTCGGAAAAGAATCTGAGAAGAGATATAGGAACAACTTAGACCTCGAAAGATGTGTTTTATAAAATGCTATTATTTAAAAGGATGGTCTTATGTCTATAGTGAGTCCTATTGTCTCCTCCATCTTAGAGATGGAGGAAACAGCAGCTGAAAGGTAAAATTAAACACATTCAAGGGAGAAATAAGATATATATATCTGTCAATGAGAGTAATTAATGACTGCAACAAGGAATTAACAACTTGTAGAGACAGGATGTTCTAGGATGTTTCCCTAAGGGCTGTTCTGGTTTAAATGACAAGTAATATCACCCGTCACATGGCTTCTGTCCCACAGTGAGTTGTACCACATGATTACAGTAATCCCCCTGCCTCTATTTATCTGTGAAATGACAGAACATGCTTGTGCTGGATGCCCTAATCTGGGCAGGATAGAAAATGAAGACGGAAATAAAAGTCTAGGTTTTAAGATGAGAAACACATCTCTTAGAAGAAAGGGGAAAAAAGGAAACTGAACAATCCCAACATAGAAAAAGCTTGAATCCCTGCCTCTAGCCAACTGTTTTGCATATATAGGCAAGCATAAGCAGAATGTGTTTTTACAAAACACATGTCAACAAAAATTTAATCTTTGCTTTTCTATAGCTCACAAAACACAGGTTTAACTTCCCAGATAAGCAACAGCTGGCCAACAATCAGCCAAGGAGTCGATAACTGCATGAAGTAGATGACAATCCTACACTATGGTGGAGATTTAATATGTATGTATATGTTGAAAAGCTGATGTAGTTCTCTTTATTCTACTACCTTTTCCTTTTGCCTCAGAAAAACACATCTGCTTTCTCTTCTGCTGAATACATACAATCCCTACTAGCATCTGATTTTGTGATTTAAATGCTATGGTACTCATCAAGTGCAATTAGTTTCTGTGTGTTGTAGTGCGGGTTCACTGTGCTGCCACTCCTGTTTGCATGCTAAATATTCCACCATGTCATTTACTTACCAGGAGTGAACAGCTGGAAAACTGAAGATGCCGTTTCCAGTCTCCTAGTAAAATGCAGTCTGATCCTTGTCTATGAGCTCAATGCTTCGTGCTGGAGGCACACCCTCCAGCTGCCTCTGCATTCAGAATCACACAGCCACTATCAGGGAGGGATTCAGAACAGTTCTGCCTTTTCAGTCTTTGGAGGTGATCTAGACACTACCCCTTGCAAAGAAGCTTGAGATAGCTTAAAAGAACTACTGCTTCTTTTTCAGAGATGAGGGGGAAGTTACAGAACTAACAGGGTAGGGCTCTAGTGTACTGACAGGTTTTGTCCAGTCATTTATACCAGTGCACTTTCATCATCAGAAATTAAATCCAAATACTGAATTCCGAAACAGGTCACAAACAAATGTAAAGACTGCCCACCATTTTCATTCTATTTTCCATCTCTAGTATGCTTTCACAAGGTTAACTATCAGAACAAGTCTGTATTTGATACATAAAATGCTTATGCTTGTTTCCCATAAACCTGAGGTAGATTGTCGACAGTAAGATGTGGAATTTGAGAGTCAGAACTGAGAAATATAATGTACAACTCATATCATTGCCTATATCTACAGTTTTAATTAAAACAGAAAGAGCTTTTAATGTATATTTTTAGCATTGCTTTTTGCTCCTAAATCTTCTTTTGTGACAGTCTAAAGCATATTAGAGAAGTCGAAACACTTGTGTTTGGACTTCACCCACTTTTAGGACTTCATTTCTGCTTTTAGGACTACATTTCACCTTTGGGTCCTGATCTGTGAATCCTGTAGTTGTAATTGATTGTGCCAGATATAAACACAAAAGGAACAGTTACAAAGTCTCCCATTAGAAAAACAGTGTTGTAACTTTTAGAGATACACACATGTATTTACACACTGCAGTTGTCTGTTCTGCTCTTGAGTCTCTCACAGACTTCCTGCAAAGCCAACAACCAAAGCCACAGGAGAAGCAGACACAACCAGTTGCAGGTTTCCCCACTTACACGGCCTGGTCACAGTTGCCTCTGCTTTTGAGGACAGGCAAAACTTCATCTCTCCACAGCTTGGTTAGTACAAAAACCAAATTTCAACAATAACTACAGCTGTCACTTGTTCTTATGATTACCATTTTCATTACTGTGCTTATAGTACAATGATTCTTTTGTTGGCCTCATATTTTTGTTTAAAGACCAAAAGAAGTATAAAACAAAACTGAATTCTTACTGTTAGCATGTAGAGAAAGGTCTAGATTTTCTACTGAAAGTTGATATTAAATTATTAAAAAAAACAAATTCAGGGGGGAAAAAATAATAACATTTAACCTACCTATTAATGCTGAGGCTTGAAGGGCATGTGTGCTGGCTAATTCCCTGGCGAACTTCTCTGCTCTAGGTAGGACACTTGTATATCTGTCAGTCTGAATATTAGAAAAGTTTTATTAACATCTGCTTTTGCTATTTCAAAAGTCACACAAGAGATAAAGTAGATCTTGCACGGTGATGGTGGACATAAACAGAGCAATTCAGATTTTGCAGATGACAAATTGCCCTCCAGTGGTGTATATTTCACCCCTTTAATAGAGAGAACATATATTCTCCTAAATTAGGTATCTGGAGCTCTGGGTGATTCTGACTTTTTTCCCCATCACATCCATTTATATGTATATGAGCAGATGTCTGCATCACATAAAAAACATGATACAGATTTGTTTGATTCATAGCCCCCAAACAAATTCCTCTGCCTATCCTCCATTTGAGGATAGCTTGAAACATCAAAGTGTCTCAGGACAGCTGGTCACATCACTTGATATTCCCTGATCCACTGAAGATGCAGCTTCACTGCATCTTTTCGGCGTTTGCAGGTTTTATGTCAGCATAAGTGGTACAATTTAATACTTCTACTGATTTCAGAAAGCATCCCAAATGAAAGGATACTAATTTATTTGTTCACCTGAAACACCCCCCTACACAGGCAGTTCCAGACAAGTAACTAAAATACACCATGACAAATACCAGTATAATTTATGACCTAGCAACAAGCTGGTTTACAATTAATGCACAATGTTGTATTTTCATATTATATAATCAGAACTTTGATATGAATTTTGTCAATTATTTCTACATTACACTCTTTAGACCAGTTGTTGCCATATCCCAAGAAAAAGGATGCTTTTTTCTTTTCCTTGGAGAACTTTGGAAAACACAATGTTACAAACCTGAGTAACTGAGAAGACCAGATTTTTTGTTTCTCATTAGTAAGCTTGCATTTATGGCAAACATATAGGAAAATAGTTTAATTAGTTTTTAAAAAATTAGCTTTTCCTTCTTTTGGTTGTTTTCTTTCTGCTAACACAGAGAATCTAGAGTTTGAAATTCTAAGGCAAATTGATTTTTAAAATTTGGCTAAAGTCTCCAAGATTTTGAGACTTAACATATCCTGAAGAAGTAGAGGAAGTAATGATCCAGACATCAAGATGCAAGCATTTTTCTTCCATGCTTTTTAATTTATTTCACTGTCTCAGCCACTGACTACGTGCAGTGCTCTCAAGTATATCACGCTCTATCAGAGGTTCATTCATACAAGCAACCTTAACCTGCTGCCACTGAAAGCACTGAATACATCCTTGACATGTCTTTATCTTAAAAAAAAAAAAGAAAAAGAAAGAGAAAAGGATGGTATCTAACAGTGCAGCTTGTGTATTTGTTACTAGGGAAACAAACAGCGAAAAGAAAGAAACCCTCAGTGTCCTTGTCATTTGGATCTTTCAGTAGAGAAGCGGAGCTTGTGTTAAAACAATGGAAACACTGTTCAGCTTTCAGGATCCTTTGCTGTCCTTGCTGAATGACAGACACTTCTTTCTCCTGCTTGTCCATCTTGTCATCTCTGAAAAGGAGAGTCATTTCTACATTCCACACTGGACTGCTGGGTATTTTTTTATTCCTCATGTAGACTTTAACCCCTGATTCTGTGTAACCTGGTCAGTTCCTAACACCTAAACCAAGATCACAGAAGGTCTCTTGAGGTAAACAGGAGAGAGAACCCTGATGTTGTGTTCATACCCATAGAAAAGCAGACACAGCAGCACTAACAGTGCCAGGTCTATGCTACTTTGAGTTTGTACTGAATCAGAGCACCATCAGAACTTCAGAAAACATGGGGGGTACAGCAGCATTTGCTGCACTCCAGCAGCAGGAGCCTGTGCAGCCGTGATCCCTGAAGGCCTTGGAGGGTCGAGGGCTCTGGGTTGTGTGGGAGCTTTGCCAGCAGTTCCAGTGCAGCAGGGAGATGCCAGGCCATGTAAGGCATGAGTGACACCTCTCTGGCTTCAGTCAGTCGAGAGGTGTCAGTCACGGCTTGGCTGGACTGACACCTCCCTGCACGGGTTGGGAGGACAATGCAGAGATCAACACTGTTTGTACTGTGACTTTCTGCTCATTGCTAAATATGCACTGTATCAGATTTAATGTATTTCTCTTTCAAGGTATGCTACATCCTCACATGCTTCTTTTTCTGTTCCAATTATTATCTTGTTCGTCTTTAGCATTTGCCCCATCTAACTCATCTTGTGGGAACTGGATTAGGAAGATGGATTTGATGCACTCTGAAGTGTAGCTAAGTAAATCCAAAGGATTATCACCTTTTTCCTGTTTTTATAGGACTACGGATACCAGCACCAGGTCTGGAGAGACTCTGGGAAAATTGCAATAAAAGCCCTACTGGAAATATTCTCACAGATTTTTGTTTCCTGCTGTTTCAACAAAGCATATTCTTCTTTACTGTGCAAGCGTGGCTTTCTTGTAGTGTTCAAGACTGGCTTAATTTGCCATTAAGAAGGAAGAAGGATATGACAAACCCCCCATAAACATGTGGATTATACTTAAAAATTGATAGGCAGGATAAAATCAACTAGCACATGGTTTATTGATCATAGCCAGTAGCTGAATTGTAATGGATTCCCTCTCTCTAGTATTCCGCAAAGTACCAAAGCCTCTTGGGTAAAAAAACAAACCACTTGAAAAAGGTTAGAAAAATAAGAAAAATATGTCATGACTGATAAGAAAAGGAAGTGAGAAATATGTTATTGATGGTGTGTGTTCGTAGCATGACAGCAGAGCCGTGCCTGGGGGTACAGTGTAAATGACAAGTTCGTCACAGGCTCCAGCAGTTTGCGTCCCTACACTCTTTGTCCGTGGAAGTAGAAGGGTACAGCCAAAATAAACCAGGGGCTAGCTTTTATTGACTTTTTAAAGAAAAACACGATCATTGCCAACAGACCTCAAATACTTGGGAAACCACTTGTATGTACCAACACTTGGTACCCTAGTGTTGAAAATTGTTCTTTTACACCATAAAACCTGTGTATTTTTTCTTTATAAGGGATTTCCCAAACTGGGAAACAGCCTCTCTGGAATCAAGTGCTCCAACCGACCCTACTTGTCTTTCAACCTCCAACTAGCCTTTTTATCCTTAATGTTTTTTCTACAGCACTCAAGTTTCACCAGACCAGTGCCACCTCCCAGGGTTTTAACTAATTCCTGCAGAAACGCGGAGGACAAATACTTTCTAGTGTGAAAACAAACTGAGCAATCCGACATTGCCGACTGCAGCGCCTTCACGTGGAAACCGCACCCGGCGATGAAACCGTAAACCGAGCCGGCTGCTTCGGCAGGGGCTTTATTACCTCGCGTTCGTTCCATTCCCGCTCCTGTCCCGCCGCTTCTCCCCTCAGGGCTGGGCCCGCCTCAGCC
>VZTN01023727.1:485316-549270 GCA_013400515.1 Erpornis zantholeuca
TTCTTTTCTCCTGTTATTTCCCGGTATGCAAAGGTGAAAACGAGACTCCTGTGGCTTAGTCTTTAACTTGGAGGTTTTTTCCTGCTGGAGTAAGCTCACCGCAGGTTACTGAGAGTGCGTGCACAGGCTGTGTCCGGCTTTGTGCAGGTGCCCAAAGACTCTATAAGCGTATTTCATGTCGCTCCTTCCTTAGAGCCCCGCAGGAACGACAGAGAGTCCGATTCCTGACACATCCCCTGCCGTCCCACGCGCGGCAGCAGCCGCTGTTTCCCCGGCGGTGCCCGGCCGGCGGCGCGGGGCCCGTGCGGGGCCNATCGCCGTGCTCGGCTCCTGCGGCCGGGACAACCCCTGGGCGCCGCTCCGGTAGGTGCGAACACAGGTAGATTCAGGAGACACACCTGTCTGCGCAGGACCGAAGCACGGACTGTGCCGTGGCCAAAAAGAATGAGAGAAATAGTTGGTTCGGGTTTTTACTCTGTTCTGTGCGGAGTAATGCGCAGGAGCCCGAGGAACTGCTCGTAACTATGTGAGGGGGGTGAGACTGGATCTATTTACCATTATTAGAGCCAGCTAGGAAATGGTTTGTTTTGAATTGTACCTCTAACGGCACAAGTCTTGGTTCATATGGTGTATATCAAACAGTCGTCTTTTTGAAGAGAGCAGTATCAAATACAGTTTTGTCAAATGATGTTTGGAATTATTTGAATTTCTGTAGTTGAAGAACGTGGTACATTGCATCTGGGAGAGTCCAGATTGCCTTTAGAAGTGTGAATTAAAAACACTTCTAGGAGTGCTTTGAAGAAAAATATTTTCCTTTTACATTCAGGATCGCAGAATTGTTAATGTTAGAAAAGACCTCTAAGATCATCGAATTCAGCCATTAATCCAGGACTGCCAAGGCCACCACTAACCCACATCCTCATTGCCACATTTACACCTACTGAACTTTTGCAAGGATTGAACTCCTGTTTCAATTACTGATGGAAAGGGTTTAATTTAAGCCAAAGTCAAAACATCTTAGCATGTGGTGCCTTTCATTCTGAAACCTTGTTTTTTTTCTGGATTTGTGTATTTCTGCGAATCTACGTAGGATCTGTATCTAACATTGAGTTCAAACAGGGAATTTAATGGGAATCTCATGTTCTTAGGTTGCTTTTCTTGTATATCTTACTTCTAATAAATGTGCCTTCATATCTAGCTATTCTGCAAGACCGAGCTGTTTTCTGCAAATAATGAAGTTATTCTTCCCTGTGCAGTTGTGATTAAATTATCTTGGGACGCTAAGTATATAATATTTGTTTAAATGACTATTAATATTTAAGTCCTACTCTTCATGCCAAATGGATTAATACTTCAAACATATAAATGCATCCCTTATCAAATGTTTTCCCAATCATTCTCATTTGTAGATCCATGCTTTGGATGACAGCTTGTTCCCATTGTTTATTTTTTTAGATTGCCTGTGTTGTGTTATGTGTCTTGTTTGTGGCTTATCTCTGCCTTTGCAATTCTTTGTGTAAGAAATTTTCTTTTAGCAAGTCCTTCAGTAGTTTGAGTTTTCTCCTGCTTAGGATTAAAAAAAAAAATCTCTAAACCAAAACCCTTAAAGTTTTGCTGTGGTTGTCTCATGTGCTAGGCCTGCTGTACAGATTGCAAGGCTTCTTTTGAACCAGTGACTGCTTCCTATAAATGGTTTTTAATTAATGTGGCTTTCATTATCTGCTCTAGCTGTGTTACCAGTATCCTACTGCTAGAAGAGTGGTTAGTGCTGCCCTGCACACAGTTTACAACTGTGATAAGTCATTTGCATGCTCTTAGCTGGATCGACGTACTGTAAATTCCTTATATTGTGTCTCATTTCTGTTTGTGCAATTGACCCACTCTGGCAGTCACCTGACAGCCGATGACATCAGTGAGTGTGCAGTGTTTGGAGCGCTCATTAGCACGGTGCATGCATAGCCTGGGAGCTGCTGGCCGCTGACAGACCAGTAGATGCTATCAGTGGTTAGACTCTGTTTCGTTTTCAGGCAAACCAAAAAGGTTTGCTCTCCAGCATAGCAGGAGGGTCTGGCATGCTCTGACATGTAATGTCTCTGAAATGCACTCTGAGGATTAAGGGTAAAGTTGGGTGTTCTCTGTGCAGAATTTAGCTTCAGTATCAGGTTGTGGGTTTGGTAGCTTCCATTAAGGCTATTCTGGTACAGTGAGGAAGTACCTAATTAGCTTTGATCAGGACACCAGTCAAGAAGGTCTTTGCCTAAAGGCATAATTCTGCAGAGCTTGAAAGAGGAGTAGACATGGATCCCTGAGTAGGGAGGCAGTATTTTACTTGGTATTTGACTTAAAGCCAGTTGTGATACTGCAAGATCTTTGCTGAAAACTGAAGTGCAAATATAGAAAATACATTTACTGTTGGACAGAGGAAGTGTTTTCCAAGATGCCTTGTTGCTTGCTATATTGGAACTGACCACTAGAACTTCAAAGACAATTAACTTTCTTTCATTCCCTACCTTTTTAGTGTGATTTTCTGCATGGATGTCTTAAAGAGTGCACCTGGTAATGTAGAAAGTGCTTGTGTTTTGTGGAGGAATGTTTGAATCTCGTCCCTCATTAGAAGTGTGATGGAGTAGAAGCCATTAGTGGAACAGAACTGCTTTTTGCTGTGTTGAATGGAACTTGAACTGTGCAGCTCCTTAGAAAAAGGGGCCTGTAGTGCAGCCAGGCATTTGCTCCAAATAACACTTTGCTTTATGGCTGGACTTGTTGAATAACAAGTTAACTCTGGTCTTGTTGTAAGCTGCTAATTGTTCTGCTTTTTTCACCTACAGGTTGTGACTGTTTCTCTTCTGTCATTTGTGTGGAAAGTGCCACACACACTCCAGAACAACAACGGCTTTTGCTTGCATATTCCAGTGTTTCTTTTGTCAGCGAGTTCAGCAAAGTTGTAATTCTTCAAGTGCCAGCCCTGAGCTGAGTGAGGAGCCACCAGCAGAGATGGTAAAAATGACAAAATCAAAAACGTTCCAGGCTTACCTGCCAAACTGTCATCGAACCTACAGCTGTATCCACTGCAGAGCCCATCTCGCCAATCATGATGAATTGATCTCCAAGGCAAGTGGTTTCTTTAGAGACCTCATGAATTATTTCTTAACCAAAATTGTTGTCACTGTGACACCACTCCCAGTAGATAAGGGATGCAAATTGATGTATACTTCAGAGTATCTTCCCTGGGTTCACTCTTGGGTCATACATGTGTACTGAGAACTGGATATATTCTGGAAACTTCTGAATGTGACATAAAGATTGATCTAACATATTCCCCGTGTTAACAACATGTGTGTGCTGTCAGGTGGGTACTGTTTGGGAGCAGTTGTATCTGAAAAGTCAGCTAAGGAAAATATCAGAAGAAAGCATGGATCTCTGGGTAGGGAAATTATTCTGGTTATGGTTATTCCAGACAGAGATTATTTTTGACTCTGTTGGACTGAAGGTCACAAAACTCTCTGTTTCCAGAATGTCCCACTTGTGTTATGGAATCTATAAACACATTTTTGCTGTCTACCAGTTCCTAAGGAATATGATTAGCCAGAGATGTTCAGAATAGTTGAACTGCCTAAGCTTAGAGAATAGGTGGAACCTTGAAACAGGCTAGGCCTGCCCTTCTTCCCTGTTGCTAGAAGAAACCAAGACTTGTGATGTATGAAGTATGTAGGAAAGCTTGAAGTTTGGGACAAATACTTGTCAGACTGGTTCATTCTTTGCTTCAAACAAACTTCTGATTAAGTTACTCTTTATGCTGTCCTGGAGAAAACACTTCAGTTGCTTTTCAAACTTTTTAATACAAAATGTTCCTATATTTTTGTCAAATAAAGTTAGTTATAAAGGGTTTGCACTAAAAGTTCTCTCTTGCTCCTGCATGTTGGTGTGTTCAGCAGCACTAAGGTGATGCTGCTCTTCAGTGCTGAAGAGTTGGGAGGGATTGAGAATGCTGCTGCTTCTGAATTCAAGTTTTCTTTGGGTGAAGAGAAGGTATAGCTGCTTGTTTTTCCAGGGGCTATCAGCAATAATGGGTTTTCCCCATACAATTTTTTCCTTTTACTTGAATATAATTTTTTTCCATGTTGATTTCAGAATCTAAGAGGCCTTTTTGGCACTGCTGGATTCTAAATTGCAAGCACTCAGAGTTTCATTATTCATATGTGTTCTGGGCCAGAAAATACTGTGAAGAGTTAATCTTTCCAGAACTTCAGGTTGTAGATACCTACAGGAAGAAAGAAAGTTTTTTGCTGTATCTCTCGGGATGTATTAATTCACTGAGAAAATGCAATCCAAGCACATACTTAATAGGAAGCTCATCTTTTTGTGGACTTAGGTTTGCATGTTAACTAAGCTGCCACATGAGCCAGTTTTCTCCAAGGGTTTGGGAGCTTTGGTCAACAGAATAGTTTGAATATGTTAAGGAAATATGATGTTCATCTTACCTGCATAAATAATTTCAAACATTAAGAATCAAATTTTCAATTAAAAGAAAACATAGAGGACCCTTCAAAAAATCTGTAGTAAATACAATAATTGCTTCTAAGTTGTTTCCGATGGTGTTGGGAAGGGTGTTAGAGGTGGATTCTGCTTTATTTCTGGCTTCCTTAATTTTTGGTGAAGACACATTACAAAAGTATTTGTACTTGCAGGTTGACCATATGCTTACTTGACAGCTGATCCATATTTTGTCAATTTAAAATTTCTTAACCATATTTTATTGTCTAAATCTGTATGGTAAAAGAGAAATGCATTTAAATGTGAGGTCTATTTTTTGTATGTTTTATGAAATAAAAAGAGCATTTGTCATCTCTTGTACTTGTATTTGGAACATAGCATTGGAAAACCTGTCCTCCTTAGGCTGAAGCTTTATATAATCCAACATTAGAGAAGTTCTCCTGATGGAAACAACTGCAGAACAATAGATAGACTTGGATCATTCAAACTAAGTACAGCTGGTCCTGAGGAGGGTGAGGGGTGCAAATAAAATTTGATTTTGTTTTCTAAACTTCTCCTAAAGTGCCTTCATTGAGCACATTATGTGCAATGAACTTATGTCAGTGAGAGATATGTTTTTTTAACATATCTAGAATCCTAGTTACTGTAACCACTCAGATGCAGGAAAAAAACCCAAACAAACACAAACCAAGCTGAAGTGTAGCAAGTTGACTCTAAACCATCAAAAGTTAACACAGAACAGTGTGATTCTTGGGATGGTTTGGATTTATGGATGGAGTAGAGACTTAGACTGTTCAACCTGATTTCCCCCCACTGCCTTGCTTTGAAGGCCTAGTTCAAAGCTCAAGCTATGTGTTACATTGTCTAAATACAATTTCTGGTTGCAGACTATCACTTTCTTCCAAGTACTTCCTGTACCATCTCACTCCAGAACCCTGGTACCACAGGTCCTCTGCAGCAAATAAAAGCAAGCAGGATTTATTTAATGCCTGGCTGTAGCTGCTTCCTTTGGGGGTTGTCCTTCACACTTTTCTTTCCTGGGTACATGGTGATTGTTTCTTCCTCATGTGTGGTCAGGGAAAATGACCCAAAATACATAGTGCCCTTCTAATTTAAAGGAGCTCCAACTGGCTTTCTAATGTGCTTTGAGGTATAAGGATTTATTATACCTGACACTGTAGTGGTTTTTGACTTGAAGATGAAAAGATAAGCTGTGCTGTGAAATGAGTGGTGTTTCTCTTAAATGTTGGTCTGTCATGGAAAAGCAAAAAGTGCTGCATATTTCTGTCAATCATCCTGTTGATTCCGATCCTCAGAATACCCAACTTTAATACATTTGCAATTCTTCTGCTTTTGAGAACTGTTGATGTCAATTGTCTGACAAGGATGGCAGCATACACGAATCACCTTTTCATTTTATTTCTGTTCTGTTTGAGCAGCAGGATCTCTTTCTTGCCCTGGAATGAATCACAAGGCTCTCTTTTTCTTGTGCCCTTGCTGGTGATAAAATGGCAACCAAGAGTCTTGGCAATGGCTTAGAAATAAGAACACAGACTAATGAGATGGGACAAAAATGTGTTACTTGCTCAAGTGAATTCAGTTGTGGTTTTAGTTTTCTCTGCAGCTGTGAAAGGACTCGATCTTGCCCAGTGTTGAAATCAACTTGATATTAGTGGTTAGAACATACATGTCAAGAGGTTTTCACTCTGTAAGAACCTTGTGTTTTCTGCAGCTGGGGTGGCACTTGGGGAAGGCATGGGAAGAACACTGGTTGAAATAAGGAGCCCCAAACTGGGAGGTCATTGGCAGTAGAGATAATGGCAAACATTAGTCTGTACAGCTGGACACATGTGCACATGTATGAACACTTGCCATAACAGCTTATAACTCCCTGAGTTATCTTGGGAAAACCATTGATTTGAAGGATACACAGTAAGAGAACCAATTAACTGTAGGTGACTTTCAGTTGCAGTAAGTGTAAGTTTGAGGTGGTGTCAGGTGCATCTTAGACATGACTGATTTGCATTGCTGACAGGTCTGCAGGTGCTGCATTTTCTCTTTGGTGAAGACTTCAAAATGGATGTTAAAATATTTTTTTAAATTCTATGAGAAGGAATAAACCAGTCATCACTACACGAGACAGGGGTGTGTTCACAAGACAGGGAAGAATCTATGGCTTTTTAAAATTTCTTTAGAGAGGCAAAAATTTTTAGAATCATATCCTACCATGACTGTGGGCACAGAAGAGAAGTAAACTACAAGCAAACAACCACAGCTCTTAATGGAGAGTAAGGCAAGGAGCTGATGCCATAGGAAGCACTTAGTGGATTTAAAATTGATACCATATGAGGCACTTTGTGAATTTAAGATGTTCAAATAACACATAAAAAACAATCAAACAGTATATGTTAATAATAATAATTTTAAAAATCCAAACATAATTTAATTTTGAGAAAACTTCTACAAGACCCCTTGAAGTACAGGGGAGGTGGCCACTGGTGTGGCCTGAATAAAATGTTATATATTTGCTGCTCTTGGAGCAATTCTGGAATAAGTTTTGTGAAAGACCTAACTGAAGGAGCTTTCTTTTGATTTGTTATGTAATAGTAGGAAATGTGCAGTGATTATTAGGTGCAGTTAGTTTTACAGGAGACAAATGTTACTTGAAGAGCATAAATTCCAAGAGCCACTTGAGAATGGCTTGTACCTACTAAGTTCCAGTAATAGTTTAGAACTTCAGGTATGATCCAACAAATGACAAAGAAATACAAATAGTTAATAGAAATCTTGGAACCTAGTGGATAAACTGCAGAGAATAATATTTTGTTATTCAAGGTTTACCTCCTTTGAAAGACTGTTGAAGCATCTAACAGCATGCCTTCATCCTGGGAATGGAAAGAATTTGGATTACTTTGTATCGATGTCTGTATAAATACTATCACTTTCTTCTGTCTCATTCATTGCAAAGCATATCTGACCAGAGGGGAAAAAAGTCATGTGAAGTCACAGACCAGACTAGATATGTCAATATTTTCAAGAATGGGTTCTACATAAAGGTATATACACATATATATGTAACTGTCATTGACTGCACTGGGAAATCCTTGCACCTTGTGGGTGAAAGAATGATCTTGGTGGCTAAATTTAGTTCTCCAAGGCTTTCAGTATGACTGCTCTTCTATTATTGATGAGAAGGAAGAGTCTTCAGCCTAAATAGATGCTAAAACATTTTTAGCCTTACTTAGCAATCTGTGGTTTTGCCCTCCACTGCTTGACTGATGAGATCAAGAGGAATTTTTTTAAAGGGTTCATTGTCTTTAGGTAAATATGCTGTGCTTAGCTTGGTTCAATTTGTAATTGTCCTTTGCTTATGATATAATGAGTATTTGGAAAGATAGTTGGGCCTGTTTTATGTATGCTTGAAGGCCGTTTTCGTTCCCTCATTAATTTCGTAAATATTCTGGTGATAATTTTTTCCCCCAAGAGGCTTCTAGTTTTTTGGGTTCATTTTTTTCTTCTGAGGGAAGAATCTAGTTTTTGAAAGAGAGGCAATCTTTGGAAAACATCCAAGAATAGATTTGAGGGCTTAAAGGAGTTGGAAAGTGCAAGGGAAGTGTTCTACTCTGTGTATTTTGACATAATTATTTCTGAAATCTATTCAAGATGCTGCATGGGTCAAGATGACTTGTCCTGCCTGACAAAGTCTTCACTCTGGGGAAATACCATTTGCCAGGTTTGCAGGCATGCAGTTTTTGGGGTAGAATTTTTTAAGGTTATTCTTTACATATCAAACTTTATAAGTTGCTTTATTCAATTCAGTAATAAATGAATGGAAATGAACTTTAAAAAAAATATTTATTATGGAGTCTTCTAGGACTTTCCTGGGAAGCAGCTGAGTAGCAGCATGTCTGGTGGTCTGCATTATCAAGGAGTTGGATGTGAGGGAAATACCAAATAGACTAAATGTGAGGTTTTTCCCCCGATAATTTTTTTTGTCTGTACCTTATGTTGAATTCAGTTTTCTGAATTTATGTTGCAAATCTTCAAGTGAGACAATATCCTTAGAGTCTCTGATGCATCTTGCTGAGGAGATAATTTCAGATGTCAGAGCACTTGTGTTTCTGCTTTACTTTAGAATCCTGCCCCTACAATACCATTTTCTGTATTTCCCTAACTTGTTTATTTGTTCAGAGAACTGATTCAGCTTGATCTATCTTAGCTTGTAAAGGGAACTCCAGCAACTGAAAGGAAACTCAAGAAAATGAAAGCGAACGAAAACCTACTTTCATTTTAAATCTTTAATATTTTATCTCTGTTTTTAGTAGCTTGCAGACACTCTTAATGCCACTGTGACTTGCTCAGAATAACACCTGCCTTGCCCCCAATACATGCTAAGATGGCAGTTTCACTGGATATTTGCTGTGGAGTGTGATCTCCAGCCATGCAATCTAATCCCATCTGTGGGGAATAATTGATGGCATAAGCTTTTCAGTAGCATCTCTTCCCCCACCCATGCCTTCAGCTGTGCCTTAGGGCAGTAAATACATGTTCTGCTTGACTGATACTTCCTTTCCTCCTGGGTAAAACAGCTAATCCTGGTGTTAGAAGTAAGGCTGGGTTTAACTTAGATACCTAATTCTGCAGGTATGTTCAAGTGTGCAAGTGAAATGTGTATCTTTACTATATAATATATTGGTGACAGAGGTCTGTCAGATGACTTGGAAGGATCCTACTTCCAAGCTATTCTTGCAGCTGACTTCACTGTAGTTTGTGAGCACAGTTGGACATTATTGCTGATACCATTAGACATTCTAGATACTTTCAGCTGTGCTAAAACAAGAAAACATGATAGATCTTGTACATCCTTCCATATAAATGGGCAGCTGGTCAAAGATGTGATTTTCTAAGGAATAAGTTAACTCATAAATCAATCCAGTATTATTAATTGAGGACCATGAAAAATCAGCCTTATAGCAAGTTTAAAGTTCAACTGCAGATATTAGTTGAACTGATAAATTGCCCAGCTTCTAAGTAAAAATCCTGGTTGCTGTGAGTCATTATTGATGAACACACTTGCCATTCTAATTCCTCTCTACTGGGTAAGACATATTTAAGACTCAGTTTGAGTAGAATGTTCCTCTTTAGTTGTGATTCATGTATAGTGCTTGTGAGCTTAGGAGTGCTGAACAAATGTTGCAAAGTTAAAGTTTGTGTTTGCATAGGTGATGTTTATTCTATTGAAGAGCAGTTTGTCTGGAGACTGGTTTGAACAGTTATGCCTGTTAGTCCTTGACATCATCATTTAAAATACTTTCTTTCATTTTCTTTGAGGAGTTGACACACGAGGTGTTTAACCTGTCAGTCTCTTAAAATTCATATCAGTGTAACTGAATCATACAGTGGAGAGTGTGAGAAACCTAGTGCTGGTAAAAACAAATGTTCAGTATTAATTTTTTTTTGGTTATGCAAAATATTCTGTTTATAGCCAAGTTACAAGCTTAGCAAGCAGCTCAAGTGCCAAACTGAGTTGTCCTCTTCTCATTTCTAGTAGTAGGATGTATCAGAAAGTAGAACTCTGATAGTAAGTCTTTGGAACCCTACATACTAATATTCTGTGATTAAGAGAATGTGTATGTGACAGATGTGTACCTTTCTGTGGTGTTTGAATACAGGTTTTGGGGAAAAAATCTCAGCTGTTCATGTGAATAAGAAACTATGACTGCCAAGTGCTGCCTAGAGATACATAATAAAAATCAAAAAGCATGGGAATTTAAAAATGGATATCTTTGCAGTGCTTTTATTCCAGTCAGTGTATAAGAGTTCTGCATGGCTGGATTGCAACCCACTCAGTGCTCAATGAAACACAGGTGATGTGCTTGGACACTGGTTTTAAAGGGAAGTCTGAGTTGCCTGGACCCGTGTTCTGTGTTCCAAAATGCAGTTGCACAGGTTGCTACAGGTTCCTGTCGAGTTACCTGAGTGATGTAAACATGGAGGAACTTGCTCTTTGCAGCTGGGCAAGGAAACCAGTGTTCTGTGGCATGTAAATACAATCTTTAGCCTCTAAACATGAGTGTAGGTATGAAAGATGGTATCAAATGAATTGGTCCTTCTCTGGGAACAGGCAGCAAGGCTGGAATGGAGGAGCTTTTCACAGGGAGATATTTGTGAACAGATTTTCTTACTAAAGTGTTGCTTCTCCCTCCACTCTACCTTGATAATCCTGAAAATTAGAAGGTAATGGCCATTTCTGAGGGAAAATAAACCTGGGAGATAGGATATCTAGGGCAACAAAGCAAAGGGTGCAAGTGAAGTCAAGTAATATTTAAAAATATATTAGGAAAAGAAAAACAACTAAAGCAGTGCTTTCCAACCTGTGGTTTGTATTTCATTTGGCTTGAATTTTTTTTTCAGTTTATGAAACAAGAGAGGGGAAGAACTGCTTTTTGTGCTATTCTTGGCATCCTGTTACTGCCCTCTGCTTAATTTGAAAAATGCAGGGTCAAAGGAGAGCTTTTATTAGGTGATACTAAGTCAAGACTAAACATAAACTTGGCAGAAATAATTGCATAAGATTGTTCAGAAGATCTCCTGACTCTTATTTTGTTTAGGAGTCCTTTTTTCTTCCCAGCCTGCTGGGCAATTTCAGGTATGGCATGTAAGTAGTTTAAAAATTATTATATAGGACCACACAAAAAACACCCCTACCCACCACATTAATTTGTATGTGATTGCCATGTGTAATTACATATAAATAGAGAAACTAGCACATGATTAATAGAGAGTAGTTCTTGGTGCAGTTTGAAAAAGGATTTGTGAATTCTAATTGACAACATGGAGTTTTTAAAGCAAGGGGAAATGGCTGCAACTTTTTTAATTTTAAAAATTTTTTTCAGTAGCTTAACTAAGTATCATAGTCATCGTGGCTTTGGAAGTTCTTTTTAATGATTTCAGGTACATGAAACAAGGAAGTTCTAGTTTGACGTTTACTTCTTACTAAGAGGATTTGTAAAGTGTTTCCTTCACTTTTTCTTAAATTTTGGAGTTGCACATCTGTAGTTTTCTCTAAATTAATGCATGGTTTACCCAGGCTAGTAACTCATTTGTTAGTGGGCAGTTTTTAAGAGTATATATCTGAAGAGTTTTTGTTTTCACCTGCAGTAAGCATTCTCTGTTTGTTACTGGCTCTAGAAAGTCCTGGTTATTTTGTAGGAACTGCAGACTGTGGGTCTGCACCATTCTGCTAGTTTTGTGATGTGTGTTTAAGTATCTCAGGAGAGATGAACTACTGGTGGGGTTTTTGTTTGTTTTAAAGGCAGGGCTAGGGATAAATGCCTTTCTGTCAGAGCAGTTCAGACTCTGTCCTCAACCAAGTGTCCCTTTTCAGGGTCAGTCCCACCTGAAGTTTCAGCTTTCACTGTCCTGCACAGCCTATCTGGTTTTCCTTGCCTGGTGAAAAATAAGACTTGCAGTTCTGGCTGGTGGAGACAGTACTTTTTCTTTTGTCTTTGCTAAAGGTAGAACTTCCTTAGAATCACTGAGGTTGGAGAAGACCTGTAAGGTCATTAAGTCCAACCACAAACCCAACAGTGACAAGTCCATGACTAAACCATATTCCCAAGTGCCACATCTGTGTCTATGGTGACTCCACCACTGCCCTGGGTAGGCTGTTCTAATGCTTGACAATCCTTCTGGTGAAGAAATATTTCCTGGTATCCAACCTAAACCTCCCCTGGTGCAACCTGAGGCCATTTCCTCTGGTCTTGTCACTTGTTAGGTGGGAGAAGAGACTGACCCCACTTTGCTAAAACCTCCCTTCAAGTAGTTGTGGAGAACAGTAATATGTTCTCTCAATACCTCTTTGTAAGTTGGTCTTCTGGTTGCTAAAATAATGAAATATTAGTGCTAGAAACTATTAAGTAGAATTTCTCATCTTAATATAAGATTTTACAAGTATGTAAGGGCTCTGTGTAACGACTCTGCCACTATTGCTACCTAGAGTAGTCCAGAGGCATGGATTTCTTTAAACATTCTTTATTGCAGTATATAATCTAGTTAATGCTGATCAAAAAAGGTTAATTTATATGCATTTTCCATTTACAAGGTTGTGGGGTTTTTCGGCAAACTGCTCTGAGTAATTAAAAGACAACAATTACTGCTGTTGCTAGTTGATAGACTGGCAAAACACCTATTTTAGTGTCAAATGACTTGTAATTATATAACTAAATACATGTCAGAAGAAGAATCCATTGCAGAAAGGACCTTCTGCCTATGGTTTCATGTCTGATGTTACTAAAACCATGCAAAAGTATTCAGGTTGATATTTTCTTCCCAAAAACCTTCCATGTTGATCTAATGCAGGCTTCTGAAAAGTTGGTCTGTGATGTTCAACACTAGAACCACAGGGGTTCTTAAAAACAATTGTACTTTCTCTGCATCATGGATAAAATAGTTAATTTCCTTTGAAAGTAGGTTAGAGAATGGAAAAGGTGGAAGAAAAAAGAAATTAAGACAGTTAATAGATTTTTTTAAAAATTGAATTCGGTAGGGAAGAGAGAAAAAAGAAAAACTCAGTTCCAGTGTGATCCTGTTTGAGTGGGAAATAATGGCTGTGTCTAAATTACCAAGTAAATCAATGCAGAGGGAACCAGATGAAAGCAGTGATGTGTCTGACATAGGTTTTGAATGTTTTACCTGTGGCTGGCTCTGGTCTGCTCACAAGTTCTCCTGGGATGTCTGCAGCTCACAGCCTGATCACAGGTTCAGGTGTGTGTCTGCATTAGCATTGCTGAGTGCATGGAAGAGCTGCTGGTTCAGTTAGTTCAGAAGGACCAAGGGTGCAGTTCCCAGGCACTGAAACTGCTCCACAAGCCAAACCAGCCCCCAGTAAGTGTGGCTGATTAGGTGTTTTAATTCACAACTGTGCTACTGCTCTGAACTAAAACATTAATTTAGATCCAGTGAAGAAAGCCTGACAGTCATCGTTTGTCCATAATCCAGCAGGAACGTGAGAGATTTGAAAGCATATGCCTGTGGCCAGGCATTTGATGGTAGCAAGTGTCTTACTAAAATGAAGCTGAGCTTATCTGTGTATTATAAACTGATCAGATGTATTTCCTGAGTGCAGTATGCTGGTTTTATGCTTGGTCCAGAATTTCACTGCTCTTATATCAAATGATGCAATGAAATTGAAATAAATCATCTTTTGGCTGCAGCAGGGGAAGACAGAGGAGATGAGAGTAATTCCCTTTGAGTTAAAAGCAGATTATTTCAATTAGCATGAAGGATGTCAAGAAAAATGAGACTTGATATCTTGGAGAGGGGTAGGAAAAAACAATGTTTTGCTTGCATTATGGATGTCTGATTTTGAGCAATAGCACTTGACAAGGTAAAATAAAATCATTGCTAAAAATCCAGTGTAGGTGAAAACTTGTCTGACCAGACTTTCCTGTAAAGAACTGGTATAAAGTAATTGATCTGAAATAGCTTATATCTGTATTATCATTATATGTTTACTAACATACCCTTCTGGAACTATTTTTTTTTTTTGTTTGGTGGGGCTTCTTGTGTTTAAGAAGTGCAATTTCTTCTTTTTTTTTTCCAATGCAGTCCTTCCAGGGAAGCCAGGGACGAGCCTACCTCTTCAATTCTGTGTAAGTATGTGGTTATGGTTCTGCACACCACCTGCAGAGTGTAACTTTATGCTTCCAAAGTGGAAAACAGTAGGAATTAACATAGCTGTACTTTGCCCTCTTCTTTTAAATGCTGGCTTTACTCACCAGCAATAGTTACTAAAGAGCTATTGGGCTGATTCTGAAGCATTCCTTTGTACATATATGAGTTTGTCTTATATTTTAAGTAATTCTGCTAAGAGCTGAAAGATCAGGGGAATGTGTTCATGTGAAATTCCTTGTGTATGCAGTGGTAACTGTCTCGAGTGGGAGCTGCCATTCTAAGATACTCCAGAAGTCACAATATATTGAGTGGCTGTAAATTTTCTTCAGACAATTCTGTTGTGGTCTGAAGAATTTCCCAGTCTGATAGTTGGATACATTTGCAGGTTAATGTTTCAGTAAACCTGGTACATCTTAAATGACCTTGAATATTGCAAATGTGCTAGAGGCAAAAGGTCTCTATGATCTTATCAAGCCTAATATTTCTAATCTTAGGCACATCCTTCCCTTGATGGAAGGCTCTCTGCATTTGTTAATGGGTGTATTTTAAGTTTTTAATATGCAGGATTGCATTTTTGTCTTTATTTTTCAGCAGTTTTTTGTGTTGCAGCATTTTGAAAAAGAGATGCAGTTAAGTGTCCTGGTCTATTTTTGACCAGGATAATGGAACTGTAACTGCAAAGGATTTGATTGCAGATCCTTGAAGTTCTTTTAATATGTAGTTGTTCAGTGGTGACTTGGGATTTCTGCTCTAAATCTTACAGTAAGAATCTGGTATTACAACAGCAAAAATGACAACATTTTGCTCTTGTTTAAAACTGTCTAAAAACTTGGTTTAGTCTTGCCTCATGTTTTCTGCATAGACTTGTTTGTGGAAAAACTGGCTTGATGCAGCACTTCATGGGATGTTTTGTTTTGAAATTGCTGTTTGTTCATCAGAGCTTAGTCTGCTGATCTGTAGCAAAGAAATATTTATGAGGCTTTTCTCTTGCTGCTATTTTGGAGCTGGTTCTAAATTCAGCTGTTGGTGCTGATTCACTGGTACAGACTTCCATTACAGAGGTCTCAAATTGTTTTTGAAGAAAAGCCTGAAACTGTAGAAGTGTCCAGTTACTGTGTAGTGTTCTGTTCTCTGGAAGTTTAACTATTTAGCTTGTCTTTGTTGCTGGGAGTAAGTGGTTTCACCAACAGTGACACCACAGCCACTTAAAAACTAAAAACAAACCCCTTTTTTCTTCCTGTCCCTCAGCTCAGTGTAACAGAGGAAGTTACTTTTGCAGCATTGAATAAGATAGGCATTTTTTTTAACTGTTTTTTGTCTGCTGGACAAAAGGCAGGGAACAGTAAGAAAAGAAACACACTCATGCTGTTAATATAATTTCTCCCTTTTTTTCAGGGTAAATGTGGGCTGTGGTCCAGCAGAGGAGAGAGTTCTTCTGACAGGTTTACATGCTGTAGCAGATATCTATTGTGAAAACTGTAAAACCACTCTTGGATGGAAATACGTAAGTAATGTGCTTAAATCCTCAATAAATGTTTGTTTGTTGAAGCACAGATGTTTGAGTTGGCCATTGAGTAGCACCTTTGCTGATAGTTTAGGTGAGTTAGCTCTGGTGCTTTTGTATACATCAGGCTCCAATCCAGTCTTGCTTCCGTGCATCTGCAGAAATGCCATAGCAGATGGTAACTTTATTCTGGACTGCAAATCAAGCATGAGCTATAGGTGCTGTTACAGCTGTCTAATATTTTTGTGTTTGGTAACATTTTTGCAAGACTACCAAGCACACAGGCACTAAACCAGGTGGGAGAAATTGTCAAAATGAGTCTGTAATGTCTTGGATTGCAAAAGTTGGTTATACAGCAAAAATATGAATTACAATAAATGGTACTGAGCATATTGCACTGTTTCCAAATAATGTGGACTCAATTCTGTTTTTTGAAAATGTACCTGTGCACTTGCAGCTGCATTGCAAGTTTGAGGTTTTGAAAATGTTAGATTCTGGGTGTTGCATGTAGTATTTTCACTGATGCAGTGTAGCTTCAGATCTTAGAAGTTTTCCTAATCCATTCCCTGTGATGATGAATATAGAGGAGAGCTTTTGAAGAGGTTTGCATTCCCTCTTTTCATTACTTCTGGGAATAAGGAAGTAACACACATAACATGCCATTTCCTAACCTTCACTTAAAAAAGCATTAAAATTCCCTAAGCAGAGAGAGAACACAGACAGTTCTACAGCAAGATCTGTGCAGTAGAGCTGCTGATTCCACTTAGGAGAAGTTTGCTTCTGTTTCCTTCTCAATGCTTTCCAACCTCTTTCTTCCTTCCCTCCCCTTACTCGGTGTAACCAATATAGACTGTTAACTGTAATGGCTCCTGGTTTGTATTTTTAATGCAATTGTGATGTTTAAAATACTTAATTTCCCCAGCTTAATTCAGCGTTGTCTTGATTTTTTTTTTCTTTCCAGGAACATGCTTTTGAGAGCAGTCAGAAATACAAAGAAGGAAAATTTATCATTGAACTTGCCCACATGATAAAAGACAATGGCTGGGAGTGAACCACAACCTTTTTCCTTCTGTTTGGACTATATTCCGTGGAACAGGCTTTACAAAGACTAATGCAAAGTAAAGGAAGAGCTTGGCTAGAGTGGCCCTGAGAATATCACTGAACTCTGAAACCTCACAAATGAGTAGTGTAGTGTAAGTGGCTATTTCAGGCCATGTTTGCCTTTTCTCCTTGTGTAAGTTCCCTCTTTTTGTACGTGTATTATTGTGTGAACAGTTGTTTTGGAACATTTTGGATGACCTTTTTCTAAACTCTCTCAGACTAGAGAAACAGTTCACTAATTGAAAACGGATTTTACTGGTTAGCATCTCTCTCTGACCTATGCCTTTAATGCTACTTCTGCTGTGCATGCTTCTTGCCTAAACACCTACACTCCAGTCCTGTAGAAGTTCTGTACCTGAGCAGTCTGAAAGAATGTATGGGATGGGGTGCTTTTTTATATGTAGCAATTTCTGATGTGTTTGGCAGTGAAGAGGATGCAGTATTGTAGTTATTAATTTCTTTTTTAAATTTGAGTGTACCACAACCTATGTACATCTTGTAGGTGAATTGGTTAAAGGTACAGTGCTCAATTCAAAAAATATTTCAATTGCACTGACTGAAGTTAGCAGGTCTCAAGTTGTCAGGAAAGGTTATGCCAGAGGTTTGGTATCTTAATTAAATAACAGAAAGATTTAAAATCAATAATGCTATAGAGTATGTTCCTTTAAGACCAACATATTCCCTAAGGAGTTTGCTGGATAAAAAATTTATAAAACTATAGCTTGCAAGATTAAAAAGACAGAAAAATATATGCATCTTCTATTTTGGAAAAAAAATTAGTTGGTATATTAGGAAAAAACAAAGTTTTGGTACTGTACCTTTGCCAGTAACAGGGACTTGTGCATCAGTAAAGTTTTATGGCTGGTTCCATGTAACTGTATAGTCCTAATGCACTGGACAAAGAGGTTGATGTCAAGGAAACTTGTTGAAGTCTTCTGCTTCTGCTACATTTGAACAAAAATATTTATTTTTGAAATGGCCAGAGCCTATGACATGAAAATTAGTATAGTACCTGTAGGAAAAGGAGGAGTAATAAGGGGGAAGGGAAGCTTGACATGTTTTTTCATAAAATAAAATAGCAAGATAGTTTTTAAAATTTGGGATTGGGGAAAGGGTTTCCTGGTTTGCTGGCTAAATCATCCCCGAGTATCTTTTTATAATAAAAATTTATATGAAACTCACCATCTCTTTTGTTCTCATGCTGTTTCTTTAATGGAATCAGTTAATGAGAGAAACTTCTGGAAAGTGTATGCACAATATGAGCTGTTGGTATCTGTGTTTGCAAACTGAGCAACTGTGAAAGAAACACTCTACATAAATTTGCTAACTTGATTTTCAAATTAAACAGTCTCTAAAGACTTTTTGTATGTTAATCTTTTCAATGCTTGAGGACAAAATGTTTGTGAAAAAAACCCCTTTAACACTACATAAGTCCTATAACTGAACAATACAGAAGCCTTGCAATATGAAATCCCTTTCAATAACAATTCTAATATGGCGTCTGTGAAATTAGTCACAGGTGCTGCTGCTGCTGTTCCATTTTTGGGAATCTCTCATAGGCTTTCTGACCTCTGCTGCACTTTAGAAATTGTCAGATATGAAAAATTATGCCAATGGGTAGGGGCAATATGAATCTTTAAAACCAGCTTTCCAGTGTTTTTGTGGAGAGGAGGAGTGAGAAGAGCATTCTCCCAGGTGTACACATCCTTTGTGATGCAGGCTGGCTGAACTGCCTGCCAGATGTTGTCATGACTGATACCCATTAATTAAAAATGTAAGAATTAGAAAAGTAGTTCAGGCTGTTGGGTTTCAGTCCAGGGGCCTGAGGTGGTAAAGTCATGTTCAACCTGGATTTTGTGGCTTACACGTTGCTACTTCGTGTTCACATCGGATCTCATTTTTAACAATGCCCTTGGATGTAGGACAGGCTTGGGTGTTTCCTGTCTCCTGCTTTTTTTGATCTGGAATTCTTGGGATTTTGTTTTCCACCCTTGCAATGTATGTTGCCAACAAGGAAGGCACTAAAACTTCTATCAGCAAAAAGTTTGTGTTAGCTTCTAAGTCCTGTTGCAATGTTGATACTTGTGAACAGCTTGTGTGAGGTTTGTGTATCTTTGGGCTTTTCTTATTTCCTGGCTACAGACTTGCTGAGGCAGTACACTAGACTGAAGGCAAAAGTAATGGCTGCTTTTCCAGAGAGAGTTGAAATTAAAGAAAATAAGTAAAGTATTCAAGACTTTCCTCTCCAAAATTGGGGGTTTGGCTAGCTCTTGTTAGTAAGCTAATGCTGTCTGTAACACAGTCTGATTCTTAGAAATTCAACCTCTTTCTTCAGTGCATTATTTATATTTCAAACTGGACATTTTCACCAAAACCTTAATTAACTTTGATGCCAAAGGTTGGGACTTCAAGTGCTTAGCACATAGAGCTTCAGACTACTGGCATAAAGAGTTAATGACCTATATGTGATGTTTATGGCTTTTAAGAGAACCAAACAAAGCAATATTCTTTTTGGTCTTTTATTAAGAGTGGATGCTTAGAAGAAGTAAAGAGTGGAATTACTACAGAATCACTATTTTACGCTGCCATGTAACAATTCTTGAGGCTCATTCTATTGAGGGAATATGTGAATTTTCTTCCCATGTTGTTTGGCAGCTTAAATGATTATTTTCTCCCCTCATAAAGATATAGAGAGTTCTTGTTATTGGTTTTGGTGAAAGTTGAATCCAGATAGCAATGACTGCTGGCTGATGTGAAGAGGTCAGTCTGGTCACTGAACCCTCCAGCAGTCATTTGAAAGAAATATAAACTTACTTGAAAAAAAAATTTACTAAAGCATTTTCCCTCTAACCAATTTTTGTAATATATTGAAGATTATATTTAAAGTTTGTATGTGTTTGCTCTGGGCAAGTTTACTTCCCCTCCAACTTGAGCACTTTTGTTACTTGTACTGGTTATTTTTATTGTTGGTCTTAACATTTATTTTGTATTTTGTTTTTTATAAACTGTAACAAAAAGCTTTTGTGAACCTTTGTTTCTTGCTGGCTCTTTCTTGGACCAAATGAACTGACTATGAGCTGGCTTAGAAGAAATGTTCATTGGGATGCATAAGAATTTGCTAGCAGAAATGTACATGTATTGAAAGTTTTTTTTCCCTGAACCTCTAAAGCCACGCCTGTCCTAAAATAATTAATCATAATTTGGTGTGACTTTAGTAATCTGACCACACATTCTCTGTCTAGGTCCAAAATAATGGTTGTAACAATGGTTTTCCAGGACTCAGTCTGCCTCCAAAACGAGAGTTCTTCTTTGACTGGTTTCTTTAAGTACCTTTTTGATTACTAAAAGGCAATGCTGCCATGTATAAAAATTCTGTCACATTGCAAACTTGCTGTGAAATCAGCTGCAGAATTTGCTGAGGGATTGCTGACTCCTCAACCTAACCACTCCAGCTGTATGCTTTTAGCAGCCTGGTAATCTTAATTTTATCTGCCAGTTAAAAGGGCCAGGATATGAATTTCCCTTGTTGGCTGTAAGCTGTACAATGGCAAGGTGTGTGGAGGAAGATTGTTACGGCTCCGTCTTAATGTGCCAGTAGCAAGGCCCAGCATAATGACCAGTGTGGGTGGTGTGCCTGTGTGCTTGCAGTCCATGGGAGAGGACATGACATTTCTTTGAGTTAAAAACTGGCCTCAGAGGTTCTGACCAAGTCCCCACTGCACCCATAACCAAAGGTCATCTGTATTTCCCACTGGTGGATCAGTGCAAGAGTTCCCCAAGGCAGTACCAGGCTTGGTGGCCATGCACTTCCCGAGGAGTGACGCTCGCAGGGCTCCTCCTGCCCGCTCATCTCAGCAGCCAGATTGCAGCAGCAGTGACCTCCAGCCTCACAGACCAAACTTCAGTCATCTCCAGCCTTGGATATTGGCCATGAGAGGAAGAAGCTGTCAAATTACTGTTAAACTTCTTGGACACTTTATTGGACTTCACTGAGACTCATGTTAAGCCAACCAGCAGTATAAACACTTAATGGAAAAGAAACAGATGCTTCAGAGGTTTCTTTTGAAAGGACTGTTACAAGTGGTTTAAGGTCTAAAGCATGAGTCATAAATGGCAGTTGAGTTGTGCCTCATTGTTTCTTAAACTCTTTAAAATGCTTTCTTTTACAGGTGACATGGCTGTGTTGCTGTTTTGTCCTAGCAATACTGTACATCATTTGTTGTTTCACTATATTGTATCTATTCGAGGTATCACAATAAAAGCTTTCAATTGTTTTGTTGGGTTACCTGTTGTTTTTGTGCTATTTTTCTTGCTAATTGAGTTCTCAGGCTTTATCCTCTGGTAGGGCCAGAGAGAAGACAGTGCTCTTAGTTGCTCTTAAAAACTTGTAAATGGGTTGAATCTGATTTTTATGTGGTTTTAGGACTGCCACAAAGCATTTGGGGTTTTTTCCTTTCAGAAATCTTTCCAAAATACAGAAATTTGTGCTGCTACTGTTAAAACTTTTGCTTATTTTGAGCCAATTGTGGGACCTCTGCACAGTGAGAGTCAGTCTGCACACCCCCCAAAACTAATATTGAGAGGAACTGAAGAAGTGTGGGTGTACTTTCTGTTGTGTTACTTTGGTCAGCTGTAGACCAGAGGAGCACTGTGAGCATAGCACTCCCTCTGTTCATTCTGCTTTGGCTGGGAGCTCCTGTAGCTCCTCTGCTCAGATTATTGGTCTTGTCAGTGATATGATCCTTCTGGACTGCCTGAGGCTCAGAATGAAGTAATTTAGTGCACACTTACACAGCATCTTCAATAATCCATCATTTCATCTCACAAAGGGATAGGGATGCTCTTCATGCAAGATCAAACATATTATTTCCATCTCGAGAAAATGGAAGATAGCCAGCTACCCTTTCTCTTATTCAAGTGCTGTCTTAGGGGCATGAAATAAGGATCTTTCCAGATCCGAAAAAACCCCCAAACCCTAGGGATAAAATGGCATTTTATGTGAGGTGCATGGTCTTCACTGTATAAAAAATTAACTCTTGACAGGATATAATTGAAGCAATAAAGATCCAAATAACAAGTATCTTTCAGATTTGATATGTTCATCATCAGAGGGACTATAAAAACACCAACTGTCAGCAACTGGGTTACCAGAATAACTTTAGAAATGTGAACTCCAGTGTTCTGTTTTACCAGCTGGAAAACACCAGGATATCTGACTTCCACATAGACAAGGCTGGGCAGATCCCTCATCTAAAGCTTGAGAACCTTCAATTAGATGTCTTTTTGCCCCTGTTAAATTTAAATAACTGGGCAGTGGTGTAGTTTAGGGTTCTCCCCCACATCCGAAGCGCTGTGGCTGTGACTGGGGGACAGCAGTCTGTACTGCCAGAGTCCAGGCAGCCTGAACCAGGAAACAGCCACAGCTAGAGCTGAGCTTATCCTCTGCACAGGGCTCCACTTGGGCCACTGCCCACATGGGGTTCTTTCCACTTCCGTGTCTTCCTCTGCTCCTTGCCCTTGGCTCTGCCCCAGATGGGTCCGAGCAGGGAGCGAGCACCTGCGCTGCCGCTGGCACTCACCTCCAGCAGGCACAGCAGCTGTGGATTAACTGAGGCCGGACAAAGTAGTTCCTGGCTGTGAAGCAGCTCTGCTGAGCCATGGAACTGATTAACTGTTTCTCCTCTAGTGGAGGCTGAGCTGTTCTCATTCATTTCTAAAGTATTGCTGAATAAGATTTGAGCTGAGGAGCTGAGGTGCTCTGTGATCCTGGTAGCAGTTTAATCTATGCTAACCTGATTGCCTGAAGATTTTACTCTAGAAAGATCACTCTAGAAAGCAGACAATACAAGCTTTTCATTGCTTAATGAATTAATGAGCAGATTTTTCATGGTCTCATTTCTGTGTTTTAATAGTAAGCATAGCTGAAATTTCTTTCTTGCCCAAAAATACTTCAGTGATTTCTATCTAGTTCAAGCAAAAACAATGGCAGGGCCAAACTAGCCCTTTATTCAAAATGGAGTTTGCATCCCAACGTTAAAAGATGTACGTGTATGCAAAGTCCATTATGGCATGGAATATCATAGCTCACCCTGTACCTGCAGGAAGGGTTGTGAATGTCATTTAATTTTCAGAACATCTTTTTGACATGGTTAGCTATGATCATCTGCTTTTACACCTGATGGAAGTTAAATTAGTTTTATGACATGAGTGAAACCTTCCAGTTTGGAACATGGAGCTGGCGACAGAGCAGCAATGCTGTATTGGGTGTCTGAAACGTTTTTCTTACGTTGCAAGTGTTGTAGAGCTAAAACTCCAGTGGATTAAACTGCCTGATTATGGTAGAAGCTTTGGGATTTTTTTTTAGCTGTTAGCCGAGTGGCATTAATAGCTGTGTTTGAATTGTGAGTCGAGGTATTTGTCCATTTAAAAGCGAAATCAAATAAGCTTTATTCTGCAGAAAAGATTATTCAAAATGTTTCAGTAAGGGATCATATAAAACCAGTCCCACAGAGGTGCAACACTAAAAGTAAAAAAAACACCAAACCCTAACTGGAGGAGCTCTGTGCATTGCCTGGGCAAACAAACTTTTTTCCAAAACTTTCTTTAAAAGCCCACTAGAAGTCTGCAATCTTGTGACAGGGAGCAGGGCTGCCAAGGGCCAGAGCAGCCTGTTTTGCAATTGGGCCCTGGGGAAATTGCTACATCTGGGGGCTGGGTTGAAGCTGTAAAACACATGCCTTTGAGGACTTGGGGGGGGGCTTTCCTAAACAAATATATTTCCTAAACAAAGATTAATAGATTCACTGCCATGCGCAGGGAAACCTGCTAATGTTATCGGAGTGAACCTTCATTCTGTTAAACTGGAACTGCTGAACACCGCGAAACCACTTAGAGGGGCACGTGCTGAGTGCCATAAAGCCCGTGTGTGAAAGGTATGTGGGGCACTGGGACAGGAGGGTGAGGACTGACCGCTGAGTGCTGCGAGGGTGGCTCTGCCTAGGAAACAGCTGAATCTCTAAGGCTCTGACAGCCTGCCCTGAAGACCAAGCACGAGTGCAAATCCGTGGGAAAAGGTGACATTTTGTGACACTTCAGGCCCCTCCCAAAACTCTCCCTCTCCACGCCTTGAGTTAAATGACAAATGACACTGCTTTTTGAGTGCTCTGCGGAGAAGATGTGCCCCTGCCCGAGCAGCCTGTGCTGGGCAGCGAGCGAAGCTTCCTGTGCACTGCCCGAGGTCAGGCTGGGCTGGCAACCCACAGCTCCCAGCAGCTGCTCGTTGGGGCAAGAGGCTGTTTCTGGCCATAATCTCCTTATAGATGAATTCGTCATCTGTTTCCCACTGATGGTCAAACAAGCACTATTGACTGGCTGGCACGCTCCACTTTGTTACCAAGTATAACTGATAAGACTGAAAATCTGCTTCTGCTTGTCCACTTAAATTATCTTCCCTTCCTTTCTTCCTCTTTTATCTTCCTCCTTCCTCAATTCCCCACTTTTTTATGATACCCATAACAGTCCAAAGTCTGCAGAATTTTGCTTTTTTGTTGTTCCTCTTCTCTACCCCAAAGAATGTGTTACCCAAGGGGCAGCAATAGCGATTTGTGGTCAGGCATGAGACGGATATTTCACGGTGCTTGATCCAGTGCCGAACCAACCCGAGGGAGCCACTGTGCTCCCACCCTGCCTGGCTGGGTGTGCAGCCCCGTGCTGGGAGCCAGCATGGCCAGTCCCTGAACCTCAAGGGCAGAGGACAAGGTGCTGCTCTTTGCTCCTAAACTATCGCTGCTGTACTGATTAAGCTCCTGCAGCAAGTTTTAGGTCTAAATACAATTTCTTTGGCGTGATAACAACAAATGAGCATGTATGAGCTGCAGACCCACAGCCTTCCAGCAATGCTGTGCCTTACTGCCTCTACTCCTCCTGCTTCCAAGCTGACGAAGCAAGTGGATTTTTTTTTTTAACAGTGCTTTTTTCCCCTCTTCTGCAATGAAAAGTTTCTCACAGCACCGAGGCTGGAGACACAAATTAATGCCCTTTAATTACCTACTTATAATATACAAAACCAAAAGCTTTCTCACGTCATTCTTTCAATATTTACTAAAACAGAGACCTTGCTCTAGCAGTTTTCTCCTTTACTGGCCAAAACTCACGCTGAAGGTTAACAGCTCTCGAAGTTAATGATTATCTTGCTTTGTTTGCTCAGTGTTTCAGAGTTAAAACACGTAAATATGCCTCCCCCGTCTAATTGCTGTGGTCAGCCAGCGATGAGCTTTGCAGCAAACATAAACACAGTTATTAGCAGAGACAAATGTTTCTCCCTGGCCTGGCCTCCCAGGACTCCCAGAAGTGTTGGCTCCCCCAGAAAACAGCCAGGATAAGGCTGTCCCCCTGGCACTAGTGATTACGCAGAGCCTGCTATGAAAACCCCCTCTCAAAATAGCAATTTCTAATCTCCCCTGAGGCTATTAATCAGGTTCCTAATCCAGCAAAGCTGTCCGTACTGTACAGGCTGTGATCCCCAGACCTTTATTAGAAACCCCTCCTGGTCACAGCATTTACTGGGTCAGGGGACTGATTGTCACATTTCTCTGGGCAGGAATAGCTCTGTGTATTTTGTGAGACAGATCTGTGATAGTGGTTGATGCCAACACATGGCTGCACCTTACTTGTGAGTGCTGGACTCGCCAAAGGCTCATCTGCATAGAAATACATCCCAACATCAGCTCAAATTTGGTAATTACTTAAGAGTAATTACTGATTTTCAGTAGACAAATGCAATACCTGCTCCTGTCCGGTTGCTTTCAGATCAGAAAGGAATGTCCTGAAGATGTGCGCAGTCAAAACTTTCTGGGCAGCTTCACAAGAGCAGAGGTTTTGCCCACATATTGACTGAAGTCCAGCTGGGGTAATTGCATGTGCCTCTTCTCCACCATGCCCCGGTGATTCCATCTCAGAGGACCTGATGTGCTGTGGAGGTGGGGTGATGTGACTGATGTGTGTAACCTCCACACAAGTATGTGACATTTGCAGCATTAACCGAGATCCCTCTGGCAAAAGGTGCTGTACAAATGCAAACCCATTGCTCAGAAAGTGCTGCAGCATCCCCGGGCACGGCTGAGCGCAGGCAGGGGAAGTTACCGAGGCAATGGACTGCTAAATCTCCTCCTGCCACAGGAACTCTAGAGGCTCCCGGTGGCCCACGGTGATATTTAGACACTGAGGCGCTGGCTGCAGAGATCCAGTTCCCACAGGGGCTCAGCTGGAGAGTGCTGTGGGGTCGGTGGGGACTGTCCTGATGCTCAGCAGTGTCTTGACTGCTCATGGAGGGGATACTTCGGCTGAGTCCCACCCGAGACCCGCGGTGGTTTTGTTCCTGGTCCATAGGGCCATGTCGTGCAGCTCAGTGTCCCTGCCCAGGTGGAAGAGGATGCCGATAGGCAGGCAGGCAGTGGGGAGCTCAGGCTGGTGGGCAGTGCTTTCTGTGCCCCATGGCTTGTTACACAAAGGCTAATGCAAGTGAGCAGGGCAGATGTGGAGCTGCATCATGATTCACCCCACACCATGGGTCCTGCTGGCTGAAATCCTGAGCAGTGTAGCCAAGAGAAGAGCCCCCACCTTGCTCAGCCGCCCATCCTGGACTGAGCAGGCCCACAGGGGTGTGGAGCCAGCACGTCCCGTGCTGGATGCTGCCGGCACAGGGCAGTGACTCATTTTGCCGCTTGGGACTCTGGGTGTGGATATCTCACTCACGTCTGGCCTTGGCAGCAGCAGCTTCTCCTGCTCAAGGGCTTTTTGCTCTTGCCCAGCACAGCACAGGGTGGTGGCCAAGCACTCATGCTAATCAAAGCTGCTTATCTAATCAGCACTGGTCCGCTGCTCGGCATTTGATCACATCGGCCCACAAACCTCCATTAAAAGTACCTGCCTCATCTCTTGGTTTCATAGAAATCCAGCAGCTGGCCTGGCAAGCAGACGCCCAGCCCACAGGGCTGGTTATATCAGCATAGCAGTGACCATTACACAGAGGTTTGCATGACGAAGTGTTTGCAGCTATGCCAGAGGGTGGGGGGAGTGTTTTTAATCTTTGCTTTTCCCATTTGCACTATGGATGCAAAACAGCCCTTCGGAATGGTGCAGTGCGACACAGCCTGCACACACAGGTGGGGTGTTGGAGCTGTGTCCAGCTGCTGGAGCCCAGCAGTTGCCTGTCTGTGACCAGCAGTGCCTGGGCATATCTCCCTGGCCTGCTGAGCTCCTTGGCTGCCTGGCATTGCCCAGGGCAGCAGGCAATGGAGTTGGGAGCTCCTGCTGGAAACCAGCCTCAACCCAGGGACATGCACTGCTGAGCACTGCACCAAGCCTCTTCGATGCTCAGGCTTGTGGCACTGAAAGGAAAAATTATTTCAGTGCAATGAACATAATCTGAGATGCAGCTGCAGCAATGGGACATGGGCAGCATGCCCAGCTGTCCAATCAGGGGGTACCAGCCCCTCAAGAATTTTTCCAGCCTTTTCCTGATCATGCAGGAGTGCTGCCCCTTGCCATTGCTTTCCTTTGCATATTTTGGCTTTTCTCTTTGTCCTTTTTTCCCCCTCTTCTCTCTTTCTCTTTTTGCCTTTTTTTCTCCTTTCCTCTCTTCTCCTTGGCTCTTTCTTTCTGGTGTGCCACAATCTGACAAAGCCTGACAGCCAGGAGCAGTTACTGGCTTTGTGAGCTGCTCATGTCCAGCAATACCATGGCCTGACTATGCTAGCTGGGATGTAATTCCTTCCTGGGGGCAGGATTGGTGCTGGTGCCTGGGAGGGAGCCTGGCTGGTTCAAGATGCAACATCTGAGCCCTCTGCCCACATAAGGTGTTGCTCTGGCGCCTGTCTGTGAGCATTAACAAGCCATGGTTTTGCCACTTCAAAATCCCAGGAGTTGTAACAAGAGCCAGGGCTTCACCCAACACTGTCAGTGTAAAGGGCTTCATGGAAACTTCTCTGGTTTCTGCATGTCAGCTCTGAAAACCAAGCTCATCTCCTCTGGGCAGCAGGTCCCACACTTGAATTCTGTCCAAGAGGCAAGGGCAGCAGCTGGGCTGTGCAAGGATCTCCACCCCTCACATCATGGGTCAGTGAGATCTGCCCTGTGCACCAGCAGCAGTATCAGTAGAGCTCATAGTTACCCCTCTTCTGCATTTTCCCCATTTTCCTCTTTTCCCCATATTTACATAAAGCTGAGCTACACAAATTTTTGACTGCCCTTAGACACTGGACAGAGAAGTGAAGGTTGTTGCTGTTCTCCCAGGAAAGTCTCCCTGTGCTCAGCACTGCCAGCTCCACCACTGCTTAAACCTGGTGGGAAATGCCTTTGCCTGGATGTACTGCAGTCTCTTGGGATGTGGGGTGATGGCAGGGACCTGCCTGTATGTAAGGAGGTTATGGGATGGATGCTGCACTTACTGGATGGGCAGGGATGGGGACCAGAGGACTGTTCCCCTGCTCCCCATCCCTCAGCACTCTGCCGCTACCCCTGCACCACCTCCAACGGTGTCCCCATGGTACGAGCTCTGAGTGGCTCTGGGTTCATTCTGCTGTTGCTCCCTGTGGCCTTGTTGCTCTGTGGGATTGATTTTAAGGGAAGGTGAAAGTGTGGCAGGGATGTGGAGGCAGCAGAGCTGGGTCCTGGGCCAAATGGAGCTCAAGCTGGCACCGATCCCTCAACAGAGCAGCTGTGCCCTGCGAGTGGGGCGTGTGCGAGCCCTCTCCCTTGGAAAAAACACACGGATGCTAAAAAAACCCAACAGGCCAACCTCTAGCAACATGTAACTTGTTTTGTTATAGATTAACTGCTCCAATAGACTCCAGGTACTGTGCAGAGCTGGATGTTTCACCTACTCTTGCCACTATTTTTTAAAGACAGGAATGTTACAAATTTCATCTGTGCTTTGACGGGTCATGGTGTGTAAAGATGTTCACCTTGCCTCTGTGCAACTCCAGGAAGGGGGTCGGGAGCAGGGTGTCCACTCCTAAGCACTCTCACCCCAGGGTTGTGGGACACAGCCTGGTGCGGGTCTGGGGAGCACCCTGCCCCGCAGACGTGTGATGGCAAGAGACAAGACTCCTCATCTCAATGCTGGGCAGAAACGCCATGTATTGACTGATTAATTCTCCTCTGAGCATCTGCCATCTCCTGGCAGGGCTGCTGGAGACCCCGTGCCGCCCACCAAAGGCCCTTTGCCAGGCCCAGCAGTGCCCCGGGTGGTTTCCTTTCTGGAAAGTGTTCAGGTGCCGCCCAGAGCACGGGAGGGTTTTGCTGACCCCACAGCCTGTAATCTTACTCCGGGACTTGAGACACCTCTTGGCCCCGTTCCCCACTCCTCTGTCCCCAGGACAGGCTGTAATCATCTCTTGGCAGGACAGCCCTGACCTGAGCTCTCCAGCTCCCAGCAGATTTCTCCAGCCTCGCCAAGTGTTTGCAAAAATACCCAGTGATTTATTTTCGACAGCTCAGCTGGATGGAGAAAAAACTACATTGCTCTTTACATCTATTCTTAATTTTGTTGTTTTTTCCTTATAACAGAGGTCGCCAATAATAATACAGCAAGAACAGCTCCTGGCCCCAAACCTGACAGTTTTCTACCCTTTTTTGTGGCAAGTGCCAGCCTGGTTTCTTGCCAGCCCAGTGTCTGCTGACAGTGTCCAGCAGCAACGTGGGCGGGATTAGCGATACTGTGGGCGAGCCGTGCTCCCAGAGCCCCGGATTGCGATGGAATTGCGGGTGACACCCAGGCCTTTGCTGCCACTTACAGTCACTGGGAGGTGGCAGCTGACACCCCCCCACCCCAACTAGCTGGCTATGGAAATACGGCCGGATGAAATGGAAAACCAACTGAGACAGACAAGGGAGGGAGCACTGACTATGCCCCTGCAAGACCAGACCTGGGAAAAGCCTCACTGTGATGGGCAGAGGAGAACCAGGAACATTTACTTAGCCCTGGCAAGGTGGGGTGGGTGGCGTTATGGTTTCCGTGTCTGCACTGGGAGTGGGCCTGGCAAGGGAGCTGAGCTCTGCGTTCCACAAGCACGCTGTTTGCCTGGAAGGGGGAAATACATCAGTGTCTTAAAATGTGACCCTCCAGGTTATTCACTATGTAAATATACGCTCTTAACTAATCAAGGCTGTAAAAGTCAGTTGACGTCTTCCTTGTGTCCCTGCCTGCCTCCTCCCAGAGCTCCACAAGGTCTGCAGCCACAAACATAGTTAAAAGTGTGCTTACTCAGCTGAGACCCTGGGAGCACAGGGGACCGGGAGACCGCCCAGGACTGACAGATATGGAGGAGGATGGAGAAAGCAGGATTATTGCCTGGGGTGAGGCTGGCATTGCCCAAATCAGGACAGGGAAGGTCCAGCCATGCTCCCACTAGCTGAGATGCTGCAGGACCTGGACACAATGCCTCCATTGCTGGACAAAGAAGAGCTGCTTCCCTGGGACTGCTGGAGATAGGGAATCCTGTTCACTGTCAGCCCCTTTCCCAAGCATCCCTGCCTCCTACCTCCCCTTCCCGGGGGTAGCCATGGGACTTGACCACCATTTCCATGTTTCCTGGGGAGAGGCAAGAGGGCTGACCCCAGCATCCCAGCACTGGGATAGCCGAGCCCTCCTCCCCCTGAAAGCCCTGGGCTTCCCCTCCCTGCCGCCTCCTGCCACGGCCTGGCACACAAACCCAGCTGCAGACCCGGGCTGTGAAACAGCTAAATACTGGGAATCTGGGTGGCTGCCAGGGACTTTGATCCCCAGCCACAAAAACCTCCTCCACAAGCTGCTTTCTCTTGAGAAATAACGTCCTGGGGGGGCTGAGCTGGCGTGTGCTGCCCCTTGAGACCTCTGCAGCCCCAAAAAGGGTTTTTTCTGCTCAGCAGCCTCACCCTGCAGGGGTGCAGTTCCAGTGCCAGTGCCTGTGCCAGTGGCGGAGCCGGGCAGACATGTGGCACCAAATGCATTTACCTTAGACTGCTCCCAAGTACTGCTGAGCTTCTCCCTAGTACATCTGCACATTCCAGCCAGCTGAAAATCCAGCCAGCAAGGCCAGCTGAAAATCTTCCCAGCTGGGAAACCCCAGGCAGAGGGTATGTGCCTGCTTTGGCACTCAGCCCCTACTCCCAGAGGTGCCCAGTGGGGCAGGACAGACAGCACTGTGGGCTGCTGGGATCCTGATCCTGCCTGAAGCATGCCTGTGGGTACAGCACTGCGGGCCGGGTGGCTGGTACAGAGTTATCAGAGGTGGATGATAGTGACTGCCTTAAAAACATTTTAAAAGTTTTTTTTTAATTTTTAAATTTTCTTTTTTTTCCCAGGGCTAGTCAGGAGCCACAGCCCACCCTGGCTCATGGTGAGAAATGCTGAGCATCTGGGTACAAGGCTTGGGCTGTACCCAGCCTGGCTGGGTGTGACAGGGCCACAGGTGCCCTCTTCTAAAGGGCTCACTGAGCCACTGATGAACCATTTTTTTTTCCCATTTTTGCTGTCTTTATTCCAATGCCAGCATCATCTACCATGGTGGTGGAGAGGGGCCTTTTACATGGTTAAAAGCAAGCATGGGAAATAGAGGGATTTTTTAGTCAATACCAGATTGCAGCTTGATCAAATCGAGGCAAAACAGGGTCTGCACAAATAGGGATGTTTAAAAGATGGCAGAAGAACATCTGGGGCTTCTCATACCAGGAAGCCTCCTATGCAGTAAATAAACTCTATCCCATGGTCTGAAATGCTGCCAGATGCTGATGGTCTCCCCTGAGCTGCTGCTGCAAACATCCCAGACTGCCAGGTGGACACTGGCCATGTGGCCACAGTCAGCCCTGCTGTGAGCTGCTTTTATTTCACTGTTCTGTTAAACCCAGTTTTTCCCCCTTCTTGCTTATCCCTTTTATGAGCATTTCTGCTGCTTTATTTCTAACCACAGCCTTATCTCTCATACCCATGGACACAACGTGCCAGGGAGAAACCTCTACTTTTCATCCTTGGACTGTGCCTCAATCTGCCACCATGTCCTGACCATCCCCTGGGTCTGAGAAGGTCAGGCTATCAACCTTTAACATCACTCCAGTGTCACCCAGCTGTGGCTCTCCAAGCCCAGCAATAACTTGGGAGTGTTTTCCTGCTCTGCCAAGTGACCTGAGTGACTCCCAGTGCCCTCCTCCTGGTCTCCCTGCAGCTGGACTCCAGCACACACACTCTTGGTCACACTTGGATTTATGATTTTGCAGTCCTGAGCTGACACCGTCCAGCTCAAGTGCTTCACCTGCAGCAGCCTCCTGGGTCTCCCTGTATTTCAGGTGCCTCTGGGTGCTGCAGTTCCTGGAGCTGGCTGGAACCAAGGGCAACTCAGTGCATTGGTGCTGAGCAGCGCAGATCGGTGCAGTGCTGGGGCTGCTGCTGACAGCCCCTGTGGTGTAGCCATGGCTCAGCAGCATGGAAGAATTTCCTTTCTTTATGAGCCAGAGTGCTGTACTTTCCTGCACCCCCACGAGGTTCCCATGGATCAGGGTGAAATCAGGGTTTGGCTCTGTGTCAGGTGCCGCACAGCACCTGGGAGTGAGACAGGCCCAGTTCAGGACCCAGTGGCGGGGATGGAGGCAGCAGCAGCTGCCAGACCAACCAGGGCCACAACACATAGCAGTTCCACAGAGCTGGGCATGGACATGGCACCTAACACTTTTTCCAGAGAATAGAACTTTTTCTAACCTCTCAAAATTAAAAAAATAAAATAATCCTAACCCCAAACAGTTTTTAAAGGAAAACCAAAGATTAGAAATACTGTAAGCAGTGGAGACAAAACACCAAAAATAGCATCTGAAGTTTCCTCCGCGCACTCTCCCTGCAGGCAGCCTGCACTATATTTGTCTTCACTTGCCATTTCTGCTGCAATCAATTTGCAATTGCTGCTGGCGAGGAACCCATCTATTAAAAGCTCGGCTGAGATTTGTGGCGAAGATGTCTCCAATAAAAAAATCTGGCCATTCATTAAAAAAAAACCCCAAAACAGTGTCCTCTGCAGACCTTCCCATCCCAACAAAATCCACTAAAACCAACCCTGGCTGTGTTGTCTGGGCTTGGGAGCAGCTGTGGAAGACCAGTGTGGGTTTCCTTCCATGTAGGGAGGGATTTGCTCTGCAGCTGCTCCGAGGCTTGGAAGCACTTGGTGTTTGCTGCCTGTTGTGCCTTATCTCGGCGATTTGCTGCAGGCTGCCCTGGGGAAGCAGATTCCTCCCGGGTCAATTGCTTTTATCACAAAAACAAATGTTTTCTATCATCCCTTTAATCCCGGGATGAAAGTGCAGCGAGGAATCCCACGCCTTCCCGCACTGCCTTGGTGGGCCGTGCTGCTGGGTGCTCCTTTCCCCCCACGGAAATGTGGAAGGAGGGACAGGGAAGGCAAACAGGAGCCTGGAGTGATTCCTGCCTTTGCCTAAAAAAATAACCCCATGGGGCTGCCTAAAAAAATAACCCCACAGGACTTCCTGGGGACACACGGCTTTGCCCCCAGGTTCCTGCCCCAAAAGCATCACGGCCAGTGCTGACACCCAACTGGTTTCTCCCAGAGCCAGGCACTGGCTGGGGGTCCATCTGATCCCCTCCACTCATGAAGGGGACCCTCCTGAGGGAGGCAGGAGGGCTGTTTGAGCAGGCCAAAGGCTCAGAGCCTGAGTAACCAAACACAACAGTGGCTGCAGGGGGATACAATTGCTGCCTATAAATAGCGCTGGGAAGCAAACATTAGGGAAGCAAAAAAGCTAGTCAAGCTAAAGGACAATATTGGCACTAAAGCAAATAGATATAATTAGCCATTAATAAATGAAGGCCAAAGATTAGGGAAAGTATCTAGTATCAGAGAAGTGAGAGCTGGGAAGGCTTTCCAGGGGGAAGGGCAGAGGAGACCTTGACCAGCGTTTAAAACAGGCTGTGGCTATTTTTTAAAAGCCATTAAGTTATGAGTTGTCAAACCCAACCTGCTGTGATTGCTGATGAGCCTTTTTTTCTGTATAAAAGGGAAGATTTGGCCTCTTTGTGATGTCAGGAATGGTACAGGGACCTAGGAAGCTGCCCTGATCCCCACTCCCCTTCCTCCTCCCTTGGGCAGATGGATCAATCCCAGCCCCTCCTGGAGCCCTCTGTGCCTTCTCTGCCCCTCACAATCCAGTAAAGTCCTACAGCCCTTCTCCAAACCTGCCTGGGGAGATGCTTTAACCCCTGAAAACTCCACTGCAGTGCTGAGGGGGACAGGTGCTGGCCTGTGCTGGGGCTGGGGAGGGTTTTTCTCACCACAGTTGAGGCATCATGCTGCCAGCCTGTCCTGCAATGGCGAGCAAACGGCTGCCATGTCTGACAAGGCAGGTGGATGCAGGGTCTGGTGCCTGTGGGACACCTGCCTTGTGCCCACACCAGTCCTTCAAACTGGCCCCCTGTGCCACAAGTCCTGTCCCTGCACTGTTCCCCTGGAAAACCCCAGACTGGACACCCATAGGTTGCCTCCATGGGAGATCCAACATCCCTGGCCGTTGTGGCAGAGCCATAGTTAGGATGTTCAGGGGTTGCTCTGTGTTGCCCCAACACAAACCTGAGGAAGATAGCTCATCAGTGATGCGTGAGGGCCCCTCTTACCTGAGAGAGCCACTGCCAGCTGCTGCCATGGCTTTCCTTTACTTTGCAACCAGGAGAACTGCAGGAGTCAGTTTCCCTTGAAGCCTTCGTAGGGAATCAGGTACCTTTTTGGCAATATGCATTTTAAGCAAAAAGCCATTAATGGTTGAGTGCAAATTGTACTGTATTTGCTGTATGAGCAGGTGGGGTGATAGACCTGTGACCTCGCTGGCCTTGACACACTTTGACTTCACCGACTTCAGCAGCAGCATCATGCGTTTTGCCTCGTGGGGCTGCCAGCTCCCAAACACCACCAGCCCTGTGCAGCCACGGAGCCCTATCACGTGGTGTCCTGTGTGAAGCAGCTCCAGCCGTGTCCGTGCTCGGGGCAAGACCGGAGGGGCTGCTCCTGCCCTGGAGCTCACCGAGCTACCGTGCTGGGGCCGGGTGCAGGCAGCAGTGCAGGCAGCAGCCAGTGCCTGTGTGTCTGTACGGGTACGGTGGTGACAGAGATGGTTCCTCCTCGGTTGCTATTTCCAGAGGATGAAGTCACCGGGCTGCAGTGCCTGAGCTCCCTGGAGGCTGAGTCAGTGCCGGCCCTGCCGAGGCTCCATGCGCGGCCCGCGCTTCACAGCAGCCCCTCATGGTCGGCGCCTCAGGGCCGAGGGCTTCACGCTTTGAAGCAAAATGGCGGCAGGCCACCAGCCCCACACGGCTTCACCGCAGGGGGGCCCCTGGCCTCAGCTCTCCCGCCGTCGGCCCGCCACCACCCGCTCTGTCCCAGACAGCTGCGTGCCCCTTCAGTGGGGATGTTCCTTCCGGGGCCAGAGCTCTGGTCTCTTCCCCACGGTCCCAGCACAGCCTGGTTAAATTCTCCACAAGACTGGGATAACAAATACACTTCCCAAAGAAAGAGAGGAAGTGAGAGCTCGCCGGCCGCGCCGCTGTGGTGTAATCCGGCCGGGCTCGGCGCTGCCGCCTTTTCCTGTGCCGTCTGAGGGCGTTTGTTTGCCTCTCCCAAAGCAGTGTGGAAACTTGGGGGGTGTTTTGGCAAATCCCCATCTCTTACTTATAAAAGATGCTTCCTTTGCCAGGTTTCCGACATCCTGTTCCTTCCAAACGTTGCTGGTGATGGGTGGCAGGGGGATCCCCGAAATATTTGATACTTAGAACCCAGTGGTTTATCCACCAGCTGCTCCCTCCACCTGCAGGGTAGCCATGGCCATTCCTGTGACTCTACCAACAGCCGAGGGCTGGGCTCAGCTGCGTCTTGAAAGGGGTGGAGGGAAAAGCAGGATTTCCTTGGAGACCTTCACAGTTTGGGTTCTCACAGTTCGTGGCCCCACATGAGATGGGTACCACCATGATGAACCATGTGATGCTGAAGCAGAGCAACTGGTAGGCTGAACTCCTGGACTGCAGCCATTCAAACCAGAATGAAACAGGCAAAATTAAACTGAACAATAGTATTTTTGGCTTTTTCTCTTGGTAAATATGGTAACACAGTTGCAGTTACTTGGCTTGAAAAACTGTTTAATCTGTGCGGGTTCCCTCACAGACAATACTTTGCTCCTTAAGGGGCCAGTCTCAATTCATGCCAGAAGAAGAGGCGAAGAGCTGAGTCCCCCATGAGCCCCCTCTTTGTGTATGGAAACAATGAGCCCCGGCTGCCAGCCCCACCACACACCACTGCCTTCTCAAGGGTGTTTTGTGCTTTTGCTTTCTGCAGTGATGCCAGATCTCAGGAAACTATGAATTCACTGGTCGCCCAGTGCCTTTCAGCAGAGTAACTCAGGTATGGAGCAGCACAAAGTATGAAAGGGCTGGTGTTATTCTAGTCAAGGCCAAACAAAAGCTTCTTTAGCCCCTGGTTAAAATCCTACTTTTTCTCTCTAAGCACATTTACTGGAAAAGTGTCAAAGAATGTAAAAATGTGCTTACAAATGGCACAGTGGTTCCCAGGAGTGAGTGCCTGTAGGAAGGCTGCACAATTTCTGCTGATCCCTCTGGCCATAGCAGGAGCTGGCTGGGTATTCCCTTAACACACCATCTTTGCTGGAGAACCAAGTGAGGAAAGGGGAACAAAAGGTTTCAGCACAGCCTCCTTCCTCCCCTTTCCTGAGTCAGGTAGTGGAAACTGCAACTCACCCTGCAAAGAGTCATGTTTTGGAAAAATGAGGGATATAGCACACTGCCCTGCTCTCTGTGCCTCTGCCATCTTTCAGAGAAGAGCTTGTGTCACACTGGCCCTTGTGGATTCCAATGACCAGCAGGGAAGGTGAAATTAATAAGAAAATAACTTGAACACACAGAATTATAAGTGTGGGAGAGAGCAGAGGTGGGGTTCTGTAAGACCAAACTCCACTGTAGGGTCTGGCTGTGGTGGAATAGTGACAGTGCTGGCCCTGCAGAGCTCTCGTGAAGCCCAGTCTGGCTGCTGACTCAGCACTGGGCACTGGCCAAACCCCTGGGCCACTGCAGCCCCCTGGGGATGGGCCAGAGCCAGTGTCCCCCACCTGGGAGCCACCAAGAGCAGCTGGAAGCACCAGCAGTCCAGAGAGCTGGATCCAGGTCCAGAGGTGAACCACAGCTAGAGAGCTTCACCCCTGCTTGGAGCAAAACTGAAAGGGTCACACTCAGCCCTTCCTAAAAGCCAGGAAATTGTTCTTTCTTTTGTGTCCGATGTTATGGTGGGAAATGGTGAGGAAAGGGGCAGTGCAAAAGCAGTGCTTGAAGGGCAGCAGTCCCTCTGCACTGTGCACAGCAGTGGTCCTTCAGGGACTGCAGTGACCTCTGCCAAAAAGCTGGAACAGAAAGGCAAAGTGGGCAGTTATCTCTAGAGCCTGCTGCCACAACAGGAAACTGCCCCTCAGATCAAGCTGCAGCAAGGACTTGCTGAAATGGGAGCCCTTGCCACACCTCTGCTGCCTTCCTTGTAATCAAAAGCTCCTTTCTTTCATAATAGTCTCCATTTTAATCTAGTACAAAACCAGCATTTTATCCTTATGGATTAATAAAATTGCCTATCCCAGCTCTAGCAATGCTGTGAACTTGACTACTCAAAAGTGTGCTGACATATGAGTTAGATAAAGGGGATCAATAACAATTTATCGTGAAAGGACCAGCACAGGAGAAACAAGAGGTTCCAATAAGACAGAAGAAACTCAGATTTAGGAAAGTACCATCAAATTCCCCATTCCAGTAATCAAACACGTGTTATTTCAAACATTGGCAAAACAAACTCCCCCTATTATTCTTTCAAATTAGTTTGAACTTCCTATGATTTAACAAAGATGCAATCATATCCGCAGAGATCCCAGAATTCCTTATGGGCATCTTAAAAAGCAGGAATGAATCATTTCCTTGTACAACAATCAACTTTGCAATGCTGTGATCTTGGAAACAACAACTGAACAGTCAAAGTCAACCACTCAAAAGAAAATTAAAGCATTTAATGCAAAATATTTTCCAAAAGTCTTTACAGCAATTTCCTATAAATGGAGTCTTTTCTCAAAGAATGAAACCACCGATACAAATGTATTGTTCAAAAGGGGATTACAAAACTTTCTCCTCAGCCACACAGGAGGTAGGGAGGGGATTTCTCTTACCTGAAAACACCTAAGATGAACTGAAAAGTGATATTCAGGATCTAGCCTGCTACATAAGTGACGATAACACACAGATGCTTTGGGATTAAAACTTCACAGGCTGATATATCTTTACCCCATAAGGTGTTTATTAAGATTCCTAATAATTTGTCGGTATGTAATGGAAATATCTGGGATGCCTGTCAGCTATGTTATGTGGTTTTTCATAATGATGGGAAGCCTGATGTTGGAGCAGACTATGGGGCGTGTTACCCTGCAAGGACCAGGCTTTAGGGACAGGTGTTAAAAAAAAAACAAAAGAGTTGTTTCTATTCCTGCTCAGTTGATAAAGGCTGTAATTTCTGGGACCTGAGGGCAGGTGTGAACTGGTGCATCCTGGCACCTCTGGCTGTTCAGTGGCTCAGGGAAGGGCAGCCACTGGGAGGAGTAAGTAGTGCAGCTGCCCCAGGCTCCCCATGTAGATTTGCAGCTTCCCAGGCTGTTGGAGGCTTTAACGGGTCCAGAGAGGGCTCATTTTGGAGTGAGCAAGACCCTTCAGAGCCTGACAGCAGTCAGTTCAGACAGGATCCTGGCAAAGAGGAGACAAAATTGGTCCTTGTTGAGAACCAGCAGGAGGCAGCTGGAAGGTAAGGGCAGGACACGCTGGAGCTCCTCCACAGAGCTCTCCAGCAGCACAGGCGCTTCCCAGCACATTCATTTATTCCCTCACTTGGCACACTTGGCTGGTCTGGGAACGATTACCTGTAAAGGAGCTCTTTCACCACCATAGCTGTTCACTGCAGCAGTGTCCTGCAAGGCTGGGCTGTGCCTGGTCTGCTGCCAGCCACGCAGAGAAAGGCTCCAGCTGATCCCCGGGGAGCTGGGCTGCCTGCTCCCTGCTTTGCCAAACAACAACAAAACAGCCTTCGAGGAAGATGCAGTGGGGGAATGTGCTCTCTAGAAAACAAAGCCACATTAACCAGCCTCAACAAAGCAGCAGTTTTCTCTGCCAGTGGAAGGGCAGGCCGGTGCCTTCCCTCCCCAGGACAGACTGTCTTTTGGGCTCTCCGGGACCACGTGGGAGGCTCCTGTTTGCACTGTGCTGCCCCAGTGCTGGGCTCCCCACGCTGCTACCAGGAGCTGAAGTCCCTGAAGCCTGTGCTCTTCTTCTCTTTCTTCACAGCTGTGCTGGTTGAGGGCCCGTCATCCTCCACACTGCGCTTCCTGCAGCCAGAATGAAAACAACTCTCAGGGAGTCTTTACTGCCAATGGGACCAGGGCAGCTTAGCTGCCTGTTCTGCCTGTTCCATCCCAGCACCAGCTATACTGAAGCCAGCCCATCCCTTGTCAACTAGACAGGAGTGCAAGCTCCATGCCAGCATGGGGACTGCAGGGGTTGGGGATGGGGGCCTTTGGCATGCCCAAAAAGAGGGGGAATGAGTCCATTGGGATAGATTGGATCAGGCTTTGAACACTCCCACGAATGCGTTCAAAGCACAGTAAGTTCTCTAGGCCAGAGCTGAAGATTTAACAGCTGTACCTTTTTAGCATGGTCACAATAACATGAGCCGTGAGTTCTCTGCACACCTTCTCACCTGCACTTGTGGCAGCAAAAGGATTTATGGGGAATCAGGTATAAAGCAGCTGGGAAGACTTTTCAGGTTCTTTCCTGTTTCTTGAGCCCAGCCTGTTGCAGTTGCTGCTGCTATTATCAGCCTCTCTTGAGCAGAGCTTGTAACCCCAGGGAACACTGTGCAGCCAGCTCCTGTGCTGTGGTTTGATTGTCAGATTTCAGTAGCTGATAGGGAGAACACAGAACCCTAAACCTGCCAGAGCAGGCTGCAATGACCGAAGGTCCTTCCTATACTACCTGGTCTTTTCCAAAGAGCCACAAACTGCTGGATTTCCTCTGTAAATAAGAGTGCAATGTGTCAGCAGTTTTAAGCTGGACATAGTATTTTAAGGGACAAGCAATATTCTGCAACTGAAAAATTTTACCGACACACTAAACTGACCTACCTGAGCTAACATATTTCCCTTTTCACACTTATGCTAATGCCTATAAGGCACACACAGAGGCACACACAAGCTGATTAAATGGCTGCCCAGATCTGTGTATGCATAAATACAGGCCTTTATGTAGCAGACAGACAACAGCATTTTTGCAAATACTTTTAGAGAAGTCTGCTAAAAATCAAGTGGAAGGCATTTATTTTAATTTTTCCAAAACACATGCTAAGCTGCTGCTCAGCCAGGATTCTGTGCTGTCCTTAGGAAAGAAAGCAGTGCTGCCAATCCCGACAGGGGTACAAAGGGTGTCTGGGAGAGGGTGCTTTAGGATAAGCCTGTCCAACCAGCCAAGTACCCTGGAGCTACCCAGCTGCCCTGTGCTCCCACAGCAAGTCTGGGAACCTGCTCCCCTTTCCAGCCATTTCAGCTGTGCTGGTACAGCTGTTTGTGTGGCTGAGCAGGGAACCAGAGCAGCAAACCGACAGGGGCCTGGGGCAGCTACTTTGTGCAGGGCAGAAGTTGCTTAAAGAGAAACATCTGTGGGACCATGGCCTTCAGAAATAGCTGCAGAAAAGGAAGACAATAAAAGATGGAGTAGGAAGTGACACAGTACAGTTCCTCAAAGACTTCTGAGTTCTGGAAATGTATCTACAGTTCTGAAGTCAGCAAACACTTTTAAAGACCAACTTGGTCATGTTCAAGGGCTAAAAGAGAAGTTAGCGTGTGACCTTGAAAAACAACAGAAGTAAAGTAAACTCTTGACTGTTAGGACTACATGAGGGTGTCTTTGCTGGCCTAAATCAAACATCAGAGCAATGGCACTGGACAAGGCCAGCATCCAGAAGGAAAGGCACCTAAAATATTCAGCAAAAATCAGATGGACAGAGAACTCACGCTGCAGCCATGTTGATGTATTTTCCAATCCCCTGCCTGTAAGTTTTAGGAGTCTGAACCTCTTTCTTTGGTGGGACTTCCTCAGCCTTTATTTTGGCTGCTTCTTCCTCCTCCTGGAACTTCTCTCTTTCAGCAGCAACCTGTGGGAAGCAAAGGGTGCAATCTGTTGCAAGAGATAGTGCAGAATAAGGAGAAAATGTCTACAATTCTTTGAAGCTTTAAAGCACTCTAAACCAGCAATCAGCACCACTGAGATTACAGGGCAGGCTTTATGAGACAGCCCTCAAGGGCCACTACAAACAGGCTGTCTGCAGCCATTACAGCAAGACTCCTTTCTTCTCACCTGCAGCTACCCACAGCTACTGGGAGCATTTGAAAGGAAACCATCAGAAGCCCGATGGACTGGGAGCTGTGCCAGACTCAGTTACAAGAGTAACTCTCCACTGAAAGAGCGACTGGGATCCTGGCAAAAAGGCAATGTTGAATGGCAGCTGCTTAATCTTAGCTGGCAACCAGATGGGCCAGGGGGCTGCCCATGTGCAAAGAACAGGCATTACGTTGCAAAGTTCTCCACAGAAAAGCTTTGGCCTTTCAAAAAAAGCCTCAACCAAGCAACCTCACCTGTGCATCTGCCTCTTCATAGGGATCAACAAAAACAGTTGTTGTCTCAATTCTTATTTCCTCCTGGAAGCAGAAGAGAAGAACAGTAATTCCATCTGCTGATTAAGTTGTGCCATCTCCCCCTATTTAGATTTCAAGAAGTGTCAGCAGAGTGACCAGCACTGCCATGTGAGGCCACTGCCCCCAGTGCTTCACACGCACCTTGGGACGGTCTGTTTTTGGGTCACTTTCCACGTTCTCCATAGCAGTCAGAGTCTCAAAGCCACCAACCACCCTAAAAGAGGAAGGTCATGTTATCCAGTTGTCACAACATACTCAAAATATTCCTACACCCTTACCTTTAATATATCTGATTTATGCCCATTACTCTAGCAGATTTTTAAATTAGCATGTTTGGGGAGAGGGGAATCAGCAACTGTGTCTGGAAGACCTAAGATCATATCATTCAGTGTGGAAGATAAGAATTTTTTCCTCAAATATGGGGTTTGAATTTAAAATTAAACAGAACATGGAAAAGTGAAACGGGCAAAGCAAAGCCCAAAACCTGGAAGCCACACAAACCAGCCAGATGAAGAACAAGTCATTTCTTCTTCTTTGTTTTTAAATTGTATATGAGACCTAAGAGTGTTATCAGGAAGAGAATGGTAACTACAGCAGTACTGGAGAGCAGGGGCAGAGCTGTCTGCACTAACACCACTAACACAGAACACACACTCCTCCAGAAGAATATCATGACTGTGAGCTCTTGAGGGCTCTGGGAAGGCAGCAGAACATCAAGTCACAGCCACAGGGTAAGGCCAGGACACTTCTCAAAGCAGTTTTCACCTCGGAGGGCCTTAGATCCCTGGGTTCTCACTTTTCAAGTCAACATATCCAAACACTTGAAAATGTTTAAGACTGAAGGCTTTCTGGACTGTTGCATGTTTATTTTCAAAAAAACTGTGGAACAATGGAAACATTCTAGAAAAGCATATTTAGAAAGGATAAATGGGGAAACCCAGATAATTATAATCCTGTCATCCTGTCATCTATCCCAGCAAAATAATGGAATAACAGAGACAGGACGTGATTAAGAAAGAAAGGAAATAAGTAACAGCAATCAACAAGGTTTTGTGGAAAACAGTGTCTGTCAAACAACCTTCTATCTTTGAGACAACAGATGTGGTTAACAGGGATAACAGTGTCCATGGAACAGACTTCTGGAAGGCGGCTGATATTTTGATTGAGGAACCAGAATGATATAAGGTGAATAAAGCACATATCAAATAAAAAATTGGCTGACAGGTGTCAAAATCTAATTTTAAACAGGAACCACTGAGTCAGTATATTTTTCAGAGGGGTCCTGCTGGGATCAGCTCTCAGTCCCAGGATATTTAACACTTTTATCCACATCATCATCCACAATTAAATTTGAAAACAGCTATTCTTAGAAGAGCAGTAAATAAAGAGGAAGACAGGCTGTTGATGCCAAGTGATCCAAATCCATTAGCAAAACTGGCTGTAGCTGGACAACATCTGTTTTAATAGAGCCAAGCCACATGGCCAGGAACCAAAAATACAGCCCATATTGATGGCTGTGGGACAATGAGAAGCAGTTGAAGTTCTCAAAAACACTGCTCCAGGAGCCAGGGGAGTTTGGGGCCAGGAGATTGGCAGCAAGGGCAGGAACTGGCCACTGAGGAGTCCAGCGCTGCCCATGGGCCAGGGCAAGCCAAGAGCCATCCATTCCCCAGCTTTCACAGGGGAACAGCTGTTCTGAAGCCTGATTGTTACTGGGACAACAGCACCAGCATGAGTAGGCTGCCAAGGGATGGACAGATGAAATGGGGGAAAATCAAATTAAATGAAACTGGTGGAAAAAAAAGATACCAAACTGGTGGAATATGTGGAGCACTTTATCACCTAACTCTGCTTTTATATCAAAGAAATAAGCAATGCCTCAACCAAAACACACATGGTATTCACAGTCACCTTTATACATTTTATACACTTGTACCAGGGTATTTCCCTCTCAAAGGCATCTCTTCAGTCCCAGCATGGCAGAGTCTGCCCGGCCAGCACCAGGAGAGGCCTCTGACTCTCACCTGCCATGGTCTCAGCTGATCCAGTGGAGAAATACACCTTCTACACCACTCCCCAGTGCCCTCACTGGCACCCCATGGGCTGGGACAGGCTGGAACCACAACCAAAAGTACAGACCCCATCACAGAGAACAAACTGAGGCACAGAGGGTGTTCTCAGCACCTGCCCCAGCACAGCTGTGCTTGCTCATTTGTCAGTCCTGCTTCAAACTTTATTCCCCAGGGGACTGCTGATATTCTGTAATCAGGCTGTGACTTTTAGGTGCAATTAAAACCCATGTATGCAGGCTAGAACAGCCTCAGTCATTTGGGACTGGACAAAGCACACTGGGGGAGGCTGCACAGGGCTTGAAGACCCTGTATGAACTTTGGAAAGTTCATAACAAAAACTCAATTTTCAAATCTCTCTCTAGGCCAATATCAGATTCACTTATAATACTAGTGATTAACACCCAGCCCAAGATATATTCACTGTATTTCAACTGCCCCAAAGGAAAACTTCTGATTTAATATTGGAGGATTTTCTAGCCAACAGCTCACTCATTATCTGCTTGTATGTTTTCATTTAATTAGGTTTCCGATAGTTTGAAATAACCAGATCAGCTGTGCACTGGCAATCTCAGCTGAGTAATCCCTTAGCCCATAGACAGACCTCCCACAATATTAGCCCTAATGCATTTTACTGATGCTACCAGATCTTCAGTTGCTCTGCTAATTAAACTATTGATAATATTTTGTCACTTGTACATTTTGAAGGGCTGTGATAGCCATGGCATTCACAGCTCATCAGTCTATTTTGACATGACTGTAAAGGCCTAAGGGGGAAGAAGACAAAGTTGTTACCCCTGCAGAGCACGTCATTCTCTTTTCTTCTTCACTTCTTGTCTCTCAAATGGAAAAATGTTTCCTTTTTTCTCCCTTGAATTCTCCAACATTTTGCACAAAGTAACTCTGTATTACACTGTCAGCACAGTCAGCTCTCAATATATGTTTGTCTTTATAACAACACAATACTGATAAAAAATAAAAACCAATTTGAATACAAACCACTAGCTCAGAGGAGAGAGCTCTGACCAGAGGGACAGGAAATAATCTATGAGTCACTTTTGTTCAGGGAGCACTTGGGAGCTTTGTCAGGGTCAGGCCCAGCTGAGGCTGGTATCTCACCACTAAAAATTAACATCCAAAAAGGACAGGATCTGATTGCAAACATCACCCATCCAGTAAAAACTGAACTACACACTAACCTGGCAGTAACAACTGGATGCAAAAAAATTTGAATATTCCAAACTGTGAAGGGTTTTACAAGATTTCCCCTAATCTAAGAGAGACAAGGTACATGCAGGCTCTTGAAATGTTACATGTTGTTATTGTCAGATCTCATGATGTTACACTGCAGCACTAAAATCAGTTCAATGAGATATAATGTGTCAAAGCCCATGCACTGGCATCCCTCACAGCAACTGCTCCTCACAGAATGAAGAAACCAACACACCAGAGAAGTTTTTGGGATTCTTTGCCTGCCCAACAACACATATTTTGAGCCAAGAAATAAGCCCATATAAATTATATGTAAAGTCCATCAGACTGGTACATAAAAACAGTAAAAAAATCTCTTAAGACCTGAATATTATTATATTATTTTATATATTATCTAATATTACATTATATATTATAATATTTACTACTGAATATTATTATAATATTCAAGGAAATCTGTATGTAATTTTCAGTAAAAGAAAATGCAGATTGCAGCAATTCAGACTAACATGCCTTTATACTCTTTACACGTGCTAAATGTGTGACACAGACAGTGACAGTTCACACTGTGTTGGCTGGTCCCATGCAATGTCACTTGTGCCAAGCTGGGAGCCAGCAGGGAAGGGAAGACAGAAGGGATAGACAAGTTTAACCTTTTCCACTGCTTCTGGCCCTATTCCTTTTATAAGGTGTCACACATGCTTTGTCCTAAATTGAATTAGGTTTAAGAAGATGTTCAGGTGATATCCAACACTGAAAATGGTGACACTTTCAAGACACCATTCACATTAGAACAACCAGTGAAACCAAGAATTTGCTGTGTGCTTCCAGTAGATGTTGAACAGAGAAAGGATGATCTCAACTATATATTTAGCTCAGCATCCCTGAGACAGCCTGTATTTTTAGAGGAGCTTGATAAATGTTGCATTACATTTAGGCATGAACGACAAGGCAGGTACATTTAGGGTATTTTTTTCTGTTAGCATAGGAATGAAAACAAAAATGTGCCCTTACTCATGCAATTCTGTTTTCTTGGAAGCTGTGTAAGTTAGCACTAGAAATCTTTGCATTTCACATTTGAATGTGTTATTAAAACCTTACTTCCTGTCGAGGCTTCTTTATGTAAACTAGTAACCTTGCTTCATAACCACTACCTATGCCTTTGCATGATGCAAAAGTGAAATATCCAGAGCAGGCTCTATTTGCAATATGCCAATGAAGGTATCACTGTACATTAGTTAGTGCTGCCCCCAAAGAAAAACTACATCTCCCCTGCAGTCCCAGAGACATTCACACATGAACCTATTTCTCATACTTTTGTTTGGAAGCATTATAGGAATTAAGCCTTATGCAATGCTGGGGATGGCAGTGGGCCAACATGACAAGAGTTTCCTGGTCAGAAGATGATACAAGAACAATGTCTGGACTACTTTTTTTAAAAAGCTTTAAACTACAAACAGAAAGCAGAAAGAAAAATTGCTCTTTTGTAAACACATTCTGCCCTGAAGGTTATTTTTGTAAAAAGGAGAACATACATTTATATACACACACAGAGAGAAGAACACATACGTGCACAAACACGCACATTCAGGACAAAATGTCTTCTGTACATACACCCAATCTGCAATGGAGTGAGCAATTCCAGTGTGCAACAAGGACACAGCCAAAACATCTCCATCTCTCTGCTAAATAAGGGCTTAATCTAGCAGGCGAGACATGGTAATAAAGGGTGCTGAAAAACTAAAACAACTTGGAAAAAAAACTTATTGAAACGAGACTCAACAGATGAACCTGGCATGAAAGGACTTCCCTGCCTTGGCACAGGTCCCTCTTCAGAGATCATACAACTATTTCGGAAACAACAGCAGCCCTCATGCAGCTCCAACAGCCCAGTGCTTGTGTGCTGCAGGACACCACAGCCCTAGCTTCCACAAGGAGGACTGGCTCATTTTCCCACCTTGCTCCTTGCTCCTATCCCAGTGTCTGGGGAGCAGACTCTGCAGTGCAAAATTAGGTCACTCTCCCTACACAGAATCAGCTCTTCTGCTGTCACACAACTTCTCCCATCTTCAGATGTACTAAAGCAGAAGAGCCACAAGAACATGAGTCTTCCACCTTAGAAGCAACTGGGATTCACTGATTCAAGTCACACAGGGAATGTTGCAAGTGGAAACAGACACTGTGTTATTTAACAGTACCTGGGTAACTGAATAATCCCTGGTAGTTGCTTTATGTAGCTAATTACTTTAGAGGACAAGAGTTATTTTCATTGCCCCAGTCTACTGAATTGCAGTAGAAAGCATGAAACAGGTTAAGGAATACTTAATACAAAGTGATACTGATCCAAGGGAAGAACTCCCTTCCACAAAAGCATCTGGCAAGGGGAGAAGGGAAAAAAAGAGCACAAGCAGAGTGCATGTCAGCTACTGACTGATGCCTCCAATCTGACCAAGTCTGAGGTTTCCCAAACCACCTTGTTCATTATTTCTGGGAACAACAGAATTGAAGAATGAGCAGCAGAAACCTCAAGAGACAGTAAAAGTTATGGATGTAAGCAGATATGTGCAGCCTCATACAAAGGAGAAAACTGTCCTTGACATACTCATCTCCTGTCTCGGTTGCCACTTTCTTTTCTCAGCTCTTGACAAACACAAGTGATGCTCTAATAAACACACAGAACTGCTGCACAGATAATCTCCAGCTTTGCCACTCTGACCACAACACTTTTCTCTTTGCTCCCTTTATTGCCCTTCATTTTATCACATCACATATCTCAACATGCCCTCATTTTCAAGCCCACCATGCTCTGCTTGTTCTAAATCTCACCCAAAATTCTGAAAGCATTTATCTCCTTCTGTTGATCACTTTCCACTATTATTTTAAACATGCACTTTTTAAAGTGTGCCTTTAGCTTTGGAACAAGCTCCCAAAACACATCGATGAAGCAATTTCATTTTTTCCTGGGGCTTTCTTTTTCCAAAGGTGGTGGAAGGTAGGTTGAAATGGGTCACTGTCACAACTTCCCCGTGTCTATATGCAATCTCTTTTCTACTTACACAGCTCTCAGGGACAGAGATTATGTTTCTATTTCTGCTTATAAAGGGCAAATGTACCAGGTCTCTGATCCTCAGGAGCTGTGAACCATTGCAACAGAAAACATAGTAACAGCATGGACTGCATCTGAATTTCATTAAACACACCAAGCAGGACCCTGAGCCTATCTGCTGCTTTGGCTGTAGTGCTCCTGCAGCTCCTGCAGGCCACAGCACAGCCAAGGCCCTGCTTGGAGCACAGGCAGGAGGGAGATCCCAGCATAGCCCAGGGCAGCAGCAGGCAGGACCCTCCCCAGGCAGCAGCCCCCTGAAAATGCTTCTCATCCCCTCTGTGCAGAGCAAATGCATGTCAGTTGGTTTACATTATCTCAGTTTCTAAATTAAACCTCTTAACAGCAAGCTAAAAGCCCACAAAAGCCACCAGTTGGTTTTTGTGTTAATTACATCATTCTCTAAGTCAGAAGAAATAGTAATTACTAGAAATGGTAATTACTAATTTAATCTAGGCAGCTCTGTTGGAGCAGGAAATCCATGCAGCCTGCAACTCACCTCCAAGGGAAGGCATTCTTCTCTCACTCCCTGTTTTTGCTCCCCAGCCATGCCTTTCTTTTCAGTACCTGCATCCTCATCACTGCCATGGTGGGCAGCACAACCATGATGAGCCCTTCCCTGTCCTCCAGCCACACTTTTCTCCCGAGACTTGAAAATTCCTGTGCCTAAGGCAGACACATGTCACCTCTTCACAGTCCCACTGCCCAGGTGTGGGCATCAATAGATTCTCCTACCTAAAAAATTGTGTTTCAAACCAGTGGGGACATGAATAAGATGCATTTCCAGAGAAGAATCTTTTCAATGTTGCATGGCACACACGACTAAAGAAACAAAGAAAGGAGTAGGGAGTGGTTGTCCTTTCACTCTTTTTTGTTTTCCAAACTATGGAAAGCCTGCTGAAAAGTTCTATATGAATTACAAACAGGTCAAATTGTGCTCTCCAAGATAAATGTGTGACACTAACATGAACCAGAGTCACACAGGAGTAGCTGAGAGTACAGTTCAGATCAGAGTATTTAGGTTTTTATATTAACTGCAATAAGTAATCCTCAAATCTATATGAAAGTCACAACAGGCCAGTAGGCATCCAGTTAACAATACAATTAAACATTGATGGAAACAAAGAATCCTGATATCATGGGTTCATTCTGCTCTTAAACCTAGATATTATTCCTAGATATGCTTCCCAGATATTATTGTGCTATAATCAGTTCAGATATAGTCACCAAATCCTGGAACCACCCAGGATCTAAAATAGCAAAATGAAGTTGGAATGTTACTAGAGCTATAATCTCTGGCATCTTCTGACTTTTCTGCCTTTTAAAAACAATGCAGGTAAAAGTAGCTGAAGGATTCTGATAACAAAATATAGATCTTAAGAGCTACACACATCAACCTTTTGTTATTAAATTCGTAGGTAAATTCAATTATTCAATAATTCAATTTGTAGATTAATAAAGACTGACTTGCATACATATATCCCAGCATCTTAATTTTTACCTTCTTTGAATTGATCTTCATTTACATGCAAGACAGATTAGAGTAAAATTTCCCTGCTCTGTGTTCATATGAAGATGTCACTCAGTTTTCATGCAGGAAGCCAAATATGATTCTAAACCAACACTTTAAATGAAATTTTTCCATTGTATTTCAGCTAAAAATATAAGCAGCACCACTTCTTCACTCTGGCTCAGATTTCTGCAGCAGCAAAGACAATTCACAAATTAAGACAGTCTTTGCTAAAACTGCAAAAATCTCTGCTGTATACACTTAACCAGATTTACCTGGAAGTAATTCCTCTCTAAAGGGCGACATACAGTGTGAAACATCATCGGAGCTATTTTGCTCACAAGGTGCTTGGGATACTCAGCACAGTGTGAAGGCTTTGGGGAGCACAATCCCTGCACCACAGAAAGCTCAGCTTCTCTCCAAATTCTTTCCTGGTGAATTCTGGTAAAACTGGAGCACACTGGGGAAGCACAGCAAAGACACTGGAGGACTACACAGGATGCTCACTGAGGCCAGGCTGCACCCAGAACTGAAGAACAGGACCATTTTCAGCTGAGCTGTCCTAACACAGACATTATTTGATGAGGCCAGCTCAGGTTAACAGCATTACTGTAAGGGATTTGGAGGGGTTTTTGCAAGGTGGACTCAAAGTGTAGCTTAAGTGAAATAGTCCTAAGATCTGGATAAGGTAAGTCCTCCAAGAATATACTGACTCTCAGCTTTTAGTATTAGAATTTGCTTTATTATCTGCTTTCACTAAAGGACAAGGGAACTTTGAATTTTTCTAGGACAAACCTGAGAAAGAAAAAAATACATTTCCAAGAGTGCAATTATTGAAGAATCAGTATTGGAACTAACAGCACTAAAATAAAGTGCCATTAAGATGAAGCAGTTTCTGCCTCAAGAACTTGCAGGCAGAGAAGATGGATTAAATCTATCACTTTCACTGTACAACACAATTGCATGACATTCAATCAAAGTAAACAGCACATGGTTTTATTTTCCACTGCCTCCTTCCAAATGAATAAAACTATGAAAAGAATAAAACCCCAAATCTACAAGTAATAAAGATTGTAAGATTCTCAGGAACTACCAATGCAGCAGGCTAGTAACATTCCTCCCTCCTGCCATGCACGAGGGATGTTTGAGGACAGCTCTGCTTGACTTGGTAAATACCAAGCACCTGCAGCAGAGGAAGTAAAGAACAAACCATAACGAAGATTTTGTATCTTCTTCTGCAATAAATACCTTAATCTTTATCATGTGAAGACTTCATTGGAAAAGACTTTCAGAAGAGACTTCTTTATAAGGAATGAAGTTCTCTCACTGTCTGGGCATTGGTAGTATCTTTATATATGTGTGCAAAAGCATGTATGTATGTACACACACACATGTACATAAATATGCAGATTTTATACCATTAATAATTGTCAGGAATAAAAGAAAAGAAGAATAAAATAAAAAAGAATACAAAGTGCCAAAAGAAGCAGAAGCTCTATGCCATGATGAAGAGCAGTCCTGTCATGACTAATTTTTCAGTTGATGGCTCATAAGAGGATGAAAGCTGTATTGAAGAGCTAATCTCTTGTGTCCCAGCAATTAACATGCACAAATATTAACATGGTTCATTACATGATGATGATTACTTTATTCATGACTCCTGGAGGGCCACCCACAGAAGGGAAGTGAGGCAACTTACAGTGATGGAAGGAGGGAAAAAAGGCAGGGTTTGCTGACTGGCACTGGTGCAATGTTGCCCACCTACTGATGACCAGGAGAACTGGATTGTGATCTAGGATTTTGCTCCAGTTCAATTACAAGAGTCACTAGATTCTTCTCTTTATGCTTCAGACACACAGGGGAGAATGTCTGCTATGCTGCTGCCCAAAATATCCTTCACTTACCTTCCAAAAACTGTATGCTTCTTGTCCAGATATGCACAAGAGCGGAATGTGATGAAGCTAGAAAGAACAAAGACGTAACAGTTACCACATTGTCCCACTGACCCTCAACAACAGCCAGTAATGCCTAAAAACACAAAGTGTCTGCAAAAGCTTTTGGAGAGAAGCCAAGCCTGTCTCCCTCTCTGGCTCCTTTCTGGAAGGCCTGTGGACCAAATATCCTTTAACTCCTCAGTTTTGTGAGTTCTATCCTGGATTTCTGGAGTTTTGACTTCTCACTTTTCACCTTACTAACACTGTTAAACAGTACTCCAAGAGTGGGGCCTTGCAGCAAGTCCAAAATTAATCTGAGCATCTGCCTCCTTGCCACACAGGCCCAGGGAACCTCATGCAGGGCAGGCAGATGTGTGTCCTGCTTGGGAAGAACATTTCTCATGCACGATAGGCAGCTTGTATCCAGCAAATAAAGTTACATGACACAACAGTCTCTGCCAGTGTAAACTTCTATTTTCTGGATATTTACTTTTTGCATTTCTCTTCCCTTAAACTGGCCTGTTGGTGATCCATTTCTCCTCTGGAGAGAGCATAGTTGTGCTTCAGATCCCATAAGAATACTTTGAAGTGTCAAAAGTAATTAAATGGCTTTTAATCTGGGGGGCTGTACTTTTAAACTTGAACATGGGAACTAAAACACAATCCAAAGCAACCTTTACTACTAAAGCTTTTCTTTAAAGCTTGATGCTTCTTTGGAAGTCTTGGACTACAAATGTATGAGACAAAGGTTTCCACACTGTGGTCTGCAGACCACAATGGTCTGTCTTGGCTGGACATGCAGTGCTGGCTCTCCTCCCTGTCTCCATCTGTTACACTACATAGGAGACAGCTAAAAATATATAAGCATTCCAAAAGCACTTTTCCATATAAGCAACTGCCTCAGGAAGTTATATGATTGGAAATAGGAGCAGCTGTAATGTGCCAGACAGTCTACTAAGATGTAGCTTGCCCCAGGAAAGCATTGGGATGCTGTGCAGGATGCAAACTCCTACATGGGGTACCACTGTATTCCTGGATATCCAGTAATTAAAATCATCACATGGTCAGTTATGTAGCATTGTAATAAAAAACCCCTGAGAAGTGGCAAATATACAGGGAAAGCTTCTCATCTGTCACTGCAGTCAAAATAAAATTAAGGACAACAGAATTAACATCAGGATGGTGCCAGAGAAGTCCTGAGCACTATTCAAGCATCACTTTGTAGAGGGGACCCAGCTCCCTCTGGCCTGCAGTGCCTGTCACCCATGGGGAGAGCTATTCACAGAGTTCCTAAGGCTAGAGCAGTTGCTGGATGTGTCTAAGTGCTGCCTAGGAACCTTTATAAATATGGGCAGCTGGAATCTCTTAAGGACTTACATATAAAGGAATTTTGTAATTCATTTGCAAGTTTTAGTAGAACATACAATCACATTTACAGCAGCAGATGATGTGACTCAAAATGGCACATCACTTATGGTCTCTGTAACTTCTGTTACTAGAATCTCCTTTAAAAAAAAAAAAAAGGAGGAAAGAAGCCTCTACTCTCCCCTAATTTAGCACGTGAAAGCTGGCAGTAACATTCAAATCCAAAATAAGTTGTACAGCAACTCAATCCAGCAAACTGCCCCACACGTGCTTAGGCTTAAGAATGCAAGTAAGCCTAAGAATGTGAGGCCCTGAGACAAGCACTTGTGTTTAATTAAAGCAGAGCACACTGCTGCAGAGTTTACAAGCCATCATGAACACCAAGACCCCATCTCCCTCTCCCTCCCTCCCTCCCTCCCTCCCTCCTCAGTGCCAAGACACAGTACTGTACACACACATACATTCTTACTCTTTCCTGGGGCTCCCAAAAAAAGAGCAACTTTTTTATATTGCAGTACTTACAGAACAACCAATAAATAGTTGGCTCAAAGTGACACAGAACATTTTTAAAGGACTGCAGGCACACACCCATATTAATATTACACATGAACAATGTCATTACAAGTTCAGTATCTTTAAATTATCCCTCACTTTAGTCCTCATTCTGCTTCTGTACATTGGAAAACAAGTTATTCTCAATCCCAGATTGTACACTCTGCCACATCTGGGTCCACACATTTTGACAGAGCAGAACTGTTCTCATTTATTTAAAATCAGGGGACTAAAAAGAAGTAATATTCCTATAGAGTTTATGTTTCATTTCATTCCTTCAATAAAGTTCAATATAGGTCTACATTTAAACAGAGTGAAGAGGTGTGATGAATGATCTTACAGGGGTTACACTGGGGAGGAACACTGACAAACACAAAGAAAACCTTCAAATCATAACAACCAAAAAGACAAATTATTGCTGATATAATAAACCTACAGGCACTTCTTGCCGTGCTTCACTTTGCTCTTAGATTGGCTAAGAGCAGCTGTAGCCCTGATTGCAATATGCAGCACTTGACAGAATATTTCACTTGACTGGATTTTAAAGAGTAGCTCATAAAATGTAATTTTTCTTCTTAATAGAGTGAGACACAATGTCCAGAGGGAAACAGTAAAGCAAAAAAAAGCAAGTGACTACTTACAACTGTGATTTGTTTGTGTTGGGTCCCGAATTTGCCATACTAAGAACACCACGTCCTGTGTGGGACAAATTGGGCTTGAATTCATCTTTGAAAGGTTTTCCCCAGTAAGATTCTCCTCCTTAAAAGAGAAAAATATGATAGAAGAAAAATGTTTGTTTTCATTAGTTTCCCACTGTGTTTTGTAGCAGGCACTGACATTAAATTCAAGGTTTCCAGCACTTCCAGTCACTATGTGTTAATACATTGTTACCTCACCCCCATCAATAGGCCAGTCCTTGAAATCTGATGTTTCCAACTGGCAACACATTTCTGTGCCCTCACACTATCAGCTGCAACAGACCACACTTTATCAACAGCTTTAATTTTTTACTGCTGGTCCACCATAATTTCTATCTTTTGAGACATTAAATCTTTAAAATTGGCTTCATGACAAAACACAGAGCAAAGAGTTACCAGTTTAATTGCATTCTGGATGTAGCACTACTTCTAGAAATAAAATATCAGGGAGAGGAAACACATTCACAGAATCACTAAGAATAGGAGCTATAAGCTCAAATACTTAATTCCAGACTAAACAATGAAGAATGATGGTATATGGTGCTCCAAAATAAAAGGCAAAAATTAGACATTTGGACTTGATACCTGGATGATGTGAACACTTAAATGCAGTGAAGGTAAAAGGATGATAAAATTCTCTCTCTTTCTGGCCCAGTCCTTCCAAAACTGATTTCTTTTCTGTGACTGTGGACAGAGAGAAGGTCCATGAGAGCTCTCCTCCTGGCTGTCATTTTTACATTATTTATGACAGATCTGACATTTTCATTTGCACTTTCCTCCAGGATCATTCTTAATAAGAAAAATGAAGGCTGAGATGAGTCATCGTTTTACAGTCAAATCCATAATCTTGTTTGACAAACCATGAAAAAATATTTCACCTTAGGACAGCATTAAAAATAAAACAAACAGAAGTATCCAAATAGGCAGCAGGACTTGTCCATCTGTGGAACTGGCTCAAGAGCCCTCCAGAGTATCACTGGAGAAGCAGGAGGTCAGGGAGGGATCTGTGGTGCTCCACAGCCATGTGCACACATAGCACAGAAAGCAGTTTGATGACATGGCTGCACATACAAGCAGCAAATAAAACCAAGTAATGAATCAGGCTCCTACTGAAAACCTTACCCAAAAAATTACAAGAGTCCTTTAAATGAGGAGAGAGTTCCAGACAATATCATGAAAACAAAGCATCACGTATGGACAGCTGCAAGTGGAACTAAGTGAAAAATTCTGGAAGAAGCTGACCCACTTAAAAACCCAATTAACCATATTCAAAAGACCTATTAATAGAGTTGAGTGTTGCCTGCTCTGCAGTTTGACAAGAGGTGGCAAAAGTGGACAAACTCTGTAGGCATTTTCTGTAATCAGGACTACAGTAGTGGTTACTTCAGCAATCTCTGGCTATTGAATATTTTAAGATTAGCTAAATTACATCAGCGTGATCCCATATGCCAATCTTTTCCAGTAGTGGGTGACAGGGATATGGTCCAGTTGCAGCCAGCTCTAGAGGAGTTTGTGCTGTCTGAAGTTTTCAGAGGATACAGAACATGAGCCCGGTCTGTTGAGATGGGACACAGCAGCAAGTGGCCATACCTGTGAGTCTGCTACACCCTTCATGTGCTTCCAGCTGATGCTGGAATTACAGTCAAGCTGCTGAAAGAGAGTGAAATCAAGCCTGAAGCCTTCACTGGTCAGAAAAATAATTCAAAAGGAAAGAGAAAAACTGTGAATGACAGACTCTCTCTTTCTGGCACAACAAACAACCAGACCCAAGAGCTTGCAGACAGGAGCAATGAGCCATGATCTTTAGGTTTTGGAATATTTATTTTTGTATGATTTCATTTCGGATCATGCACTGCAGGTCAGAATTAATCTCGTATGTATGAAAGCTAAGTTTGGCTCATTCCGTTTCTCTGGAAATAAGCACTAATATTTTAGCAGATAGTTACAGCCCCTGCTCTGTCTGCCATCCAGCTGTTTCCAAGGCTAATTCTGTCTGCCCCGGAGCTGCAGCAGGAACAGGGAATGGCCTGTGCAGCATTGCCTAAAAGGCCAGACATCCTGTGAAGGACATAACTGAAGTGTCTGTGGAGACCTGGCAGCAAAGACTGGCAAAGGCATTCAGACAGCAGAGCAGGCATGGCTTGGGGGTTTTTGTTGTTGTTTTGGTTTGGGTTTTTTTAATAATTTAAAGGGAATACTCTTTTTTCTTTTTCAAGGAAAACTCCAAAGTATTCTCCTTAAATTAAAAATAGCCTGAACGTGCTTTTCGTCAAACTCCTGCTAACCTCTGGAATTGTTCCAGGCTTCAAGTATCTGCTTGAAGCAGGACTAGACAGAACAAGTCAGAAGATGGCAAATTACATCTATACATTTTTTTAATTACTGAAACCCAGCATGACTTTCTCTGTGAAGATTAAGTACAGATCCTCATCAGTCTAGGGCCATGGCTGCACAGTGCCTAATGCTCAGCTGGAATGGGGATTTTACATTCTTACATTTTACTCTCTACATTAGAGCTCAATGTAAACTTGGGAAAACCACGCACAGGTTCCAAACCTACTAATAATTATGAGGTGTCTGTAAGTACCTAGCAGATTTTACTGTGTTTCTTCTCAACACAGTTGGGACATGTGGCTGTACATTTTCTGAAAGCAGAATGGAAGCAGACAGAGGAGGTGGGAGCATGGCGGTGTCTGGCTCCAGTCTTTTCACATTACACTCCCTCTATGTGCCATAAAGAGAGAAGGCTCCTCCTTATACTCCCCAGATCTTCCTCAGAGTGCACACAGATCTCTGCTGGCTATATTTGGAGTCATGATGATGCAAAGCCCTCACCCCAGTGCTGATGTACCAGCCTACAAGCAAAGCCCACGGAAAACAAGAATTGACTCTGGGTGTTGGATTCATGGCTGGCAGCACTGCCTGTCACCTCACCTCCCTCTCAGCTTATCTTCCATCCAAGTGGAGCTGTGTGCCTACTGGACTTGCAAATGTTTCTGAGATCCTATTACAAAAAGTGCTGGAAAAAAACTCCGTTGGCTTCTGTGCTAAAAATCAGTTCACATGGCAGCAGCCATGGCCCCAGCACTGCCACTGGCTGGATTGGTGTTGGGAATAATTACAGCCTGCACATGGCGATCTCCTGCTTGCACAAAGCTTGCAATAGGGAAGGTACTTGGGATCGACCACAGAAATACACTGGCATTCAACAGGGTTTAACCTGCATGGTGTCAAAGCTAGAAAGAGTTTTTGTACAATTCTGTAAAATAAAAATCACATGCCTACTCAGATATGCATGATTCAAAGCTGAAGGAAGCTGGGAGACAATTCCACACATTCTCCATTACAAAAAATTCTCTTAAATTAAAGACATGTTTAACTCATTCTCACACAGAGATGAAATGAAAGAGACCACACAGCTCTTAGAAAAGAACATTAATAATTTCTGTGGCTATCCAGAGTGGCAAGATATATTTAGCTTGTACTGAAGCATGGTTAGTTATTCAGTCTGGTATGTGCACCCTGTGCTGATAGTAAACAGGTGAACAGATCTAAACTGACATCTGAAGCAATCACACATTAGCAACTATACAGAAAAAAAACCACATTTTCAGATTGTCTTTTGAACTAAACCAGATTACTCTTTGGTAGTCTTTGTTCCTACTAAGAGCATTTAAATTTTTTTTTTGAGGTACAATCACAGAATTTGTACAACTTTCTTCCAAAGAGCTGAGAGATGCATCTAAACCTTCAGAAATGCAGCATTCCAAAAGCCAGGTGTGGGCTGGGAATCATCATTCATGACAGTTGTGATTTTAAATAAATCCTTCCTTTTTCTGGCTTAAAAATTGCTAAGCAGTGGTAAGGAAGTGGGAGGGTTCTGATTCACAAAAATGATGGCTTACTTTCTGTAATTTTCTTCTTGTCATTTGGAACAACGAGGTACATAATAACATCTGACACTTCTGTAGAGCTTTCCAAGTGAGATTCTGGAATCATTTTGCAAATATGAAAGCCTTAGCTCAGGCACTAAGTGCTTCTCTCCTCTCAGATAAGAGGACATGGTACTCAACCCCACAAACCTGAGAGTGGATTTGGAGAGGGATGAGTTTATTTGGAGATAAAAAGGAGTTTATTCTAGATAAAAAGGTGCTTGCTCTTGTCCTTTTGCTGAGCTTCAATCATGCAAGAAAAGGGACTCTGAAACTGGTGCAGTTTTGGAACTTGCAGTCTCAGGAAATGACATTGCATTGATGAAGTTTGTCCAGAGTCCTATGCTACTGACATTCAGAGGAGCTCTTCTTGCTGCCAACCAAAATGCAATTCCCATCTACCAGAGGTATTTCATCCTGGACTTTTACAGCTATAATGTGCCTCCTTTGTGCCCTCCTGGATTCATAAATCACAGGCTGATTCATGAGACCTTCCAACAGGTTGCAAGAAAGAGTAGCTGAAAAATGCCTGTGCTGCTTTGAAAATGTAGAACACTACTAGAACACTTTGCATCTAGTTCTCCCTTTCTCATACAAAAGGGTTAGGATACTAAACCTATTTTTTCTACATGCAAATTTTCTTCTATTATTTTGAACACTGAAAATACAGAGCAGCTGCTCCACTTGCACGACCATGAGTTAGAATTACTCACAATATTCAACCACTTACTTGTTATGAACAGCAGGAAAAGAGATACATGACAAATCTAAAATTCATTTTCAAATAATTAATCATTACGAAGAATGACCATGACTCAGCTTATTGCTCTGAATACTGCCTCTATGGGTGGTTATTTTGTAAGGAAAGAAATAAGCTGCTGCACTGCAAGAAAATTTCTCCCAGTAGTCTTATGAAACATTAAGTTGAAGGCTGTAGGAAAATGAGTCTGGCCCTCCAAACCAGTGTGAGCCTTGCAGGACTGTGTATCTGACTGCTCTGGCAGTGCAGGTCTGACAGCTATGCTAAGGTAAAACTATTCCCCACTCTTTTCCCAGGGTGGTATCTCAACTCCCAGATGCCATAATGCTAATTTCCACCCTTCTCCATTCCAAGGTTAACTGCTGAGTACCAGGAATTAGTTGTCCTTCACACATCTGCTGGGTCACATTTACTTTTATGACAGTCCAAAAGAGACTCAAGAAGGACATACTGGAGAGCTGAATAACAAACAACAAAGTAAGGCTCAGTGCTGCTTACAGAGAGAACAGTTCAGCTAGAGTAGCTGTGGGAGAGGATGGGCAGTGACAATCAGCTTGGCATTCACCCCTGTGGACTCTTTCCAAAACACAAGCACACTTAATCCAGGTGAGCCAAGAGCACAGCTGCAGTGTGTGTACATATGACAAGTAACCTTATGTCATGTTCTACTGATTGTGCCCAAATCCGCCCAGAAGATGAACAGTCCTGGGCTTAGTTGGCAATGGAGTGGGTGATTATCTCAGCATCTGGGGGCTGCAACCACAAACCTGACACCCTGACACATGGGATGAATGTCAGGTGACAGAAACCAAATGGTGGGAAGATATTCAAACAAGTCTGTTCTAGTTCCTGAACTAATGAACAGGAATAGTTCAATAAATGGAATAAAAATATATACAGGCTTAATGCATCTTCCATGTATCAGTTTGGAAAAGGTTGGGTGTTTTTAAAAAAACAAACAAAAAGGCCAAATATCTCAGCTAGAAACCATCGGTTAAAGCAGAAGGTTCTGTGTGGATGAGGAAACAAAGTATGTTCTTTCTGTTCTGAAATCTTCCTACAAAAGGCTCTAATAGAAACAGTTTATAATATTGACATTTAAAGGGTAACCTCCAAATAGTCCTCCCTATTGCCAATTGAAATATCTGGGAGGAAAGCCCTGTTCTGTTCTCATATGCTTCTCTGATATTACAGAAGTCAGGTTTTTTACTTCTAAAGCCCATTTAATCTTACAGACTTTTTTAGCTTTCAAAGGTGCATCATTTTTTTCCCCTTCTAAGAAGCAGTGAGTCAAAGAAATACTGAAATCCCTTCCAGCAGAAGAAATAAAAAAATGGAATTTATCCTGCAAATAACAAACAGGCCACAGGCAAAAACAGTACAAAGTACTGAATCCCAGTGCTTCACTCCAAAGCTTCCCTAAAGTGAACGCCTGCGATCACATTAATAATGCATAAACCAATGGAGCAACATTTTTACAGCATGGGAACCCAAGAGAGCATCAGTCCATCTGCCCTGCTCGAGCAGTGCTGCTGAGCTGAACCCTCCTCTGGCTGCCCTGCCCTGCTGCCAAGAGAACATCAGCCTCAGATCTGGTCATCTTCTTACAGCTTGAGACATACGAGTGGAATTTCTGCCTCACAGTCAAGTGCCCTGGATCTATCTGGTAGTCAGGAACAAATCCTGACAGAGTACTTGCACTCTGTGAACTGTCTAAGCAGCTTCACTGAAGTATTAAGCACAAAGGCATGACAGTTCAAGAGCAATCTAGCAGCCCACCAGGCTCTCCATTTAGATTTTCTTGTGATATTATCATATTCAACAAGCGATTAGGTAAAGACATATAAAATTCAACTGTCTTCAAAAAATAAAAAGCATTCAGGTGCAAAGAAGATATTTGCACCATTTGGACTCTACAATAATTGCAGCCAGTCTCTAAAAATCTGCAAGACTCATGTCTCTTTGAGTGCACACTGTTCATTTTATTAGAACTTTAATAGTCCTGACAGATGTTTGCGAGACATCTTGCCTGTGATATATTCATAATTAATAAAGAATGACAAGGAGGAAAACAAGGTGGAAAATACTAGAGGTCATCAGACTCCCTTTTTTAAGTGAAAGAATATACATAAGAGGATTTTCATCCTATGTGCTTATTAGCATTTCACTTCCTACTGGCAAAGCCAGTGGAGCTGAGTCTTGCCCTTCAGTCCTCTGCTTCTGTTAACTCTGCTGTCTTACAGCACTTCTGCCATTTGCACAAACAGAAACAGGAATGACACCAGCAAGTTCATTTTCATTCCACAGCAGGACCTGAACTCCACCCTGCAAGGGTGAGAGGTGTCTGAGTCAACCCATTAAACCTCCTGTCTCCTGACACCTCTTTAATTTCTCATTTCAAAAGATGTTCCTAATTATCTCTTTCGGGATTTGAACCAAAACTTTCCTTATAAAAAAATCAAAGTGCATTTGACAGTCAAAGCATAGATGGTAACAATTCTTGTTAATGGGGTTTTGCCATTGAAACACTGAACCTCCAACCAGTCTCAAATCCTGCAACTGTTGATTATCACATACACTACAAGAAAAGCTGTTGGGAAACTCACACTAACATTATTTACAAAGTAAATAGAGCTAAAGTATTTAAGCAGGTGAGGAGCTGGGTGTGCTGGTGACAGCCTCAAGTGCGCAGATAAAAGGGGCAAGTGGAAAATGAGCACGTTTACAGCAGTGACCAGAGGTATTACATGACACATCTCCTGTGGTGGGCAATGCTCTGACACCCTTCAGCTGCTCTGCCTCCTGACCATTCCTGACACAACTGTTACCAGATCTCCAACTAAGGGAGAAAGAACAGGCAGAAGAATTTTGTAACAGTGATCTCTAAAAGTTAGAAAAAGAGCAGCTTGGGCTTTACAAGGCAACTAGCTGGGAGAACAGATGGTGTCTGGCCAATCACCAATTCTGAGGCAGGTCTCGAGTATCTCATTAACACTGAATTTGAAAGCAACTTTGCATGAATGTGTTTCTTCCTTTGTTCTTTGCCCTGGAAAATCAGCTGTAAAATCATTATAATTTTCATTTATTTATTTTCTGAAGGAAAAAGGAAGCAAAACCTGCAAGAATTCTGCATTGAAGAGTGCCCAAGCTTTAGACTGAGAATATATCGGATGAAATTTTGAACATAGTCAAAATGGTCATAGAAATATATCAATGAAACCTCTGTTTTAAAGTAAACACAATTTACTACATATCATCATTTAGATAATTTTAATTTAAAATTGTCTGGAAGTAAATCTAACAACCCAGCCCATGAAGTGAGAACAGTTTACTTCATTCAAACTCAACCTTACCTGTTCCTGTTCCAGTTGGATCACCTCCTTGGATCTGCAGAATTAAAATTAAATCAATGTTACGTATGTGTCTGTGTGAAAGACGTTAATTATAAACCATAAAAGCCAATTCTGCTCAATCTTCTGCCTTCTATACTGTGTCATGTTGACAAGTCAGCAACAAGGAAACCATAACTACTTATTTGGAACTGCTTTTATCAGCTGGTTTTCATCCCTGACATCACTTATCCATAAGTAGAATGGCAGTTTTATAAAAAAAATAGGTCTTTTATGGGTAAATAGAGAAAACCAGTCTCAAACGGGTTGACCAGATCATCCTTTTTATTATGTGCTGAATCAGAACCTGGCTTTTAACTGATGCACTGCTTTTGGAACCGAAAAGGCTTTACATTTTGCTACCAACCCTCCACATGATGGGAAGGCAAGAAAAGAGGGAATATGGAATATTTTTTGTATCTGAATCTGTATCCCACTCATTATCTTCAGTAGGAAACAGCCTCATGTGAAACCAATCTTTCAGTAACAAAATTAATTACGTGTATTAATCACTGTACATGCAGAACCTACAGGAATAATAGTCAATATTCTAAGGCCAGTGGAGGGAGCGTGACATGACCAGTTTCAAAGTAATAGCACACAAGCACAATTTCAGTTGTGAGTTTAACTATGAACTGAAATATAAAGGGCTGTCAAAAGAAAAAAAGCTTTTTGTAGGATGACAGGATGGAATGTAACATGCAGTGATGCTCTCTGTGAGATGTGCTGTGTCTTCAGGATCAGGTTGTTAATTCTTCTGAAAGGAAGTTACAGGGCAGCTACAATATCCTAAGCTGCCTGGACTATAACTCTGTAAATAAAGATCTTTGACTACCAAAGACACATTCTGGAACATGAGGTGCTCTTTAACTCCTTCACAGGAAAGCCTGGGCACCCAGTGCTGGAGCACACTGGGAAAGGAAACAAAAATTCAGATGCTTGCTTTAGTTTTAGCCTGGAGAAGAGGAGACTTAGAGGTGACTTATCACTCTCTACAACCTCCTGAAGGGAAGCTGTAGTCAGGTGGGGGTTGACCTCTTTCACCAGGCAGCAACTGACAGAATGAGAGGACACAGTCTCAAGCTGCGTCAGTGGAAATACAGGTTGGATACTAGGAAAAAGTTTTTTACAGAAAGGGTAGTAAAATACTGGAATGGACTGCCTGGGGAGGTGGTGGAATCAGCATCCCTGGATGTGTTAAGAAAAAGACTGGATATGGCACTCGATGCCATGATCTAGTTGAGGTGCTAGAGCATGGGTTGGACTTGATGATCTTGAAGGTCTCTTCCAACCCAGACATTCTGTGTGAATTCTGTATGATCTGAATGGGATTTCAACAGGCCACAGTATTACTTATCCAAGTTAGCATTTCCTTCCCTCTCCTTCTGTTCATTAACTAACCACCCACCCACATCTTGGGGAAGATAACAAGAGCCAAGGCAATGACTCTTCAAGGCTTTGTCTGGAACACCAGCAAATGCAGTGCTGAATGCAGTGATGTTCCAAGTGACATTAGTCAGAGACAACTGTCAGTAAGACCAGTAAGTACACACAGCATAGGTTATGACAACCCCAATTCTGATGGTACATTTAATACATAGCTAGTGAAAGTTGTCATGCATGGAAAAACCTAAACCTGAGGTAAGTTAAATACATGTGATATTTTGAGTAAATCACATATTGTGCATTACACAGGAGGTTTTTAATACTCACCACAAAATTCCGAATTGATCGGTGAAAAATTGTTCCATCATAATAGTTCTTCTTGCACAATTTGATAAAATTTTCACACGTTCTGGGTGTCTGAAAGACAACAGGAAATTTTAATAAACCACAACCTTTAAACAATCATTACAGT
>VZTN01023727.1:549560-626552 GCA_013400515.1 Erpornis zantholeuca
AAAAAAAAAAAAAAAAAAAAAACAAAAAAAATTTAAAAAAAAAAAAAAAAAAAAAAAAAAGAGGCTAAATATATTGTCAACTTTTAATTCACTTTTACAGTGTTAATTAAAGTTATTTAGTGAATTTATGAGCCATGACATTCAAACAGTACCTTCTCAAAAACTCTACTGTCCACCTAATCATCCTTCCCTATAATTGTATGGATTTTCTTCCCTGCAATACTAAAATACCTTCAGACATACAAACACAAGTCCAGAAACAGCCTGTTTTCTATACTTGGACATGTTTTCCAGTCCCACTGTGGATTATGTGCATAAATCTATTCCAGTTTTACAAAAGAATACATCCGAGTTCTTACAGGCTTTAAAAATATCCTTATTGTTGTATGTGCTGGCAAGTAAAGCCCCAGCATGAGNTAGTCAGGTGGGGGTTGACCTCTTTCACCAGGCAGCAACTGACAGAATGAGAGGACACAGTCTCAAGCTGCGTCAGTGGAAATACAGGTTGGATACTAGGAAAAAGTTTTTTACAGAAAGGGTAGTAAAATACTGGAATGGACTGCCTGGGGAGGTGGTGGAATCAGCATCCCTGGATGTGTTAAGAAAAAGACTGGATATGGCACTCGATGCCATGATCTAGTTGAGGTGCTAGAGCATGGGTTGGACTTGATGATCTTGAAGGTCTCTTCCAACCCAGACATTCTGTGTGAATTCTGTATGATCTGAATGGGATTTCAACAGGCCACAGTATTACTTATCCAAGTTAGCATTTCCTTCCCTCTCCTTCTGTTCATTAACTAACCACCCACCCACATCTTGGGGAAGATAACAAGAGCCAAGGCAATGACTCTTCAAGGCTTTGTCTGGAACACCAGCAAATGCAGTGCTGAATGCAGTGATGTTCCAAGTGACATTAGTCAGAGACAACTGTCAGTAAGACCAGTAAGTACACACAGCATAGGTTATGACAACCCCAATTCTGATGGTACATTTAATACATAGCTAGTGAAAGTTGTCATGCATGGAAAAACCTAAACCTGAGGTAAGTTAAATACATGTGATATTTTGAGTAAATCACATATTGTGCATTACACAGGAGGTTTTTAATACTCACCACAAAATTCCGAATTGATCGGTGAAAAATTGTTCCATCATAATAGTTCTTCTTGCACAATTTGATAAAATTTTCACACGTTCTGGGTGTCTGAAAGACAACAGGAAATTTTAATAAACCACAACCTTTAAACAATCATTACAGTAGTTACACGAATCCCTTTTCATTTGTGCCTTACAAAGAAACAAACATGCAGGACTCAAGGAGGCTCTGTCTACAGAAAAAAGCCTGTAATATATGTTCTTTTAAGGTACATTGGAGAGACACACACTGTGTTAAAGAAATTAAACCCAGACCTTCCAATTAGCACAAAGAGGCGCTGAACATTAGCTCAGATAATTCCCAGTTGACATCATGATGGTGAACACAGGTAAGCTCAGAGACTTGCAAGTAACTTCCTTCCAGCAGTGCATCACAATCCTATTCCAAATGGGTGTTTCTAGCACTGAGAAATATTCATTTGCCAGAGTGAGAAAGAACTTAACTTCTCTGCTGCACCATTTCAAAGTGAGCACATTGAAGCTAACTGGGAGAGAAGCATTTGGTCCTCTTCCCCATTGGAAGTAACAATGGGACTGTCCCAAGTCACTGGAACACAGGAAAAATATAAAAAAAACCCAAATAATTTTCAAAACTCAANTTGTATGGATTTTCTTCCCTGCAATACTAAAATACCTTCAGACATACAAACACAAGTCCAGAAACAGCCTGTTTTCTATACTTGGACATGTTTTCCAGTCCCACTGTGGATTATGTGCATAAATCTATTCCAGTTTTACAAAAGAATACATCCGAGTTCTTACAGGCTTTAAAAATATCCTTATTGTTGTATGTGCTGGCAAGTAAAGCCCCAGCATGAGCTGCACTGGCTGTAAGTGAACACACACAAGACGTGTCTTTGTGGAAGGCAATGATTCACTTTGTACTGGTGTGACATCACTCTGGGAGCTGCTGAGAGACAGAGACTGAGCCATGCAACCTGAAGTGACTTAAAAGCAAAAAAAACAGGGCCAGCCTGATTATAATAACTTAAGGATGAAATAATCTCTATCTCTTGAAAAGCCACTCCATACAAGTATTCATCTGGAACCTGACAGAACTTCAATTTTCTCTATTTTCTCATCTGAAACACAGTCATTCTCATCCCTCTTTATTTACACTGAAATGTCTCCTACATTTCCAAACAAACTTTACCCATCATTATAAATTCTCTATATTGATTCCTTCTTAATTACTCTACTCAGATGACAGTAGTCAGCTGGGCCATAAGTGAAAAAATTAGCAAATTCTAATCTATACATCAGCCATTATTTCAGATTTCCTACAGAATTCATTACTGAGTTAAATGGTAATGGTACCTTAATGGCTTTACAGTAGAATGCCACCAAGATGTGTATTTTGGTGGCATCCTGAGGGCAACTCATAAGTAACTATATTCCATTAAAATTGTATCAAGCAACAGGAGGTTTTCCTAGTTTCAATGTTTATAGTCAATGTGAATTTTCTCCCTCTGAGTTCAACATAAATGCTTTAAAATAACCTTTGTACTTAACCTTTCTAGTAAAATTCAACCGCTGAAGAATCACTTGTGCAGCACATGCTTCCTTTATAAGACAATACCGTAACAGCCTTGATCCTAGTGTTTTTCTATTAGTTATTACTTGTGAAAAATGTCAGGAAGGATAAAAATAATTTTAAAAAAATTCTTTATAAATCTGGAATGGAATCAGCAGCTTTTAGCCTAAGGCACTTTATCTCATGAGAGCCAAGCACTCTTTGGAGAGAGAGACATAGTTAATAAGTTCTCAAGGGGGAATACAGCAACCTGTAATTAATCTTTCACAAAAAATTAAACCAGGCAAAAGACTGAGTCCCCTAGGAATAGACACCAAACCATTTTAAATTTGCATGAAGTTGATAACCCAATACAGATTTCCTATTTATTTTCAAAACATGATTTGTAAAATATACATCAAAAAACCTGACTCTAGAAACGTATTTTTTATGCAGGACCTGTGCTGACCCTTCTCTCTAAATGGATTTCTAGCTATTATTCCCTTTCCCAGAAATAAGCTTTTCAAATGCAACTTCAGAAATATTTATTATATATGCAATAATCATTCCACTGCAAGGTTTTCTTTAAATAATTGCCACCAAATTGGTTCCCATGGTCACCTCATGCATCACAGAGATACATTTGGCAGGTCAACAGTTCCTTAGCAACATTACCACTACCTTTTATAGTGCTTTTTAGTAGACACAAATAAGCAGGTTTGCATTCAATCAGTAATAAACCCCAGTTTCAGTCATGCAGTAGGTCTAGAATATCTGGCTCAGATTATCTGATTTATTCAAAGCAGTTAATGTTCTTGCCAAATCTCACATTGCCAAGCACATTTCAGGGATTTTTTAAAGCAGCATCCTGTCCAAAGCAGGAGAAGAAGGCTTGAGGCTTAGGGTGAAGGTGCAGATCCTCAGTAACGAAGTTGTGTTCAGCACTGACCATACAAACAAGGCCAGTCCAGTCTTTGAAGTCTTTGTTCCAGCTACAAAGACTGATGACAAATACACACAAACAAACCTGACTTTGTTATTTGATGTAAGATCTTGTGGCAGATGTCAGACTCCCAGACCCTGAACGCAAAGCTGTCTTGTTCTTCAGAAACTTCCTGCACCCCACTTGCCTCATACCATTTCTGAAGGAGGAGGGGATGGTCAAGGCACCTGCAAATGCAGGAGGTAATGCTGGTTTCTTGTTGTCTCACCACTGTGCTCCAGGCTCTGTTTAGTTCTGGCTGGTTTTGTCTTAAACTGGCCTCAGCAGCAACAGTTAACTTTCCCTTCTTTGTCCCTTTTACATTACACCGGAAATGAATTCAATTATTTAATTCTGCTGACCATGACTTAGACTTATATGTAAGGAAGTTGAGGGAAAAATGCCACCTTGTTAACCTGATCTGAAATCCACCAACAGAAAACATTGTTTTAAACCTACTGCAATTTCTTCTCAGAATGATGCAGTGACAGTCCTAAAAATGAAAATTTTAAACTGTGGAAGGTTTCTGACCAAAGAGTGTGGCAGAACAGCCCTGAGAAATCCTCCTTTTCTGAGGTGAAGGTGGGACCATGTAAGTGAATGCAGTGTCTCTATGATGTCCTTCGGCTTAAAGTCACTCCTCTTTCCAAATGACAAATAGTAAGAAAAAAAAATCTTATTTATACCCAAAATGAGTCACCTGCTCCAACTGTGCTCCCTATTTATTTTGTAGATGCCAGATAACTGTCTTTCAACTGCTGAAAATTCACACCCAAGACAAGCAGTAAAATTTTAATAAATGCTTTGAGACAGGAATCCAGAAGAATACTTATCCCAGAAGATGTCACAAATGGTTTGCTTGGCTCACAGATATATATATTTAATGGGGCCACAGCCCAATGGTTTGCTAAGTAGGTTTAGCTAGCACACTTAGTAGGTAACTCTGCATGGAAACACCAGCACTCTCTGAGTTACTACGCCCAGACAAATTTCAGAGTTAAAGAGATTGCTACAAAGAATGACCCTGCAAAAATAGCAGTGACAGGAGACTGCAAAATCACAATACTGGGAGAACACTGAAGAAAGGAATACACAATTTAGAAAACAAAAGCAAAACAGAAAACCACCCTGACTGCTTACTACAAACTTCTAGGATAAATGTGGATTTTATCTGAGCTAATTCCAGTTTCCATTTTGCCAGCAAGAGTGGCTCCAAGTCAGCTAAAATTCATCTCTCCTGCTGCATCCTGGGACCTGTAGGGTGTGACCAACCAAGCCAGGTCCCTATCTGATTTCCCAGTCTGCAGCTGTCCTTTCTCATTACTTACAATGGGTCATTACATTTGTAAAAGTTACCTTAACTCAGAATCTGTACTGGGCAGCGAAGAGCCAAAGACGAGGAGATAAAAAAACCTGCAGCACTCCTGTTGCCAAGGTGCAGGAGTTGGGAAAAGAGGGGAGAGCTCCTGAGTTGTTGCCATGACTGCAAGGAAAAAGGCTTTACTATGTGAAGAGCTAATCATTTCAAAATGCTCTATCCCTTGAGGATGTGCATGAACCTTGAAGGGAAATTTCACACTAAGCATTCAGAAGCTGTCATTTGCACATCTGTATAATTTTCTTGTGCTAATTCCACTTCCCTTTTATTTCTTTTTTTCTCTCTAAATTGGATGAACTGTAGTAGTGGCACTAAACTACAGAGCCTTGCTATATGCTCATTAACCCTATGTTTCAAAGCAGGAAATAATGAAAAGCTCATTCCTCTCAAATTAAAATTGCATTCTACAGCCTTTATCTTATCACACAAATGCCAGAATCCTGCTACTAAGAAGCATGAACTAGTGATGGAAATTTCTAAAGCTTCAAATGAAGCCTTCCATTTTCTTAACATGTATCTCCTTTAAAATGCAAGGTGGATTTTGTTGTGCTTTAATCCATTTATGTTCTTCTACGTAGGGCAACATTGTAATGGTTTATTCAGCAACTCTTCTAATGCATGAGCCCATAAAGAGGTGATTTGGTAAGGTTGAAACTCAGTTTCTTCCCTACCTTTCAATCTGTAGTATTCAGCCTACCCATCACACAGAAAAGAACACAGCAATAAAAGCTTGGCTTTATCTGGGGCTTAGTCAGAGCTAAGTGTAATGGTACAATTTCATGAATCACCATCTATCAGGTGCAAGTGTCTGTTTTCTTCTCCAAGCCATGGAAAGAAAGTGGACATATAAATGTTTCAGTGTCCAATACTGTTCTGGAAGTCCAGTAAAACCACCCTGTTTCACTTTGCACTAATGAACTATGAGCACATTCCATTTGTTTTACAGCAGGAGGGACACGAAAACTCAAAACTCCACAAAGGCCACTGCAAGAGCACAGGAAGAATTTCACTGTGGGAAGCCCATGACTTTTCCCGTAGGAGAAACATTTACTCCAGACCTAAACACCACTCCCAGCCAGCTCCACTGTCCTGCTAACAGCTCCCCAGTGTGTGAGAGGGACTGAGCCAGTGACAGGTAATGGTGGCAAACAACAGCTGCCTATGGTGGTTCAGTTCAAGAAAGCCACAGTTCATCTAAGGGACACAATTCTCAGTATGGTTATACCACGAGCAAACGTGTTCGGGCAATTTGTGATCCGTGATCAGAAGAGCACAGTCCCAGAGAGTGAGCACTGGGAGACATGAAAGCACTGGGGCACTGTGGGGTAAAACACTCAGCCAGACTCCTACTGATAGTAAAAAAGGATCAAAACAAGCTAACTATGCCTTGGGTAATAGGTTGCTGACTCGATAGCAAATATTTGCCTATTTTCCTACCTCAAAGCCTCCAAGTTCACTTAGAATAAAGAACAGAATTAATGCATTCTCATTACGCAGAAACCCACTGTAATTTAATCAGCTATTTAGCAAAGACTTCAGCAGATAGCTAAATTTCACTTTTAAAAGGCATTTTCTTCACAATACTGACGTTCATGATGCTACTGAAAACTTTTTCAAAGTCTAAGCAAGATGCTCAGCTTAGACAAGATGCCAGCAAAAAGATGACACGCTTCAGTTTTACTTCTCACATTTTTGCAAACACAGGGACAATCAATCAGTTTAGCTGAGCACAACTCAAATTAAACAAGGCATCTAATTCACTCATCTAATTTGTCAATGTTAACTACTAGTTCTCCAGAGGCAGAGTCAGCCACAGCTACTACTTTTTCTCTAACTTATATTTACTGCAGTGGTAAAAAAGAAAACAATCCTCACCCCACCCCACTGCCCCCTCCAAATTCATCATCACACAAGGGTTAAGGAGCCTGTCAGAGAGCACAGTGCAGGGCTGGGTGCTGATGAGGATGGACTGCAGGACAGCACAAGTAGGTACAGTCTAAATGAGGATGCAACTTTAATTGTTCAAGCAACCTCCAGCAGCTTAAAACTTGGAGTAACGCAGGTCCCACGGTGACTCCCTGGCATTTCATCAATCTGCAACTGCCTGCACATAAATTCCACCTTTTCAGAAGATGCAACCTGTAACAATTTCCACACCAGACAGAGAAGCTCTGGTAGCTGTCAACCTCCCAAGGTCACCGCGCTCTCATCAGAGCAGCCAAGGTACAAACAAGAAACATGTCAGAGAAAGATGAAGAGCAGCAGCTGTGTAACTCCAAACCACCCAGCTCATGCTCGAGTTTGGGATCACTAAGCGGCAGACACATGTGCTCTGGGATGTCTGCACCTCATGTCTGCACCTCATGTCTGCACATGTCAAAAATCAAGGGGCACGATCCAATGACAATCAAGACCCTTCACAGGTCCAGCTTGCCAAGGCAGGTGGGAAGGCAGAAGGGGTCCAAATGTGCAAAATGCCTTTCCACCGACTACTCAGTGCCAAAGGCTGCCAGGAAAACACACAGACAGCCTGGGGCAGCAGGGACAGGTTCATGGGGAGGTGGCTCAGCATATAAAGCTGCGGGAATAAGGAGGAAAGAGGAACATTCAAAAGGATGATGTTTGTCTTCCCAAGTAAACATTATGGTGATGGAGCCCAGCTTTTCTGGGGATGGCTGAACACCTGCCTGCCCTTGGGAAGTGGTGAATTAATTCCTTAGTTTGCTCTGCTTGTGTGTGCAGCTTTTGCTTTACTTGTTAAACTGCCTTTACCTCAGCCCACAAGTTTTCTCCTTTTCTGATCCTCTCCCCCATCCCACTGGCTGGGGAGTGAGTGAGTGGCTGTGTGGGGCTTAGTCGCTGACTGGAGTTAAACCAGGATAGGGTGTTATGCCCCCAAAGTTAAAACTATTAAAATATCAGCTTCCAATCACTTAGAACAATCTAGAAGTGACCTGTTCATCAAGATGCCTGTGAAGAGCCATCCTACTCTCAGCCCCAAAGAGCAACAGATCTGCCTGCTATTGTACCACTTTGAGGAAAAAACATACCAAGTAACAACATCCTGTCTTCAAACATTTTTATCCAGCTCTTCTTCTACTGGAAGAGCGCAGCTTTGTTTGTTCTTAGCTTCTGTTGACAAGAACTCTCAAAATTGAGAGTTGCAGCTCTTCCTGTAATTGCCTATTTTGATGAAAAAATATGAAATAAGCCATTACAACCATGCCAAGACCACTGTATTTCATCCCTCCAATCCTATTACCGAGTCAACAGATACTGGTGAAACATCAGCCAGTTAATTTTCCAGACAGTGCCAATATCATGTTGACAGAAAGTGAGTAGAATGGAGGTTTAAATCAGAAAGAAAATGAGACATTCAGGAAGACTGGAGAACCTCATCATGCCAGGAGGTCAAAGGATTTTTTCATCAACTCACTTCTTTGCCACTGGAAATAGATATGAAGTTTACAGGATTCTGATCTTCAGAACAGTCCCTCACACAAAACAAGAGATGATTTCAAAGAACAGGGTCTGGATAACACATTTATAGATCACAGGCATATTTAACAGGTCAGAGGGCCTATAAAGATTAAAATATCAATGTTTGTAGAATAACAGCTTCTTCAGAAAGCTATGCCAGGACATCATCATTAAGCAGAGTTTGCCAGGCCCTAAAAACTCTAAAAGCATTTGTGGAGTGTCAGATGCAGCGCTGAAATCCATCTCACAATCTTCTTTGTTTTGCCATCTTGCCCTTAAACCTTAAAGTACCAAACCTGAGGGAGCAAGTGAATTTATGCAGCCTGCCATGGCAGCTACAGATAAGTATTTGATTACAGCTCTTGGCATGTGCTGAACCACCAGATCATCACCCCAGTGACCACTTGTATGCAGAGGACTCACGCAGCAGAGAAGGGAGATAGAACATCAAACCATGTGCTCATCATCTTGACAGGACCTTCTGGAGCATTACATTTACATATTTATTTATATGTAGATATATATTTTTAAAAATGGCTGCTCCACCACCTACAAGGTACAACTCCATCACTATAGTGACTAATACAGCAGAATACACATGGATAACATGCAGTTGTTCCCAGCAGCATCCTGATTAAAGCAGCTAAAAGAACCTGAGCAGACTACAAAAATCACAGTAAATAAAATACAAGAGATTATTTTAATTGCCTTTCATCAGCTATTTCTTCAGAATTTATGTGTTTGACATGCATAAGACTAAAACCGAAAGAATAACACTTGTTGGATGTTGTTACATCTTCTGCACTTGCCAGAAGATACTTCTGGCAAGTAGAATTTTTGTAAACTTTTATCCAATTAGTATATACAACAAATGTTGCTTATGTGCAGCTGAACTCAGCTTCCTGGAAAACATCTCTACAAATGGCCATCTGATCAGTTCCCATCAGGAGGAACATACTGTATCTGAATAGGAGGATTGGGAGAAAAAAAAATGACCAAAAATATCAGTAGACACACTGCAATGGTCCCAAGAGAGAACAGTACTGTACCTTTGCTCATCTGGAGCACAAAATCAAAAGGGTGGGAAAAAATCCAGCTTATCTTCTAAAGCCTTTTTATTGCCTTTTTTCAGGTCAATGATTTAAACCACACCTCATGCTTCTGGAACCCAAGTTTTCTGGTTCTCTGAACAACTGATTTCAAACACTGGATTCTAGTCCTATTTCATGCTCTTTCTGAATCCTGTCACAAAGTAACTGATGACTTCAATCCCAGTGCAACACTGATTTCCTGCCCTGGATCAATACAAAACCTTTCTTGATTAGGTTTTTGGTGCTAGGAAGAATTTCATCACTATCAATCTTATTGACTGGCACCTTAAAGTACTAGTATATGAAGAATGCTGTATTTATTTTTAAACAAAGGTTTCCATATGTACATATAGACCAAGCTACAAACAATCCATACTGCCAAACAGCTCACAAAAAATGGGAAAGAAAGGACACAACAGAGCTATGAAGGGACAGGGAGTGAGCACCCAAGGAGAGTATTGAAGGCAACAGATACTGGGCAGATTTCAGAAGCAGTGCAGAGTGCTGATGGCACAATTGCAAGAATATTTGCTTAAATACAGATAAGAGGCATGAAAATCCAACTGAAGGCTCAGCACACATACCATTTAAAATAGCAAGTATGTCACTTACTGCTCTCTATTTTAGTGAGGAGACTTCACCTCAAAGTATGTACTGAAACCTAAACCATAAGACTTTTTTAAAAATGTTATTTAAATGCTGCAACTCCTACCTCCAGACACAGGTATTTATCTGTCATATTTATATAGCAACTTCATCCTCAAGCTTCCTTAAGCATTTCACAATCATATACTTACAGTACTATGAAAATATGATCACTGCCAGGGTGGCTTCCATAACCAGAGCACAGGATATTCCTGAGCAATTAAAAAAAACAACCTGTGCACTTTAATTTGAGTGAGCATCATAGTACAGTCCTGCTCCCCCTGACTGCATTCAAGGACCTCACCCACATTCTGCACTTTGACAGGAAAACCAAATTCTGTATAAAAACCAGCTCCAATTAGCTCCCAGGATTGGTCCAGCCTGTGCACTGGATAAGGCAGAAAAGTTGATAAAAACTTGGCATATAATTAATTAAGACTACTGCCATGCATATTCACAAGCAGGGTGAACTGGAAGTGTTTAACAATGTTTAGATTTTGGCACTTCCCCATTTTCTACGTCAGTCTTTGCAGTCTCAATAGGTTCATTGTAGCTGATTTGTGCATATGCTTGTGACCTCTGTATGTGCTATATGTTTGTAAGATGTTTGCTCTGTCTGCACTGAGCTAACCTCAGTGTGGTTCAGGAAAACCAAAGTTAGAAGCACCAACTCCTTATTTAGTAAAGAGAGAAAAACAAGTGCCTCCCGGAAGGGACTGATTTCACAGACCTAGGATGATGACCTAAGGTGGATGTTGTGAAAACCTCCCTAAAGCAGCAAGTTTTTTCCTATTTATTCTAAATATGTATCTTTTTCCCCTCTGCAGTGCCAAAGGTCTGCTTAATTCACAGAGATTTAATCGCCATGAAGGAACAGATGGCTGGAGGCCAGTGTTCGAGCATATCAGCTTGTGTGGAACAGCGCACACTTCCAGGGTGTACATGGAGAAGCTTTGTGTGTGAAAGGTAGATAAATAGGAATTCATCTGGAAAAAAGGAAACACAGTGGATCTCATACAGGAAGTTTATAATGAGCAATTGAGCCTGGGTCCTCAGGACTGAGTGACACTGGTCACACATGTGGCCAAAAAGCCCACGCTGATAAGAATAGCTGCAGTCAGCCTGCTTTAGCCAGGAGCCAGTTTGGGAACATATGGCAAAACAAATGATGCAATGCAATCTGCTCGTTCTGCCGCTTCCCCTAAATATTGCTGTACTAACATCCTCTGCTTTTTGCCTTATTACAGTGTTACTATTTAAGAGCATGGAAAACACCTGTAGGGATGACAGAGACCTACAGAATTACCAACACGATACGCTGCTGTGGAGATTCTCATGCTGTTTGCATAGATCAGTTTGAGATGTTTACACATATCTTGCTTCTTACTCGTGTGAGAGAAAGGAAAAGAAGGGAAAGCCAGAAGCCTTATGCTGTTGGCTCCTTTTTTCTTTCTTGCACACAACAATGGATGCATACTCCCAGTATATCTGGATTTCACACCAGATACCCCAGCTCCTCCCCAGCACCACTGCCCCTTAACTTTGTAAGGCTCACAAGAAACAGAAGTTCTACCACTTAAACCTCTATTCACATCTTCAACTTTTTAAAATATCAACTTTCAGGCCTATAATATCCTGAGACAAAAATCTCAGTAAACAATCGAAGGTTTGAAAACTTTTTCCATTTATAGAAGTGGCTGTACAAATAAATAAGCAAACACACTACCCAGGCAGTGACGTCTGAGGCATCACTGTCACCACAACTCATTCATCTATCAGAAGTCTTGCCATGTTTATTATTTTAAGAGCTGCTGATTTCCCCCAGAATCAGACTGTATAGACTATAAAAAACTCCAGTCTGTTGTTTTTTAAAAATTAACTTCTCTTAATGGCAAAGGGAAGGTGTTTGAAAACTTGAACTTTTAAGAACTGGGACAACAGGAAGTAAAAACATGTTCTAAGGTTTTCATTTAGGTTTGTTCTATAAGGCTGAGGCTTTAGAAACAAATTTAACCATTTCTGGGGATCTTAACTACATGGATGCAGACTGACAGACTGCTCTTAGTTTCAGGGAGGTTCTGTCAATAAGCTGCTGTGTAACCTTGAATTATTCCCTCCTCACTGTCTCACTGTGCTCTGCCTTCTCTTTTCTTCCTTCCTTGTCATTGTTTGGGTCATTAATCCTGACCCTTTGAAGCTCTAAACATATACCTTGGCATATTGTAGATAGTCCACTAAAATGATGGGACTACTTACAGAGAACATTTACACATACAGTGTAAATATATATNAACAACATAGTTTTGTGTATGCATGAAAATACACCAAAAGAACTAAAAGCTAGTTATCTATCTGTATGTACTGCAAGTACACATTATTCCTTTCTTTGGACATTTCCACTGCCAGCTCCAAATCTGGTTGTTATCTACAGAGATTCATCTTATGGGGCACAGTACCATATCACAGTGCAGCTCCAAGTTTAGGTCTCCTTTATTAGTGTGAAGTCGCACATATCCCTTCTTCTTCACATATTGGTATCTCACAACATCATCTTCAATAGCAGCTACATCAAAGCAAAAGACAATAATTAGCTCTCTGTAAGTTTATTCACTGATCTTTAGAAATCATCAGTAAACAATTCATAGATTCTACTGCCTGACCTCTTCTCCTGGGGTACTGGGTCCTGAGGGATCCTACTCTGCAATTCATCTATGATATCCTTGCATTAATCTTGTGCAAAACACTTTCCATTATAGTAACCACCAACTCTTTGAGAACCAACCAAATAATCTATATTTTAAATCCCAGAAGCAATCAGCATTACAAACTATAATTTTCAAGCAACGTCTACCAAACACAAACATTACTTTGAAACCAAATTGCTTCTTGTCAATCCTGGAAGCCAACAGGTAGTCATCAGTCAACCACAAACTGCTGACATGCAGAGACCTACCCAGCTCTGAAAACAACTGAAGCTGTTACTGGAGACATTACTGGTAAGTCAAACCAAAGGATCAATCTACAGTGTTTCCATTTCCATTTTGTCAAAACGTTCAGTTAGTCAGGTATTTCCTATACTCAGTCACCTGCAAATCTGTAACCTACCAAGTAAAGGAACTGGATTTGGTAAATGCAGTTTTAGCAATGTGTTTAATCTTTGCCTAACTATGTGACATCTACATTTTAGTGCCCAATTTTTTCAACTGGAAATACCAATGACTCAGTTATTTAATCAATATCCAAACTAAGTAAATTGTACACATTTGTGTTTAGGCTGGAGAATAAAAGGAAAACTTAATTGTATTAAAATGCATTTTCGTGTAATCTTGAAAAGCAGTAAACTAAAAGTTACCACCACCAAATGTGCTGTTGTTCTAAACAATACTGGGGTAGGCCAAAAAGGTGGGCAGGATTTTGTATGGTATTTGAGGAGAGATTATATTTCATTCCTAACTTAGAAAAGGGGATAGGTCACTTTGTCGTCCCTGGGCATAGAAAATGTCTCACTAATTTTGGTTGAAAAGAAGTAACTGTCATTCAAAGCCAAAGCTATATCATAACTGTTCCATTATTTTCAGAATAAGCTCATTGGAAAGCAAGGATATATCTGGTTAGGGAACACATTTCCATGGCATCAGTACTGACCAATTACCAATGCATTCCTTCAGTCCTCATAAATGCATGTGTGCTAAGGAGCACACTTTAAAACTAGGAAGTAAATAAACAGCTTGTAGGTAGGTAGTTCTGGTACCTGCTTCGTGGGTAGTTTCAGGCACCATTGCAGTGGAGGTGAAGGAAGCACTTACAGCTCCAGTGGAATAGTGAGCCTGTTTGCAGAGGAAAAGGCAAGAGAAAAAGACATTAGATCTTAGAATTTATCTACCAAAGATACTACACAAGCATTAGAAACATGTCATCCTTCTGAAGGCAGACTTTCTGCTCTAGCTCCTACTGAAAGAAACAAATACCCAGTGCAGTGATAATTCTCCATCTGTTGCCCACATTTGCTCTGATGTAGTTAAGGCTGCTGATGTGCTGAGCCAAAGGAGCTTAACGCTTCCACTACAATTTAATACATCACTATGCAAAGATTCTATTATCTGTACAATTTATTTGTACTTCCCAGTGGAAGACAGGCAAGGAGTACTTCTGCCAAGACATCTGTAGAAGTCTCCAGTGCCGCTGAGTGGAAGGAAAATCTGGTGAACCACAGAGATACTACGGGGAAGAGCACACCAGCCCCCTCCCACAGCCAGCCCTGCTGGTTCCCAAGGTCTATTTTGAGCTCTGTAATTCTGCAGAAGGGAGATGTTAACGTCACACATGGATTTTGGAGTAAATTACAAAGATCTAATAAACCCAGAGACATGTTTAGCAGTTCCAGGGAAATGCCTGTAAAGAGACCAGGTCAGGTCAATGCCCATTTCATAAGGTTTCACTGCATCCTAACCAAGTTTTCAGCTATACCAGTCCACGTCATAAGCTGACAATCCGACCCCCAACACGTGTAGAGATCATCCTTGTCTCTGCCCTTTTCTTTCTTCTCCTTAATTTTTTTTAAATTGTACCACTACAATGTCTCAAAGAAGGGGGCATTTGTGATCCTACTCCTTGGTCACATACATTCCCTAATCTGTCCCTAAGCCCTCTCATTAAAAGCTGTATGATGCACTGCTATTAGTTTTCACATAAGGGTAATCAAAGCAAGTAGGCACACACATCCCAGAATTATTGAAGGACAGAAGAATACTCTCTCTTGCCCATTTTAAACAGCCTTTGATGTAGGAAATATAAATGCTGATGAATTGTTTCTCTTGACTACCATGAACATGCACCTGGAACAACATCCTTTAAAATATTTCACTAAATCCCTGCATTCCAGTGGGAAAAAAAATGGAGGGACAGCTGTGGATGATTTATGTATTTGCCCACACTAGAAACTATTCACTTGCATGACCCTTAAGGTGTTCTCTCTCTGCCAATAAATGCAGGAAGCAATGATAAACAAACTCAGAGTGAGAGACTACAACCTGGGAAAAAGGTTCTGCCAACACCTACATAACCACATCATAAGGATTCTTCCTTCTTACTGTGCTCCACTTCTCAAATGTTTAGATTTATTTGCAATGATTTAATGAATAGAAACTCACTGACATATACTCTGCATGTCTAAGGAATCCTGATATGACTCTCATATTTTCACCTATAACAAATTTCTGTGTGAGAGAAAACAGAAGGAGCAGTGTTTGTTTATACTGCAATACGGCCTCCAAGAAGAAAAACAACTATTACCATTCTTGAGGAAGTCAATCAGTACCAAACTACAAATTAAGTCAACTTACTGCATTCAGCTTATCCACTTTCTTCTTTTCAGGAGCCTTCATAGTAGCTGCTAAAATATCATCGCCTTTGAATTCCTTATAAAGCTCCAGTAAAGTCTCTCGGGTCTCTGTATTTGTATTTTTCAAATAGTAAGATGGATCTAATTTTGCTTTTTCTTCATCTAGGTAAGACAAAGTTAAATCACTCAGAATGAAAAGAAACATTGTACTTTGTTCTCCTTCAGTTTATTACATATCTAATTACACAAAAATTTTCCAGATATTAATTAACTTTTTTTAAAAATAAAAAGGTCTAGGAACTCTATTTATTCCTCCAGACACAGTGACAAATAGCAATGCATAACACTAATGACAGTGTAACCCCAAATGTAACACATTAAATGCCAACATGATGTACAAGAAAAAAAAAATCAAACCAACTACCATGGAGATTTATTTGAAACCACTAGAAATTATCTAAGTCAATTCAAGTCTTGTAAAATTTTTATGGAACAATAAATACAAGATTGGGTTCAATATAAACTTCTGCCCTTCATGTCCTCTCTGAATGGCCAGGCCTGTGATGCAAAAATCCCTTATTCTGACCAGGTAAATAGAAAGAGATGCTTGCTTGCACAATGGTAGATTAAAAACAACCCAAAAACCCAAAAACCAGATATGAGCATACTAAGCTAACCACTGAGAGATGTCCTTCCAGAAAACAGAGTCAATTCCATAACATCATCTTCAGATTTTGGGTATTTGGGTTGGTGTTTTCTCAGCCTACCTTCAATTCATCCTTACCTGGATCAATTACTTTTATGTTGTTCTTAACATGAAAGAAGTTTGAGACGTTGAACTTATCCAGGTTTGTTGGATCCTGAAAATAATAATAATTAAAAAAACTAATATCAGAGACCTTGGTAGGCACCTACTCCAAGCAACAGACTAGTCCGAAGGGCAGACACCACCATAATAAACAAACAGGGAGAGACAGAATAACTTTCAAACCAAACCACAGAAAGATGAAAAAAATATAAAGCAATCAACCCCAACCAACATCAGCAATGAGTCTGTTCACAGCAGACTCCTTAGGGATCTGGAATTCAGTTCCAAACATAATATTACACATATATCACCCACAGAAGTTACTAGCAGCACCCAGCCAAGTCTACCCTATTCTAGTGAGAAGCAAGAACAATGCAATCCCCTGGTTCTTTCCTTTGTTCTGAGCTTTGGTCTAAGATCTGTGCAAATGCACATCAGCTTTCTCCTGCTATTTATAACCCTGGGCCTGATTTACACATGCTCTGTGAACTTTTGCAACGCATTTCAAAATACAAATAAAACCTCAGAGCAAGTCTCCACAGTAAGAACTGTTTTGACAGTTGTTTTTTTCACTAGTGCTTACAGAACTATGTTTAAAAATAACGAAAAAAAATGCTATTATGAAAATTCAATTTAGTGACCATTGGAGGAAAACAGCAGAAACACACAGTCCATTAACTGTGATTCTTTATGCTATCTCTAGGCAACTTTCTGCAGAACTTTGACCTTTTGTTAGAGGGAGTGAGACAAGGAATGCCTACTGGTGATCTAGGTTACTTTATGCTATTATTAAACAGTCTTTAATCCTCTCCTTACAATGACTTCAAGGTTTTCTCTTCAAGCTCCTCTGCAGCACAGAAAGGTCAAAACATCAGTCCAGGACATCCAGTCACTTAAGTCTATCTTACAGAAAACAATTCAAACTTTCAAATATCAAAGTAACAAAATAATATGCAATAGTTTCTAGTTCAGGATAAAATAATGCAACATATCATGCAAAGAACTATGTCCTAACATGAACAGTATTATATATATTATCCTAAAAATATTATCTCGGACCACCACAGTTGATAAAAAGTTTGACAATTTCATCTCTGCCAGAAGTAATGCTTAATACAAGCTGAGCTGCTAGCTCCATAATTTACAAAATGATCTAATTATGCCTTTCATTCATCCCTGAAACGGTGTACTTCCACCAGAGAGTACATTTTTAGTTTTGTTGCTGTTAGTAAAACCAAAACACATTTATGAAATCAAGCTGTGTGATTCTGCACCTTAATGTGACCTCCTGGCTTTCTGCTGTCCCCTTTCCTAACCACCAGATAATAATTTTCTATTGTTTCCTGTCCAATACATCTTCACTGGGACAAAAAAAACTGCCCAAAAAATTACATCTTTAAAACCTTCTTTAGAAACAGACAATCTTTAAATAAAACTACTAAGAAATAAGAAAATTTGATCTATTTTTAGTTATTTTTGTTTCCTCTGACACTAGCACTCAGGTGTATTTATTATTTACTGTTTATTACTTTACATACATATTTATATATGTGTGAATAGAGATGACTTTGAGCCTTGCTTTCTGACAGTCAACAAGATGCATGGACAAAGTCTGGAGAAAGAACTCAGTGTGTTTTCACAAGACATTTTCCCTCCCAAATATTCTGCAGCAGTCATGAGCTGCAGCTTTCCAAGACAGCAATCATTGCCCTGCACATCAATGTACTACCTCAAAAGTGAAGGAAGGAAGAACTGCTTACCCTTTCAGGAAAGGGAAAAATATCTGTGTATTAATATTAATAGAGATAAATGGATTTATAGCAATCCATGTCTGCAGTTCATGGCAAAGCTCAAGGGCAAGACTGACTCCTGAAACCAATTTTTCATGGAAAGGAGGAAAGGTGGTAGTAAAAATGAAACAGAAAACACCTTCATGATGTTCTTCTAAATTAAGCTTCTGCATTTATTGATTTATTGATTGTTTAGAGGGAAATAAAGGACATCACAACTGCCAGTGTCTTACAAACCCCAGGAGCTTGTGCTCAGGGTACCACAAATCAGATTAGTTCCCACTGTTTCACAGGCACAGTTCATTCAAACATCTGTGTGGCTTAACCAGCCTAATCACAGGCATTGAGCAACTCCAGCAAAATGCTTTCAGCCTCCTTCCTTACAAGGGGTTTCTCAGGGCTCTCCAAATCACCACCAGCCCCTGCTTTGGCAGTGCATCCATTACTGTATGAGGGACAGCAGAGGCCACAGGGCAGCTCCTTCTCCTTGCAGACCAGCTGTCCATCTGCCCTCTGGGAGAGCCGAACTCCAAACCCCAGAACTCAGACCCAGGTACTCTGTACAAGGTCCTTCCATCACATCCACATGGGCCATGTGTTCCAATGGAAACCTTGACAAAGGTTTGGTTACAGTGTCGACCTTTGTACTTCTAGTTCTACAAAGCAAGAGTCTCACCCCACATCCAGAAGGGGGACAACCCACACTCCTACCCCAAAACAGATTTCCCTCTGTCAGTGGAAGAGCCCCTCAAAAACGGTTCCTCAAACTGAAATTTGAGTATCATCTTGTACAGGACACCTAGGAAATGTTTATTCCTCCCTCTAAAACACAGCATCTTGATATACTAAGAGAAGTTTGATTAGAATTAGTCTGATTAGAATTAGTGTGAATTAGAATTAGCATACTGAGAAAGAACTGCAGTGAATATTAAGTCAAACACAAGACACCAGTTGCTTCTACCTGACCCCAAGAGCACAAACACATCTGACTGGTCCAACCTGAGCTGCAGAGGACACAACCCATTTCCTAACTGGTGGTACTGCATCCTACAACACAAGACACACATTTTTTAAAGGTAAGACTATGAAAGTTTTTTAAGTTTCCATAGTCTTTAGACATATCACTTCAGGAAGAAAACTGTCTAAACACTAATAATTAGCCTGCCAAGCTCCTCTCAATGCATCCATGACAGTTACTGGGCACAAAATCAGAGCAGTCCAAACAAGATGCCACAGGGATGGGCAGACAGACATACTCACATTGTCAAAGCCTTAAGCTCTAATGAACTAATTGCCTCTCCTGGTCAGAGAAAGGCTGGACTCATGGAGGTGTTCCCAATCCTGTTAAGATTAAGGCCTGGAGCCCAAAGACCTAAAGAAATAAGTTCTGTGTAAGTGCACAGAAACCAGGAAGGAATATGAACCATGGCCTACTTTTGTTTGTCTTAGCATGTTTAAAAATGTGTATTCAAAACACCATAGTTGGCAGTCTCAGGGTTTTTCTTATTAAGGTTACGAACCATAAACTTTAGTTTAGCAATTTACTAGCACAGATATAGACTTCAAAGGATTGCTAACTATCATCACTATTAAAAATCTCATATTTAATGTTTTCCTGAAAGCTGAACTCTGAAAACAGTTAATCTTGAGTTTTATTCCACTTTTTTTTTTCCCCAGTAATTTTCTGTTTTTACCTACTTATGGAAACAGCTTGAACTCTGTCAATCTTAAGCAGCACATAAAAGCCCCCAAAAAGCAGGTTAAAACCAGCAGGTTTAGACTGTGTGATTTCTTTGAGCCCTGATTTCCCTCTCACCATTTGGCTGGCCATGCTTCATCCCTAATTATCCTCAGGACTGTCACCCTCATATGCTGACTGTGTCCCACTTCTTTACCCACTACTCTGCACATCCACTGGTGCAGGATTCTCTCCCTCACAGAGACCTCACCCACAACCGTGAGGAAATCTGCTCTAACCTTCTGTCACACAAAGAGCAAACGAGGAATAGCTGAGGAGTGAAATATCAATTAACAGTGTGCAGCCCAGCTACCTCCAGCTCTGCTCATTATCTGTGCTCCCTGCCACAAATGTCAGTGGTGTTTAACAGCTTGTCAGGAGCCATGTCTTGTCCACAGCTGATTAGGTTATATAGAAACAATAAAACTGACATAAGGAAGCACATTAACAGTATGAGGCTTTTTTCCCCTATAACAGCAGCAAACCTGTTAGCATTTACCCAGAGTTGGTGTTTTCTTCCCTCCCCCCCTCCATTTCTGCAGTACAAAGAAGATGCATTTGTTAGCCTGCATCTAGCAGGGAAGACTCTCCGCAGGCTGCCACCAGAGCACTGTGCCTCTTACCCCTGGCACAGCAGGGCAGGGGCCTTACTGCAATTCCTTCAGCAAGGAGGAACCCACACGTGTGCCTCTGTCTCAGCTGCAGCATTGCCACTGAGCACAGCCACACTTGTCATTAAATCTCCTGCCAGCACACAGCTCAGCAATAGCTTCGAAGAGTTTCCAGAGCAGGAATAATTTCTGCTGCATCCTCACAAACTTAAGTTTGTCACTTGTTTGTGAACAGAGCCACAGTGGAGGATGAGAAACTGACAGGGTGCTAAAGGGGAAATTGTTCTTCACTCCTCTGAACACTTCCTACCAAATGGCATGTGAGAGCTCGGTATTTCAGCATTCTCACTTTGCTCTGCTCAGGACCTCTCACACTTGCTGGGATGGGAAGTCCACCAGTGTGTCCAGCAAAGCACTATCTGACCCTGTTCCTCTCTCTACACTGAGCTGGGGCAGACACTTGCTTCAGCTTGCCTGTTCTTATATAGGGGAATTCAGATGACAGGTATTTATGTGCTTGCCATTAAGTTCCACATGCTTACATAAAGAATAATTTGTAAGATATAGGATTGAAACATAATGAAATTTACATTCACACTAATTAATAATAATTTCTACCAGACTGTTGACCAGATTTTGTCATATCATCCTGATAACTGTCATTTGACAGCAGATATTGAGATCTACCACTCAATCCCCCAAAAATTTACTTGGAAGATAATTTTAAATTAGGTTAAACATTTAAACTGAATACTAGCTGAAAACCTGTAAAACATAGGACTGGAAGAATCATCTAGTTCTGAACTGAGGTCTAATGCAATATTATTTCAAAAGCTGTGCTCAATCCTACCTTGAAACCAATTGCAAAGTGAAATGATGAACAGCAATGAACTAGAATGGCAAGCAGAAGAGGGAGGTAAGAACACTGCAAACAAGTGTTAACAATAGCAGCTTTTCCATTACAGACACCCTGTCCCCACAGATCTCCAAGTGCTTTATATCCTGCCTTACCCATTAAGTATAACTAATTAATCTTACAGTACTCGAGTTGTCTGTCAGCTGGGAACACATTCCTGACATTTTCAAGGGATGCTGGGTTAGGCTGAGCTGATCATCTTTCAAGGTAAAGAATATAAGTGGGTTTAAAGTTATGAGAAACGTAGACAACATACAACAGCATATTCCATTTTAAAGAGATATGAACCAGTACAGTTGGGAGATTATTTCATTATCTGAAATAATGATAAACTGTAAGGAGAGAGAAACTTGGAAAAATGCAGAAGATGGAAAACTTGACTTGAGGTTGTAGAAAGATCACAAAGGTAAGAAAAGGAAATTTAAACTTTAGTGTAAAGAGCTACAGTCTAAAAAACGCAGTCATACTGGGAGTGCTATATCTAGGAAGGGTATCATATGGAATAATGTCATGTGCATTTCTGTCATCATCAGCAAGATACCAAACTAAATCCATGACTTCTTCCGCCTGAATAACTCCATTCCAGTACTGGTAATGTATCTTGCACACCAGGATATGGTATTACTCTTTACCTCCTGCCCTGACTGGCTGGATAATATGGCCATATGCTGATGAAAAACTGCCATGCTCCACCCCAGGACATTTGCATTTCAACAGGGGAAAAAGCAATTTCTGTATATGGACTACATGTAGGAAGCACTGCAGATTCCTTTACAAAGAGAAGCACATCATAAACCTAAGACAGTATTATGAACAAAACTGAATGTGATTCTCCTTTTTTTGGTTTCAAAAAAAAAAAAAAAAAAAAAGTTGTCCTTTTTAACAAGTAAATAGCACATAAATAACTGCTACTAAATTCAGAGCGACCAGATGAGATGGTGCTTAGCAGAAAAGATAACAGGGTGGATTATGACTCGTGTTTGAATAATGTTTAGCACCAAGAACAGCAAAAGCCCATTATGTAATTTTGCTTCCTCTGAAAAGAGCAAATCTCTTTTGTTTTGTTTTTAATTATATATATTATGAGAGAGAAGCCAGGTTTGAGGTCAATTGCTATTCTGGCAAAATCCAAGCAGATGTAGGATTGTCCTTTATGTATCAATAAGGAAAAATGTGATAATACAACTAAGCCGTAAACATACCTCATTCATATTTTCCACTTAACAAGTTGTATTTCCCTACCAAACACAGGTACCCTATTTGTTCCCTAGGACACTGAGAGTCAGCCTGTGGAAATGCTATTTTCTATAGCTAAACACAGCTATTACAGACAGCCCTATTCAGCTGTTATTTGCAAAGTAAAGATTGTTTTTATAGCAACTTCCTTTATATCTACTTTTTTGCCAAACAGCAGGGTCAGTGATACCAACTCACTCTCAATTCCAGCTCTCTTGGATACCACAGCACTCAATTTACATGGGGGAATGAGAAAACAATAAAGTGATAAATTTCAACACAGAACTGAAGGGTTTTTAAGAGAAGAAGAAATTGGGGTAGAGCTCTGAAACACAACAGATTGCAGTCATGAACTCTGGCTAAGAAACAGAGCCACAGGTGGTGGAGCTTGGCAGTGTGAAGCCTGAAGCCACCATGCTGCCTGCAGTGTTGTCAACAAGAGAGCTTGAAGAGGAGACATCAGTCTGTCTTTCAATAATTGATATGAAGAAAACACTGTGAGAAAATAACAACACATTTCTCTACCACATATACTTAAGCAATTCTAATACCAGGGCTAGTCATGGCACTTCAGCTTGAATCCTGGCCTCAACAAAGCAAGTCAGGGTAGGGCAGCATTTGAATAGCAGAAAGCAAGTTATATGTGCAAGTTTACAGTGGGTGGTGTGCAGTGCAGTAAATGGCTCTTACTTCTCCTTTGACAGCCTGAAGCCATTTTAGACTGTTTGTTAAAAATAACTCTGAAAAACATATTTAAAAACTGATCTGGTAAAAGGTCAAACTTTATCTGGTCAACAGCATTCAGATGGTCAAATCCCTTGCAGTCCAATCCCAAGATGTGAGTGTCTTTGCTATTTCTAAACTTAAATAAGAAGAGTGTAGCACAAGACTGTGCACTGCAGAAGTTAACACCAACCCATAAGGAAGTGTTTACTTAAGAGGATCAAATCTACTCACACTTTATGAACACCACTTTAAATGGAGGGGGGAGAGGTGCAGGCAATGTGTGACCTTGACCTTGAACTGCACAACTATCAGAATCTACTTAGATTCACATCAGACATATTCCTCCAAGCAAGACAGACACCCAACATGTCAAGAATAAAGATGAAAAATATTAATACAAACTCCCATAGGGAACGACTAAATTTTTGGATGTTGCACTTTGAGATTTAGGGGACTAGAGCATCTGTGAAAAATCAAAGCTAGGCAAGTAACAGGAACACACTCTTTATATATACATTCAATTCCAACCCTACAAAACATACCAAAATGTTTTTCTAGTGACTGCACATTTCAATTATTTGTTCAAAATAACTTGGTTTTCCATACGGGTGCACAGACACATTTTTAGACACTCGTCTTTTTTTACTTTTCCAAATCCATTAGCAACCATGCAGTTACACAGAAATAACATTCTGTTGGGAGCTTTCAATCTGAAAAAAAAGCTGTAATTTTTTGCATCCATTGGAATAAAAACATTTTACTTTGTTGCATTAGCTTGAACAGCAACAAGCCCAAAGGAACAGAGGAAAAATATTTAAAAACATGCTGTTAAGCACTGGGAGTAGGGAAGAAGGGCTACACTTTATTTAAATTTAGACATAAATTAAAAATATTTTTCTATTTGAATTAGACTGTAGTAGTCTTGGCTAGTGGCAATTAAGTGTTCATGAGATGAATACTAACTCATGATTTCAATAAAAATGATCTTGGAATCTTTTTTCCCCTGTATTGATCATGCAAGCTTAAAAGTACTACTTTTAAACAAAAGTTTTAGATCCTTTGATACGTAACTCCATCTGTAAATAAATATCTTTTGCACTGTAAAATTTACAATGCTCTTTTAATCTTAAAATCAGCAAAGAACCAACATTGGTATCTATTAAGAAGCAAAACATTCCAAACAAGTAATTAAGAGAAAATCCTCTGGTTTGCTGCTTGTTTTAGTCTACATTTAGAGAAACATTCTATAGAAAACACTTTTCTGAAGCTTTGACTCTTTTATACATCTTTGAAAGAGTAAGATGGACAATCCACTTTCGTCTTAATGTAACATGTCAAGTTCCTAAAAGCTTAAATACTTTACATTCTAAACATTGTTTCTTTTGATATCACAGGCCATGTGGGGCAACTTACTACTCTTCCAGATTGTGTTACATGGCATCTTTGTGGCTCATGTGGGCAACAAAGACAATACAGCGAGGCTTTTCTGTTCAGTTACTCTGGTTTCAGGCTGGAACAGTGCACAGAGCAGCATTTCACCCTCTGCAAAAAACAAAGCTGTGTGGTGTAAGGTGTAAGAGAGAGAAAAGTTTACCTGTAGTGTGACAATGTCTTGCCGAGTGAAGGGCTCATCTGTCAGGAGATCCTTGTAGCTCTTTGGTTTTATGTTCAGCTGCTCGACTGCCTGAGAGCCAGGGAAGAGACATGGACAGCAAAAATGGGATTCTCGTGTGTAAATGTTACAAGTAGGTATGTGGTATCAATAAAATCTCAAAGTACAAATCACAAAGAAAACAACACTAGATAGGGATTCATTAATCAAAGGATTTATTTGCTACTGAAAAAGTAAATAAACTTTGCTTTTTACAGTAAGGACAATGCAAAGAAGTCATGATTAAAATTCCACTTGGGTTCACATAAATGTTCACAAAACACGAATAAAAATGCAGTTTAAGTATCCAATAAGGCATTCTTTCTCCTATTCCCCCAGCTCCAGCTAAAATGCTTTTTTATTCACTGATATGAATAGAAATGAGGCAATTTGTGTTTTTGTGATGACACTGTATCAGAAAGAAGACAATAGAAAATTTGTCTATTAATTCATCTGAAATACAAGATTCAGTACATGCAGATTAACTTAGGAAAAGGTTTTAGAAATATTATTTAATTCATATTCTAAAGTTGTTCCTATTTTGAAGGCTAAAGGTGGACAACCATTTGTGAAGACAGTCCATCTCCCTGTCCTTTAATTTCCCTGGCTGTAAAACAAGAATAAAATTTACCTGTCTTTCTAGAACATTTTGTTATCTTGACTGAAATGCACCAAGTATAAAATATCAATAATGAAAGCAAGAGAGAACCTACCTCATAGGCAAACACATTTCCAGTAGTCTTGATGGCCACAATATGGGAGTTATTGGTAAACACAGTAAACAGCACTGGACAGTGGTACTTGCCTGACAGAGGGAAAAAAGTTGAAATTTCACATGAAGACCTGTAACTGTTTCGAAATAGCTAATTTCTCTGATCCCTGTGGATATTTACCTTAATATTTAATATAAAGTGTAACTTCAGTGTGTATTCAATGGCATTTTAACAATGTTTTGATTCCCCAGTGACAGAAAAAGTGCTAGAAAAAGTAACAGTTAAGAGAACTATAAAAGAAGCAAGGAAAATGCAGTTCTGAAATCTATTGCCTTCAATCCCCCAACACAGAACTTGCTTGATATTTATGAAAAATCACAATATGATTGATAGTGTTGTAATCAAAGATCTCTTGATAACACGAGCCTGTACTTTGTAACACGTCCGGTGCTCTGTATCACTCTTGTTCCCAGGAATAAAAGTTTAGCTTACAGCCTACAGAAAAGTTCACGGCAGCTGTTGTGCTTTAAGCAGAGGGAAGCATTTTGTATTCAAATGTGGCAAGCAGAATGACATTAAATCTGAACACGTTACTCAATAAGGAGCCCAGCTTCTGCTCTAATCAAGCTGTGAATTTTCCCAGGAGGGTCAGCATAAATATTAAGCAAGTCAACAGCAAGCAAACTGATGGGAGGCAACGTAGGAGGAAAAAGAAGAATGTCTGGATAATCTCAGCAGAAAGCAATTAGAAGAAGGTTATTAATACTTGATCAGTTTGCTAGACCTGGGGGTTTGGGTGAGATTTTTGAAATGAGTTGGGCCTATTTAGTTCTTTTTTTCCTAATTACCATTTGAAAATCAAAACCAGCAGGGAGGCCAGAACAGGCTGCTCACAGCACCTGTGAGGACAGAGGAGGCAAACACCTACAGAGACTGCGCTCACTGTGCCATCAGAGGCAGCTCTGACTCCCTGCACAAGCCAAACCTGAGGACACTTGTCAATGCCACCAGGGCTGAAGGAAAGCCACTGCCACAAGGGACTGAAACTCAAGAAGTTTAGAAAGGGATTTTTGGAAGTGGCATCAGGGTATGGCCCAGCTGATGGATACAGAAACACTGATAAAATGGGAGGCCTTGTGGCAGCTTCATAAAAAAGAGCAAGTCACCATATTCCCAGTTCTAGCACAAGCAAAACTGCTGAGGGCACACACATGTTGATCTGGATAGAAGGTACTCAGCTCATAAGTGATCACTAAATGTGAGAAACTGCAATGCCCAAAGACCTTTTATATCAAATTTCTGTGTGAACAGAGAGGATCCTACATATGTAGCAACCATTCCACATCTCAGGATTTAAAGAAAAGTTTGCTGATAGATAGAAATGCAGCATTTAATTTTTGTCTTCGTTGCATTTTCCCTTGACTGGGTAGTGACATAGAATGCATCTTTTTAAGGAAAAGCCTTCCAGGACTGTATGGCTGTTGTCATTCCACCCCAGCATTAGGAACTGGACTTCTTTAGGGAAAGCACAATGTCATGGTATCTTTGAAAAGCCTTGGCCACACTGACTATTGATCAATTTTTAACACCCTGTTTTTGAGACAGATGGAACACAAAGCGCAGAAGAAATCCATCAGCTACAGAAAGAGCTTGTAATCCATAGATTTTGGTAAGATAAGGAGACAGACACTTCAGAATTTTATTCCCACCTAATCTTTGCCATTCTCATTTCAAAGAAATCATTATCTGCTTTACAGAAGATGAATTCATCTCCACTCTTCTCTTTTGTTCCTACCATGCTCTCTTAGGAGGCAGATTTTATATCTTGCAGAAATAAAACTCGAGGCGAGTGTCTTGTGTGCTTCTATTCATAAAATCCCACATGTTCATTTAAGTCTAATCCCTTTTATAAACAAAAAGCTGTTCGAAACCAAGTGAACAGCAAATATTGCCACAGGCAAGTTAGAAATAAGATAACATTACAGAAATTTCACTTTTTCTGATTCTTTCCTTAAAGTAAACAGTACCTTAGTGCAGTAGCAGCTATAGTAAAGTGAAATTGCTGAATAATTTACAGCTCCCCAGTGTAAAGAAAAACAGAAATGGAACTTTGAAGGTAAACATATCACTCACAAAAAGCAATTACTCTACTCAAAAAATAAAAACCATGATAGAGAACACAAACTACTTAAGTTCACCATGAGTAAGACAAACCAGAATTTTTTAAAGCACTCATTAAAGAAAAAACCCCAACAAAACACCATCACAGAAAATGACTGCACTTACCTTCACTGTTTTTAGCAAAATTCAGCTTTATAAGTGATTTGGCATCTAATTTCTAAAGAAAATAAAAGCATTAAAAAGATTAATCACAACAGAATGTATCCATGGAAATAAAAGGAAACTCTGACATCACTGTTAGGACTTTAATAGTACATAATTTATTAATAATATATTGCAAGTTGTCTGAATCATCAGAACCCTGGGAATTCAAGTCACAGACAGCCCACAAAAACAAGGCTCAGAGAGCCTGAGAACTGGGATACATTTTTTTACAGGTCTGTATTTGACACAGTACAGTGCCAACCATGGGGAATCAGCTTGAGCAGTTGCACAACTCTCAGCACAGACTGAAAAGGGAGTTTGCATGAAAAGCTGAGAGGCAAAGATCATTGCTGCTGATCAGAAAGGGCAATTCAGCAGGGACCTCTGATGAAAGTCATAAAGCCAGCAAACCATTTTGGCAATCAAGCTCGATGCCTTTTCTGAAATAACTGTAATTTTCCTTTACCCAGGAAATGTGCAGCAGAGCCCACATGACAGCCAGCAATAATAAAGAGAAACCGAGGCAAAAGTTCTCTGGAGAGGCACTTGGGGTCGTGAAGGGAGTCCCATCAGGGATTTTCAGCCACTTAACCCCCAGGTAACAATTCCACTGAACAGGGAACAGAGATGACAGCCAAGGTTGGGATAATGTTCTCCAGCTCTAGAGAGGACACTGCAAACTCAGCTCCTCCTGCTCTCCTACGCTTCATCAGAAGGATGTCTATGGCATTTTTCTGCTGCCCCGTCTCTGGAAGGGTTTTCTAACATGGGAAGAGAAGAGCTGTTGGGCTGGCAAACATTTCTGGACAATCAGGCTGCTCCTGTCCTACAGCCTTCCCTAAGACATGGAACCTGCAAACACACCCAAGGTACCAGTGAGCTTTCAGTAACATGACAGGCCCACGTATGCCAGTCATTGCATGGGGTCAGCATTTGATTTGGGTACATCACTGGCAAGACAGGGCACATCACAGCCTGGGTGACCCCAGCAGCACAGCCCACCAGGATGGTCAGGTAGTGCTCGACTGGGGCACCCAGCTAGAGATAAAAGTCCAGCCCAACGAGCTGCAGGGCTGAGTCAGGATCTGAGACTTACAAAAATACAAACCCTTTGATCATATCAGCTGTCAGAGACAGTTTCACTGCCAAATGGATCCTTAAAAGCACACACAGCACAGGCCTTCTAAAAGAAACAATTGGTTCTCCTCTCAAAACACGCACCTGAAGAGATTAGGGAGGTTTTTATAACCCAGACAGCTCTTTATAAACAGCTACAAGGGGAGATCTGCCAGCCCCGGTGCCGGCACTGCTGCTTCAATCATTACGGCAAAGAGCAATAAAGAAATCGTGTGAAACTAAGTTAGTGCGCTTTCTGTGCCTAATCAAAATTCATATTCTTGGTTTACAGAGTACATGTTATGACAGCTGGACTCATTCGTTTATAGGAAGGCGCTTCTCAAATTGCTCTCAACCAACTGGCAGGCTCATTTGCTGCCAGAAAGGTAACCATCTCTCTAATTTATTAGCAGGAAGAGCAACAAGAGCTGGTAGGAATAAGGTGGGAAGGAAAAAAGAGGCCAGGTTCGGTTATGTTTAGTTATGTGATGGAAGACCAGCACCGCTGCTTTTTCGTAAGTGGACTCTCAAAAAAACTACCCAAAACACTCCAATATCTGCCACTGCTGGGGTACAAAGAAGGACAGCAAAGGCAATGGCAGCTTCTGAAATGACTAAGTGAATGCAGAGATTTATTTATTTATTTATTTATCTTCTTACAAGAACAAATTTATCAAGGCAGTAGTGGGGAAACTGCAGAGTTGCCAAAATGAACATCTGATCCTGGACAGATCTGTTCAACCTAAGCAACTATTAACACAAAGCAGCATCCATCTGTGCACATGTTGTGCAACAGCCCAAAAATTATGTTTCAGAAAAGCTTCTTTAGAAATACAACCACTGGAAACATTGATAATTTCAAGAAAGGTCCTTAAATTATCCTCCTGGCAGATCTCAGCTATGCCCAAAACATATGAGCATCTTCAAAGAAAAATGGAAACAGTTCCCTAAGAAACCGTTTAGCATGATTGAAGATTCAGATTCATACCTTGACAGAAATTTAGTAGAAAAGACAGACTAAACTGCTGTGCAGACTTTAAAGGTAGCAGAAGCTGCAGTGCACAGTTTCATCTGTCACCGTATGATGTATTGTTAGAAGTGCTGCCAAGTCCTCGGACTCTCACCCCGCACCCAGGGAAATAGTATGGTATTTCAGGTCATATCTTTCTATAATATGGAAAAAGGTTATTTTTCAGCATCAGTTACTCATGGTGCATCAGCTGCTTGTGCTGGATCTGCTCCCCACAGAGACCAGCACTTACACAGTCTTACGTCAATAGTAAATAAAAAACAATGATTGTCATGCAGGAGTTGAAATACCGCCTGGAGTGAGAACTCTGTAGTGAAGTGCTGTATGAATATTACAGACTTTTATTGCCACAGACTGGCCTTCTATCAGGCCTCTCTTGAAGAAGTGACCTTGGCACATCAACTCATGCCCTTTGGAGCAGCTCTGTGCTTTGGCTGGCGTGGCAAGGCAGGAGGGGGATTTAGTGTTTCGTCAAAGGAAATCTTTGGAGCCTCAGAACAGCAAAACCAGGTGATGATCTGCTACAAAGGATTGCTCAGTGCCCAACACCAGGCTACAGGATCTGGCAACTGCAGATCTACACATCAGGACTTCGAGGAAGTCCGGTTTTGAAACACCTACACATTACCCAAGAAAGTGCAAAAGGACATGATATAGGCCACCTGTGTAATACCATTCTTTCCCTCTCAAGTTCATTTCACATGAAAACAGGATTATCTTGCATGTGGGTGAATCTCCTTTTATTTATTCTCCATCTAAAGTCAAAGCTTTCCAAGCACCATCACACAGTTTGTTGCCATGGAAATGACCGTTATGCCACAAACGGGCACTGATCTTCACGGGAACAGACAGCAGGAGTGAATGAATCCTAAAATGAGCTAAAGTACGTGTTTTCATGTATTTTTTATTATTAATAAGGCTTAAGAGAGAACAAATGTTGCATACATAGCTCAAGTTCAAAACTATTTTCAACCTGAGTTTCCCTGACACACACCCACCATCCAGTTTCAGCCACGCTCCAGTTAAGAAAGCAAGAAGAAAAAAAGTGTTTATTAAAAACACTTGATCTAATTAAATTCTAAATTCCTAATGAAAATGAAAAGGCCACAAGCATCTGCCACTTCCCTTAAGCAGAAATAAGAGCCGCATATTCCCTTCTAAAAATATTTTATGCAGAAATACTGGAAAGCAGACGCATTTCACGGCACGTAGTGCCAGCTGCTCCACAGCAAGGAAGGGCTAAAAAAAAAACAAACGCAAAACCGTGCGAGCTCTTTTCTCAGCTGACTCCTCTCTCACAGGCACACTTCCACAAAGGCAGCCAAGGCTACTTTTGGCCGTGACCTACTTTCCTGCGGCAGCGAGAAGCCCCAGCACCCCGCACGCTCTCATCTGTCAGCTGACAGCACTGGCTCCTGCGGGATCCCAAAGGGCAGCATCCTTTATTGATACCCAGGCAGAGGTGATGACGCCACGGAGGTTAGTGGGGCACTGTGGCAGCTCGCGGATGGAACACGCCGATTGTTTCGAATTAAATCATTCTCTGTCATCGCTGGGTGTCTCATGCAGATATGACCTACAATCCCCGCGCATCAATTAGTTACACTCGCTGAATCTCTTTGGTCTGTGGCTGCATGTTCTTCTTGGTAATGAGGCTCTGACCCCGTTGGATATGCACCAGCCTGAAAAGCAATCGAAAAGGGCTCCACTGATTCTCTACCCACACGTGGGCAGAGTTGGTGACGTGCAGCAAGAGCTGGGTTTAGTGAAGACAGACTTTCCCATCCTACCAACAGTAACTGAGTAAGTGTTCAAATGTTCAGCACTTGCGGATTGGAGCCCCTGATCGGACACACTGAATGGCCTCTGTCAGGAGCACACAAAAATCCAGAGAAGCTAGTACTGGGGTTGTGTGGGCAGGTTTTTGTAGTGGGGGGCTACAATGGTGGCTTCTGTGAGAAGTTGCTGGAAGCTTCCGCTGTGTCCAGCCAGCTCCAGGGTGGACATGCTGCTGGAAGAGGCTGGGACAATCGTGGTAAGGCCTTTAGGATAACATATCAAAGAAGAAAATCTCTCCTGGTTCTTATCTCAAACCATGAACCCCCAATGACATTTTCTCTCCCCTGTCCAGTTGTGAAGGGCCAGTGAGAGAGGGGCTTTGGCAGTGCCTGGGGTCCAGCCAGGGCTAACACAGTACCTGGGGAAAAATTAACGTGTCACATCTGAACTGGTTGATAACATGAGGTCAAAATCATTCAGAGCTGGCGTGGCCATTTGATGTTTTTTCATCCCACCAAACAAGAAACACAGAGTTACCTCAAGCAGAAGAGAAAGCCAGAACAAATACTAATACTGAAACACAGTGTTGCCTACCAAGTACCAAGTTTAGCTTAACAACAGCAAATGAATTTTGTATTACATGCTTTGGTTCCTTTAAAGCTGAGACCTGTTACATATAACTTTGCATACAAATTCCCATTTTAAGAAGTCCTCTTACAATTTTTCTTGCTATAAAATCTTCACCAAAAACGGGGACATGAATTCAATGAATAGTCCTGGAATAATTCCATGTATAATGTTACTTATTTCAGATCTTGTACATGGATTTAATGACGAAAAAGGGCATTGGAAATCCTCAAGTCTACACATTATGGTTTACAATTGGAAACAGCAGCACTGTTTTAACAAGATAAGCCATCTATATGTAGTTTAACACTCCCTGAAAATATTAGGCTCAGCAGCCAAGAGGCCAAACAGTCTCAGAATTCAAGGTATCATTTCTATGTTCAATTCAACACCAAAAATGCTCCATATTTATCACAGCTGCCTACCTAATGCTAAAAAGATACCCTCAATTCACCTTCCTGGATGAAGCTGCTGTTAAACTGAAGTTTTCATGTACTGCTGAGCTAGAATGGAAATGGACACAGAAGATCCTTCATTATACACTTCTAGACCACTATATTTACATATTTAAAAGATAAACTGACACCATATGGTCACCAAAGCCTTGTCCAGAGAACCATAAAGATAAGCTTGATAACACACATGGCTCACAGATACCAGCAATAATCCTGCTCTATCAAAGAGCACATTAATAGAAATCACCATGAGAAAAAGATGTGTAGCTGCATTGCAAGATCAAACCTGCAATCTTAATGCAGTCAGAAGTCTACCAATCCAGAGACCCACAGCCAAATACAGCACAGTTCAAAGAAAATAAAGCTTTGCAGAAGCACCAAAAATCTAGTCTCCAATTTTAGTGAAAAACAGGCAAGTAAAGATCTGTGGGAAACCTCATGCTGCATCTCATTTAAGGCTAGAGCGCTTCACAGCTGCTAGTTTTTCAAGTGTCACAGTCACAAAATCCCATCCAATGTGCACACTTACACCAAAACACAGAAAAGGAAAAGAAGAGACCATCTGTTCAGTCTGTAAAACCTAGATGTAAATACTTTTTTGCTGTAAGGGACATAATGCATTAGAAATAATGGTAGACACCTTTATCTGCCCGTGTCCAGAGGTGGGTTACAGGATCAAACACTGTACACCATCACCACAGTCAGCAAGGTGTGAAGTAGGAACAGCAGCTTGGCCAGTGACTCATGACACTGGAGGGTTTTAAATGTCTTTTTCTGATAAAGCACTTGAACAGTAAGAAGAGGCAAATCTCATCTTCTTCACCCTCGCTGTTTCCCAAAGATACAGGGAATTGAAAAATAAATCCCCTTTTTTAGGACAGATAAAGGGTAACTCTTAGTAGTGCTGAGTACACTGCTGTAAAACACACAAACAACTCTGGTAAAGAAAGAACCAGCTATCCAAGTTTGTCAGTAACAAAGGGGAGCGGGAAATTTGCAGAAAACCCAACAAAAAAGAAGTTATCTGTCAGGATACGACTCAGTGGGATTTTCATCCCCTTGATCGCCCCCATGTTTTATGACCATTTCCAGTTATGACACATGACTTCCCGGTCATTCCTCAGGGCAGGAATCATGTCCTCATATGTTTCTATCCAGAGGCCTTGAAAATTTATGGTCACTAGTCAAATATTAACTCATTTAGACTGTTGAGTAAAAGCTAATAATGTCTGAGGCCAATGAGGTAAGACGACACGGCTCAGTTGCTGCATATTGAAGAGTTCATCTCGTCCAAAGTGGATTCTGGGCATTTGAGCAGCAGCCTGTGTCTGCTGCCCCAGACAAAAATGCACCTGGAGAGAGATGCTTAATGACAACAGCTGTAACCACCCATGTCTGAAAGGCTGCTACTGCCCACAGAAATACAGGCAGCAACATTCAACTGGAAACAACAAAAAACAAGAAAAGGAAGAATGACTGCTCATCCTGGCTAACTGATAAATAAATACCTGCTTCTGAAATGACCCAGCCTACCCAAAGAAAATGCAATAAATTGCCATTTTCTCAAAGCACCCTTCCTCTCTCAGCATATACACTGAAATGGTTTTTGGTTTTACACTACCATGTGTAATATACAAAGTACTATCAAAGTCTTTCAGGAAGAGATTAGAAAACACTCCCACCACTGTAGCAGGCATTCACACAGCATTTACTGTGTATATTAAGATTAACCCTGTTCAAAGAAGATATATTCAAATTTAAGAGATGTGGAAGAGAACTGTGACCATGTAGGGTATGGAGAACATAAAGGCACAAAGAACATCTGAGAGGAAAACACAAGTCTCAACAACAAAATGTCAAGAAAGCATTAAATTCCTCCATGCCAAATACACAGCTGTAAACACTAACAGAGAGAAGTGCAATTTTGGCACAAATACAAACAAGACTAAGCTGGTCAAACCCAAAATTTACAGAAGATGTGTATCAGATGAAAAACCATCAGCAGAAGCTCTCAGCAGCCATAGCAGGCAGAAAGCAAACACTGGCTCAAGACAGAGCATGCAGTTTGCAAAGCAGACTGAGAGAGCCAAAGACCTCAGACAGTCTTCCAGTTTTCTGTTCCTGATCATTTCACTCCTCTTTCTGCAACACATGAAAACCAAGCTGGATTTGTCTGAACCATTTTTCAACAACAAAGCCTCCCTTGGCTTTATTTCCGTTGTTCTCTGCTCTGTAATAAGCTATTACTCACCCAGAACACAATTGAATTCCCACTCCACACTGAAACTTTTCTTATAAATAAACAAGAAAAAAATCTCACTTCAAATATATAGGAAAAATATGGTAAGCTTAACAAAAGGGGGGAAAAAGGGGGCAATTGACATTTAAACTCATGCAATATCTGAAGACCTGACTGAGTTGCCAAAGGTAAATTAAGAAATATACTTTGAATTTCAAAGCTGAAGATGTGCCGACTTCTTCTGACATGTACGTGGAAGGAGTTCTCTAGAGAAAAATTAAAATTCTCATATACACATCACTCATATTACATCCAAATGAGACCTGAAGTTACTGATCCACCTAAATGATCACTCATTTCCAAAGCCCCAAGGAGAAAACACAGCAGACTACTTGGATTTCAGGTGTTGTGCTCTGATGTTGAGGAAAAATCAACTCACTCCTGAATTCTACATAATTAAAATTATCTCAACTGGTCAACCTATTTAGCTCTTAATTAGACAGTCCCAGCATTCTAGAGATGGAAAACTGATGTGGACATAGCCTGCCTGCGGAAGTCTGCACAGCATTTTCCTGCCGGTATTTTGTATCTAGACAAAAGATGAAAATGCTCAAAGTAAGGACAATCTCTTTGGGAACAGTAAGTGAAGAAAACTTTTCAAGACAAAGAGATGAAAAAGCACAAGGAAAATCTGACACCTGCTGCAACATGCTGTTTTTAGATGATCATCAGAACCCTAAGGTAACATTACCACCAGGTTACAGGACAAACACCCTGAAAATGCATTGCACTGAACATTGAACACTGAACACTGAAGATACAGCTATTGCATTTTCCTGACAATGTACATTGGCCTGAAAGAGGTTACCTTCAAACCAGAGGTTTTTGTCTGATGACATCCATTATTTGCTGCTCATTATCTAGAAACACACCTGGAACAACACAATTAAAGCAGCAATCTGCAGTAAATCACCTCACAGACCATACGAACTCATTTAAAAGCCACTGTCACTGTTGATTTAACCAGTAAGGGTCACATGAAATTTGAACTTGTCCTCTTCCCAGTTTAGGCCTGAGATTTGTTCCACTTGACTCAGGGTTGGATGAATTTTGTCTCTGACGGTGATCTCGACACCTCTGACTCAGTAATGTGTGAAACTCATGGAACCCACTTTCAGGAATCCATTCCTGAAACACAGGGACCCTGCACTGATGATGTGACAGAGGTGGAAAGCAATTTTTACTGAACCATAAAGTCCTGGCTGGAACTTAAACAGTACTTTAACACCTGTTCCTACAGTACTTGGTATTTCCCATATTGCTCACACACTGCAGTTTCTTTATTCAGAATATTGCAAAAGCAGAAAAAATACTTAAGCCCTCTTTCTCATTATGTTCTCTCCCTGGGTGAAGAAACAATTACCAATGTTTTCTATTTCTATCTCTATGCTTTCAAAATACAAACATGGTGAAAACACTTTTATGTTTAAGGAAGTTTCACCTTTGCTCCAATTTCTGCATCCTTTTCAGACAGGATTTCCCTTACTTAGATAAGCAAAGACTTTTTTAGTGCATTAAAAAAAAGTGTTGTAGGTTGCTTGTTCCTTTTTTAAGTGGGATTAACAAATCAACAGTAAAAGAAGTAATCTTCTTCATATCCTCTTCATTAAATCAGGTCAGCAAGCTACGCTGCAAAAGCAGCAATTGATTTCTGTGGTGTCTGTGAGACCCACTGAAATCTAGTTGACCAAACTGAAAAGAAATCATGATTTCAACTATAAAATGAAATAACAATAGCCAACAGCATTTGGAAGAAAAATATATTTAAGGAATGCATTTGAGAATGCTTTTCCAAGTTTTGAAATAACCGATTCAGTTGCATTTTTTTCTGAGGGTAAGAAGTTATAGGTTTTGAAAGTGCCTGTAATGATTATGGCAAGCATCATCTTATCAACCTTACTTCAAAGAAATGATTGAAAAAAAAGGGCACTGTTTACATTCCTAGTGAGCAGTGCTGGAGGGAGGAGGTGTCCACTGTGGGCTGTCATTGCTGCAGGGCATTGCAGGTACAAGCTCTCTGGTGCTTCCAAAGCCTGGATCAGACAGGCTCACTGCAGGAGCCAGGCACCTGTACTGCCACAACTAGTCATAATTTCAACCCAAGTCAGCTTTATTTGGTAAATACAGGATTAAAGAGTGTGGGAGGAAAATAGCAAATATTTATATTGTACACAGAGCAAAGCTTTGTGTCCAGCTCTCTCTTTTTAAAAGGCAGATGTCTCACTGGGAAGTCAGGGATTTTTAGCTGTCTGACTCCAAAGGTGGTTCTCATTTTCCATGACAGTGGCTCTGCCTTCTATTACTTCTTCATAAGCACCAGACTCCTCTTTATGGTTATCTTCAGAGGCAGCCCAAGCAAAAGGCTTTTCTAACCTGTAAAAAACCCTCAGAATTTATAAAAATTTCCTCCTTAACCTAGTGAGAAGCTAAATCCTTGTGATACTTAATAAAATGCCCTCTCTGGCCTGCAGGTCTGGGTCTTAACTTTCCACGAGATGGGGCACAACACAAATTCTGTTGTACTTCATTCAGACCAGAAATGTGACTCTCAGCCTCATAAATCTGCCACAGAGCATCTTCAGGTCTCCTAAACTGACTCTTGGACCAGGCTAAATTACCTGGACTGAATAGAATTAACTGGCTTTCCAGTGTCCAAAAGAATTAAATTCCCACAGAAAAGGGAGAACAAGGGACAAAGACAGTAGCTACTTCTGAGACAAGGGAACAGAGATATTTGCCCAAGGTTACAGAGCCTTGATAGGAGCTGAAAGTACAGCCAAAACAATCTGGCCTGCCCACACACAGTCACAGTGTCACTGAACCAGAGTGGAAAAAATAGGTATTGACATCAGACACATTACAATGCACAGGAGGAAAAATAGCTCAGCCCACATATAACATATCCATGCAACAAAGAACAATTTCCTTGAAATTCCTGTCAAAAGGCACACTGATCTATCATCTGTTCATATTTGAGATTCCAACCAACCAGACATGCTCTGGCCAATCTCACTCCTTGAAAGAGGTATCCTGATCCCAGCTGGCTGCCTCGTGTGGGCACACTGGTCAGGCTGTCAGAATGTCACTACATGAAACATCCTGGCAAGCCTGCAACTCTCTGCAAGCCCAAGAAGTCAAAGTGCTGTTGTCAGTAAAAAGGAATGAGCTAACTATCACTTTCTTCTTTATTTTATGCAATTTTAGTGTAAGGATAAGCCAGGGCAGTGTCCTGACAAAGCTGACAAACAAAGTAAGTGAGCCAATGCCAACTGACAGACTGTATGTTGCACTGCTTCTTCCAAAATTACTGGTGTAGCAGTAAAACAAGCATTTTTTACCCCAAGAATTCTTAAAAAGGAGCGGGGGGGGGATATAAATCTAAAGTTACTTTCTAGAATAGTTCATGGTAAATTCTAGACAAAGGTCAATGGTGATTTGCTCTGCAACATTTCTTTAAAAACAAAGGGTAGTTCAATAGTTTAGGATTCAGAAGAATCAGAGCAGTCTCTTGTAGATCAGTTCACAAACATCCAATAAAAGACTAGCACAGTCCTATCCCCTGGAGCACAGCAAAGATAAATATAATAATGACTGCAACGCTCTCCAGTTCTCCACTGAGGGGTCCACTTCAGAAATAAGACACAGAGACAGAACCAGTGAGAGCCAAGAGAGCACCATTAACACCCCATTTCCAAGCAACCTATCGACTTCTCTATAGCATCTGTCCTGTAGCAAACCACAACCAGAGAAGTACAAGCCACAAAGGGTTTCATTACTATTTTTTACTTCAAGATAAATAAATGGAAAAATTCTCCAGAGCCTCATCGCTAACTTGTGCAAAGTAACTTCATAATTTTCTGTACACAATGTGGCACTGAAGCTAATCTGGCTCGATTCCTTTCTAAATAAACCCAGAGTCCTGAGTTTCTCTAAGTCACCAATTTATTACAAAAGATACTTTCTGGTTTCCATGAACAAGCTGCACAGGGAGCAGAGGGTGCACACACAGTGACAGATTCAACAGAGGGCAGAGCTGCCCAGAGATGCACAAGCTCAGTTCACTGCCTTCCTCTGCCACCTACCCCACCTTATCCCAGCACTCCTATCCCATTCCTGCCCAATGCCATCCTCCCCTTCCAAAAACCTGAGCTACCCCTCTGGGAAACAAAGTCTAAATTCCAATCCTTCTTTCAACCCCACTCTTCAGCTTAGAGCTCCACAGGGCTGGATTCAGCAGGGCTGTGCACTGTTCTGGAGAACAGGTGTCTCCTTTTTCTTCCAATTGATCTGGAACACCTTGGTCCTGTGGAGGAGAGAGCTGTAGAACACCAGTCCACCACAGAACAAAATGGGGGAAGAAAGGACTCCCCAGACAGTGATACAGAGGAAAAGGGAGGGATGCACATTGAGGAGAGCTGGAAGTACACTGCACATCAACGACAGAGGCACAAGTCTCGTAAACTAACAGGTCTCAAGGCCTGACTTCATTTAAGCATTATGGTTCACCAAGAATATTCTGCAGTCTCCCTCTCTCTCCATTACACAACACAATCAGGCACGTTACACTTTTTGCTTAGCATTTACTCAAAGCAATTTTAAATCACATCATGGTTCACAGTCTGCAATGAGCTACTCTGAATGAAAAAAAATTATTTGGTAACACCCAAAGACTCCCAACCAATACAGAGAGCAGCAAGGTGGTGAGAGGCTGGAAAAACCAAATGAAATAGCTGTAATTTCATTCCTTTTCAACAACATATTGGTCTCCTCATGTGTGAAGAAGGACCTTCAATCATCTCACCATCGTACAAACACACCTGCAGGAAAATATTAAGTCTCAGACAGGCTGTTCATGTTTTGAGTTTGGAATGTTGCATCTGTATTTAGCTTTTCCTCGTCTGACGGGAAGATCTTTAATCAAACACAACGTGTTTCAAAGGGAAACTCACAGCCCAGAGCCATCGGCAATCCTGGGCAATGGCTGCCACCCAGTGCCTGGAAAAGTAACTGCACACACTGAAGGAAAAGACAAATCTCAGCTGCTCAAGCAATAGTTTCTGCTTAAAGTTTTCCTCTATGTCCTCATAAACAACGCACTTTAACACATCAGAAAGAAAAATAATTCCAACGGGGAAATATTTCCTGTACTTCATGTTTATTCAATGTTTTACAACTTCATGCTATTACAGAAAGTAATCCCTTCATAATTATCATTCATGCAGAAAAAGAGGGGAGAAATCCACAAAAGTTTCTCTCACAGTAAACCATCATGACAGAAGCTTTCTGAAATATACTGTCAGGATAACTCAAAAGATTTTGTAGTGTAAGTTTTCCATTCATAATATCATCTATTAATCTCCTTAATCTGCATGATGTCCTTTGGGGTAGAAAATCTTGCTGCGAATTTAATCCCAGATGGAGAGGTGCCAGCCCCTTGCCCTGTAGGGACTAGAATTCTGCTTATATGAAGCAGCAGTAGAGTCTTTTCCATCAGTGACCAGTAAGGCTTTCTGGGCAGCACCAGCATAACAACAGTTTGTACTTCCATCTATACAGATGTTCATTATGGCACAGCTGGAAGGCAGGCAAGATACCCTGGGAGTTCATAGAAATGAACCACTCATCCCTGCCCTATTTACAATCCAATTACAAAAAATAACTAGATGCAATGCTCTCCTTTCTTCCACACCTCTTCAAAACTGCACTCCCATTCACTTCTTTTGCTTTCACTAAGGCATTTTAGTTTCTCCAACACATTAAATAAAAAACTGAGCATAAAGAAAGCAAAGACATAGTATGAACACACTCATCATTACTTACTTCTCCTGTGATTGGATTGGTTCCGTATTTCTTTATCCAAGGAACAATGCTCCTGAAAAGAGAAGGGATAAAGTAATTCGTGACAAGCACCATCAGAAACCTCTGCTCACGGCAGGGATTGTTTTTGCCAACTTGCTGAGACCAAATGATGATTATACAGCTCTAACCAGCTCAACAACAGAAAAATGAAGCTAAGGACAGACAGGAACTTACAGGATGTCAAAGACTGTCCCATCTGGTGTGCAAACTGGGTATTCAAATGGCTGCAGAGACAAACTAGAAAAAAGAGAACATACTCTTGTTAGCAAAATCAGCTGGAAGTCACGATGTAACTGGCAATCACATTCAGCATCCCCTGTTAGGGATGCTTCCATAATCCTGGCAGCTATTAGCTCACAGATATGGAAGGCAACTTCCTGAACTACCCAAGTTACAAGGATTCCTAACTCACTTCTACCAACTCTCTTCCTTCACTCCTGCACTTCAAGCAGTAAACTCTAAACAGAAAAAAATAGCAGAAATATTCTTCAAGCTACCTTAATCACTATCTGAGCAAGCTGAGAGATTGACCAGGTGCATTCTGAGCAGGGACAAGGAGATTTGAGCCCTGATTACACGGATTTGAAAGACTGGGATGTACACAGTAATTGTTCTGCATTATTTTATCACTTGTGTATTCTCTCAGCCATCACCTTCAACCATCTGCAGACACTGACCAGGGGTCATGCACACTCTGTTTCAGTTCTTACTCAGCTTTTTCTTGCCATACTACTGCCACAGCAGGCACAACTCAGTGAAAGTAACTGCCTCAGAAGAACATAGCTTTAGTTCAGTATCAACAGCCTGATAAACTTTACAATGTGTCACTTTACAATGATAATGTAAATCTGTTGCCTTACCTGCAATGATCAAATGATAAACGTCTAAAATTGGTTCGTGGAAGGTCTGTTTGTGGAAAAAGAAAACCCACACAACAGAATTTTAATAAATATATTGTATTTTAGGTAAGAAAGAAACACTTGAAAGTTACATTTTGCTACATAAACCGTGGCAATTTACTGATGACAAGGATAAATACACTAAAGCTTGCAAAACTGTAACCAAAATTTCTGAACTGAAATGACACTGCCGGAAAAAGGTCACAACAGAGCTCTAACAGACCAACAGCGCTGAATTTAAAAGTGATAATTATCGCTCGGGCTCTGCCCCACCAGCGGGCACAGAGCCGGCGGAGGGCGGGGACGCTCATCTGGCCACAAACGCGGCGTTTCCGAGCAGTACCGCGAGCTCAGGCCGCAGGCCGGGGGTCGGAGCTCAGCCCCCGCTGTCCCGGGGATCTGAGGGAGGGCCGTCCCCCCTTACCTGCTTTCTTGCCGCCGTAGAACTGCGTGTACTCGGCGCACGTGATGTACCTGCGAGACAGGGGGGTCACTGAGGCACAGCACGGACACGGCCCCTCACAGCCCGCCGCCCCCGCGCCCCCNACACCGGCCGCGAAAGGCGCGTTCCGGGGCCGCGCCGGGCAGGGGGAATGGGCTGGGAAAGGCGGGAATGTTCCGCCTGGAGAAGGGTGGTGGGACCTCAGAGCAGCCTTTCAAGGCTCCCGCTTCACTAACATAGGTTTTCTTGCATGGAATTTAAAATCATTGGATTCCTGGTCTGTTCGGCAGTGACACAACCTCCCAAGAAAAAATGGGTACAAAAACCTACTTGGTGTCTTAATATGGATACAGCTCTTCACCTAAAGTATTTCAGAATCTCTTCGAAGACTTAATGACAAAGATTTTGCTGTCCCTTAGCTAATTACCTTTAAATCCCATTACAGAGCCTTCATTACAAGACTGGTATGAACAGCACAAGGCCGTACAGAGGATGGTCAGAGTCCGGATATCATGTCTTCAGCAGGAGGAAACAGCCAGTTGTCCTGGAGCTTTCACTTATCAAACACCTCCAAATCCATTAATGCTTTGTTCTTTCCCTGTTAAACCATCAACCTGGAAATTTCCTGGACTGAAATCTGTGGAAGTGGAGAGCCAGACTGCCACTGACTGCACCAGGCTTTGGACCAGACTCCCCTTCTCCCCAGAAGATGGTGTTCAGCTCCTGTTTTAATCCCATCAGTTGGTCTTTGGCTGCATCCATGACCATGAGGTGAGCACAACCTGCTCTGCTTGCAGGGGGTTAAAGGACTTCTGAAAGTCCCTTCTGAGCCAAATATTCCATGATTCTATGTTGTTATGGTTCTCCTCTGAAGAATAGAAGAGTTGTTCCCATGAGTGTAGTCTAACTGGCAACAGCATATGCATTATTTACATTACAGCTGGTTCTCACTATCAGACTCTTTGGCTACAGCAGCACAGCTACTCCTTGTCCTGGCTGGGGGGGAAGGATATTGGTTGTTAGATGTTTAGGGGAGAAACTGCCTTTTTACAAGGGTTTAAATACACTTATTCATTTCAATTCTCTTACTCAAACACATTTCAAAGCAAGGCATAAATTGAGGCACACCCAAACAGCAGGGCCTGCGAAGAACACACACCTTCACTTGCTCCTTTCCCAGCACCAAGCACACTCTGGGAAAAGAAAACAACTTGGATTTGTTTTCATTGGAATTCCAAAAGCACTCCTTGGAGCTCCTTCCTGGCTGCAGTGCAGGCCCCTCTGAGTGTGAGGGGAGCCTGTTTGGCTCTGGCTCTGTGTGAGCACTCCCACACAGCTCCTGCTCCCTCGGCTGAGATGGGGCTCCAGGGGCAGATGCTGCAGCTCTCCACACACATCACCAGCACTTGCCTGATCACGCTTTCAGAGCAAAGATCATCCAGACAGAATTATTTCTTTCTAGACATGTTAACATGATTTAGGCCTGTGCTGACATTTCTGGAGATGCCTCTGCCCTTTGTAATAATTCAAGACCATGTTTTTGCTTTTTGGTTTTTTTTAAACCAATGCAATGTTCTTTTATTTTGTACTTACAAAAAGAGCCACCCCATTGTATCCCTCCCCCTCCCCCCAAAATGCCTTTTACAAACATTGAAAAATTAAAAACCTGATGATGACATGTTAATTTGGTAGAATTACTTTGAAACATAGCCTTTGTAATTAAACTCCTACAAGATGACTTTGTAGTGATAGCCTGATTATTGGCCAAATAAAATTCCATATTACAAGTTAGCAAATTCTAGTACAAAAATAGTCCATGTGTTAGAACAGCCTCTTATTATTATTATATTCACAGGAAAGAGTCTATTGGCTGCATAATACCTTAATATTTATGAAATTTCTTTTTACGTGGCTCATTCATCTAATTTAATATAGTGTTGAGCCTCAATAAATCCTCAGGCAAAAAACCCTACACAGGGTTAAATATGCTGTTCAGTGTACTCTGAAGTACTGTGCTTTTCACAGGACATCCAAGAAACCGCACAAACAGTTCTCAGCTAGTTTTAATATTAAATGAGATCCAGATCCAAAAGGATCCCCCTGAAGTACATATCCATGACTTTCCATAGAAACAGAGGCCACAGCTTCAATGGTCAAGTTTCACTTGGGAAACTGTCTCGCTCCTCCACTCATCATTTTCAGGAATCCGCTGGGACCTCTGCGGCACAGCCCTTCTTCAGGAGTGTCCCCGCTGACCGGGCTCTCGCTCCTCTTCTGCCTCTGGTTAATGCTGTTCAGCAGTTTCTCTCGGACCAGGCCCCACAGGGAAAATCTGGGGACATGCTACTTGTCTCTCAAGATGTCTAGCTGCTCTTGATACTCTGTGAAAAGCCTCTGGAAGCGGAGGTTCTGTCCAATAACAGGAAGAAGCTCTTTCAATAGTTCTCTCTTTTGTAAACCCTGCACAGGAAACACAAAAACATCCTCAGAATCTATTATTTGTTATCATTAACATGTTCCATAGAGCTCTCTAAGATTCATGCCCTTTTTCCTGCCTAGATAGAGAATTGTGTGTTTTATGTTCTCACTCTGCTTCCATGAATCCCAGAATAAAACTGTGTTTACATTTACACACTCATGAAGCTGGAGCAGCCTCTGCAGTTCCAGACTCCAGGTTGTGTTCTGAGAGGGAAGATGTGTCTTTGGCATGTCACAGTTTCAAAGCTGCTGTCTGAACAACAGAAAATACAACTCTCCTTCATCTGTGTGATACTCAAGACAGCACCAGAGCTTACATTGGGTCAACAAGCATTTGGCTGTGGTTTCACATGGGATAAATCTCAATGCCATAGGAGAAAGCCTGCTTGTGTGATCAGAAAAGAGTGTGCAAAGGGTAATGCCCTGTAATTTTTATGGGAAATTCTTCCTTGTTTTTCATTAAACTATTACCAGGACTTACCATAACTGTTGATTCCCACTGACTTCCAGCTGAGTAATGGACTGGACCCAGTAAATCCTTGCATAATTCTCGCAAACGATATTCAAACCCTGGAGATATTCAGAAATAAAATCACATTCGTAAGCATTTCACTACAAGTAACTAGTCCATAATGTAGCAGACAACATTCAGGAAAGAATTACAAGTATCTGGGATAAAATAAAGCTCAAAACATTGATTTCTGGAAAGTTATATTACTATTCCTATAGAAGATCTTTGGAAATACAAGATGATTTTTAGAGCTCTGAAGGGTCATTTAAGGTTCTCAAAACCAAAACCACTACTAAAGATGATCTACAGCAGGGAGAAAAACTGAAGTCTGAAGTAATTACTCCAGCTTGTTTTAAGAGCTGACCCAATCTCAACCTCTCTCCCTGTCCCCAGCAAACATACCAGCTGTTAAAAAACCAAAACACATTTAATAAAACCACACAGTTTCCAGGCCACCTTTATTCACCCAAAAATCAGAGGGGGGAATTCCCTTGCAAGAAGCAAAGTCTATGCAAGAGTAACTTGTCAATCAACATATAACAGATCGAGTATTTTAATGGATTAGAATTCAGTAGGCATTGAAATAATCATAGGAATAAAGGGCCAATAATAGAATGTGCAATTTTCAAAGTTCAGCTCTAGAGAACTAGTGAAACAGCAATACACATCTGGAAAAGCACAGTTTTTGTGACATCCATCCATCCATGGCAGCAACGTTTGGAGGTGCCAGAGGAATCCAGAGCGTGCAGCAGAGGTTCTCAATTAGTGAAGGCTTTTAAAAGTACAACTATCTCTTTAACATATGACCCAAGATGAATATTTTAATTTCAACTGGGGAAGGACAGAGAGAACCACATGAAGTTCAACAAGCTCTCTTGTTAAATAAGATAAGGGTCAAAAGGCAAGAATTATTGAGCTTGATTTTAATTCTGCCAACACCTATTAGGTGGCCTAACACGAACCATTTCATTTCCCTCTGTGCAGAATGATTATGCAAGGTGAGGAGTAAGGCTGAATTAATACAATGGGAACTACTAAATTATGAATGCAGACAGGCAGAGATACAATGGAGATCTTTAGAATCCAAAAAGTAAAAAGTCAGTTGGTTAACCTTATTTAACATAATAGCATAGAGAAAAAGTGTATTCAATATAAAATAGACACAAGGAACCTTTCTTGTGTGTTTCTTTCCTCACAGAATTTAACACGTGGAATTCACCAGTACAGGCGGTTGAAATTTTAGAATGTAAAAGAATAAAGTGCAAGCAATACAAGCAAATTCTCTGCAGTTTTATGGGCTCTGGTACAAAGTTTCAGAGCCTGAGCACCCCCTCCATTCACATCAGACAGCTGGCTGAGGAACACTGGGTATTTTACAAGGTGCTGCTGGTTTCCCTGAAACATCTGTAGCTGCTGCCAGACAACACCTAGGATGTGCCTGACAGACCACTGGGCTTTTTTACAATGCAGTTGCCATTACTGGAGTCTGCAGATGGCGCTGCTTCCCCAGACCATGGTCTGTTACCAGTCAGTGTGTCAAAACAGGATTCCTGTGGACTGAGCACTGCAGAAGCAAATCAAATTTGTTTTGGTTTTAAGCAAACCCCGAGTCTAGAAGCCAAGTGCTAAAAGGAGGATGTTAAGGGCAATCATACATATACATGACATGAACAGAGTGTTTCTTAAAAGCCCATCAGAGCTGCAGAGAAATACCAGAGCCTGGCAGGACTCACCTTCATTAACTAGGTACCGTGCATAGATAAGGAGCCAGTGGTGATATTCGTGACTGGATTGTAACATAAGTGCTGCTGCTATCTGGTTCTCCAGGTATGCAAGTGTTGTTTCTTGTTGCACTAAATGAGGCATGGAGAATAATCTTGCAGCTTGCCTTCCTGAACTGCAAAACCAAAATGATTAACATGCCATAAAATCAGATACAAGTTTAAGGAACTTATCTTTTTGTAGCACTAGCTATACTGCACTGATCTTTCAGAGGCACACAAGATATAAAGTTAAAGCATTTAAAGGATTTCTTGCATATAAATGTATTGTCATAAGAAAGCTAATTTGAAGAAAGTAAGCAGCTATTAGAAGCAGCTATTTTTTCAAAAAGGGGATTTTTCACTCTGATATTGTCTCTCTCTCTCTCAAAAAGAGAGTGTTGTTTGTTTGGATTTCAAATGCTTTTCACAATTAATTCCCCTTCCCCTCAAGAGAACAGCAATAAAATCATACAACTCTACACAGTTTCTCTCCAGAAAAAAATTAAGCTTGGATGTGAAGGGCAGAAATAGCAAAGAAATCTGCCTGGGAAATCTAATTCAAATCCAAGTGAGGATGGGCTGTTAAACTACCTACAGGAATCTGCTCTGGCTCACACAGTTCTTGGTGATATTTTCACATGTTAAAAATATTCACTAGATGACTAATATCTCAACTTTCTCAAAGACTTCATTAAAGAGATTCTTTGAGGCCAACTGAACTGCTTAAAAATTTTAGGTTTACACCAGAAAGCTGGTAAACTAAAAATTAAAATAAAAATGTAATAAATTCAGTTAAGGTAATAGAAGTATTACAATACACAAAGTTGTCCAATACCTTACCCATCCAATAAAGAGGAGCCTTAAAATGATAACATTTAGAGCATGCTTTCCTGCCACCCAGACAACCTCAGAACAACATTAAGATACAGACTATAAACATGCAAAGGTTTCAAAAACCACTGTATGAATGACTGATTATTTGAGAGCCATTGGCATTTCAAGAGCTAACTCAGTGATTCAGGCATGGCAATAAACGACATGACAAAAGGCAGACAAACGTGCTGATGACACGAAGGCAGCGCGTGCGTACTTTGATGTCCGTCCCTGTATTACAGCCAAGGGCCCAGAACACAGCATGGCTTCTTGGGATGGCAAACTAGTCCTGAAGTCTGCACATTGTGCTAGAGAGTCCTGTTTGTCAGAAACAAGATTCCTGAAAAAAGCAAACAACCAAAAAGACGTCTGAGGGGTGCGAACAGAGACGTCAGTGGATCCAGCTCTTTTCTGCCTCAAAGCTTGATTTGTGTTTTCACAGATAACCAAAAAAAAAAATCACTGAAGTACTCAGGAATTCCAGGGACCCTGATTATTCCCACTACATGTCCAAATTCTGCTTGTGCCATGTCCCTCCCACCCCTAAAGTTCAAAATATTAACTGTATAATATAATTTACCATTAGTTTGGAAAGAAATGAACTTTCTGCTTGCCATTTTACAATCTAATAAGAAGCCATGACCCAGAATGATGCCTGGAGTGAACACAGGAAATTACTTTCTCATTAGAAACTCAATTTTACCTTATATCAGGTCTCCTCCCACCACCAGAGACACATTGACAATCTTTTCCATAATTACAGCTATCCCTTCATATGGAGGGAGCTGACATTACAGCTGCCATTCCCACACCTAATTAAGTACATCATCTTCACTGGCTTGAGATGCCAGGAGAAAGAGTGGCTCCAACCAAAGCTAAGTTTATAGACTGCAGACAGCACAGGGCTGAAATGGTACAAATATTTAAAAGAGCCTTTGCTGCTTTATCATGTTTAAATGTGTATGACTAAAGGCATTGCTCTTTTACATATTTGCCAAGCTGTGGTACAAACTAAGAAATGGCAGCAAATTCAGAATCATGGCTGAGAGCCTGTCCTCTGCTCCCTACTCCCTTGATATATAGAACAAATAAGGTGTTTTTCCTTCTCCAGAGGACTTGCTTCAAGTAGCTGAATAACAACAATTATTCTAAGGAGGAGTTAGACAATAAGCCCTTTCATCAAGCAGGCTCATTACACTAATTACAAAAATTATATTAGGACTACAAACGTGGCTTTTTTCCTCTTAGAAAGACAACAAAGAACCTGTTTTGGAAAGACACCGTAAATAATTTAACCATGGAATTTTTTTATAAGAACTTATGCCTTTCCATGGGGAAAGCCTATCTGATCCCCAACAAGACACAGACTCTTGTGTAGCCTTTCCTTGTCTTTAGTAATGTCTCTTCCATGACTCTGAGGTAGAATGATTTCTTCCCAGTAAATCAGAACACATGTCGGTTCCTCTGACTTGCAAAAGCAGGAAACAATACATGACTTACCATGTAGAAAGAGAAGGGTTAAAGCAGTATGCCTTCCCATCAGACATGCTCATGACAGGAATTCCATGCTGAGTCAGCAAGATCTGAGAGACAGTTGCATCACTTCCTACAAGTCAAATCAGACCAAAGTGTTTCTTTTGGCATCATGCCTAAAACTCATAATGGTCAAAAACTGTACCCACCATTAATTATCAGTTACAGCAATCAACAGAAAAAGGTTCAATGTTGTCCTCAAGCACTGATAGGAAGGTCAAGACATAAGCTAATGATGGCAAGCACCAGGATCAATGCAGTAGCACTAACATCAATTTTGCAAAATACATTATCAGTCTTGATGCTGCGATTTATACAGAACATGGGCTTAATGAGGAACATTCCCCTTACCTAGGGAAAATCTTCAGCAATTCTGCTATGTCTTTTGTAACCCATGAAGCCTTTAGCTTTCTTTTTGCCATTAAGTTAAAATTATAAACCCCATATTCAGAAAAGTGTGCCCTCTAAGAGCACAGTCTAAGTGGGATAGCTGGAGTCTCATTTCCCAGTATATTCCAAGCCCAGGGCTTGTGCATGTAACTTCTAATGATGACATTTGCAAACTGCTAATACATATGCTTCTCTAGCTAGTTTGGATCAGTACTGTACTAAAACCCAACCTAATGTACTCTGAAACACTGCTTTTTTGATGATTTGTGTTGTGCCAGATACTGCAGTGATTGAAACTGAAGATTTTTAAATAATGAATCAGAAGATAATCAGTTGTTGTTCATCATTGAGACAATAAACATGCAAATTACACAGAGAAATTGCTGTAATAGCAGATTTACATTAAATATTTATTTTGTGATCTTCACAACATTGAATTTCTACATTCAGAAGCCAGGCAAACTATAAGCTACAGAATCTCACAGAAGTTTGCTACTCACTGATATTGTCATCCCTGTTATTTCAAGAACTTCCCTTTATTACACAATAATGAAGGGAAATTATTTAGGCTTTTCAGGTTTCATAAAATTTCAGCATATTCATAAATGGCACTAAATAGTACAGGTAGGCTCAAAGGTTGGTAATTAAAGGATTTTTTCATTACCTGAAAATATTGTTTGCAAAGACTCATCTCTAACAATGGCTGTCTGCTTGTGAACATCCCTGAAAAAGACAAAAGGAAAAGTCCGCAGTCAATGAACAACTGAAAACTCTTCATCTTTTAAAAATCTTTTAACAAATGCACTTCTTCACTATTCATGACAAAGTGGGGGGTTGGGGAGTTTGTTTGTTTGGGCGTTTTTTTATTTTGACATTTTCTTCATTGCTTTGACAAAATTATTTTGGCAAAATCAACCCCCTTATGGTAAGACAGAACTTAAAAGCAGAGAACAATTTTTATGGCTCATTATCAGGAAACCTCATTACAGCAAAGCAAACACTGTGGATCCAAATAACTCCTTTGGGAGCTCTGACTTGCCTGAGACATTAGACTGAATTCAACAACTGTAAACGAGTTACCACTGTTTTTATCTTGGCATCTTGAAAATGGCTGGAGTAGTTTTAACTTTGAAACTCATGTACTTCATTGGTTAAGTGTGATGGAAGTATTTCTACTTCTCTTTTGCCTCCCCCCCATACCATTCCACATGCATCACAAACACTTAAACTAGTGACTTCTAGCTGATTCTTTATGTTCATTCTAGAACAAAGTTCAATATTATGGGCTGTCCTACAACAGAAACAGGATTCTGCTTAAACAGAAACAGTCCTGCCCAGTTAACTCTACATATTCTATTCAAAAGTGGACTTGTGTTCAGACCTGATGTGGTTTAAGCTCCAGTCTCAACAGCAGTGCAGTGACACAACTGAAGGTACCTATGAGCATGGCCTGAGCCAGCTGCTGCAGCCAAACGTGGCCCTTACCAAACAGAGAGCGTAGCAGCAGTGGTGAGAGCCATGATGCAAGAACCTGTGCAATGCAGGGTGGAAATGGGTGTATTCAATATTATAGGAGGAAGAAGGCGACGACCACAAGCTGAAAATACTGACAGTGTTCGTTTCTCACAGGCCACAGTTACAATCTCACTGAAAAAAAAAAACAAAGAAGAAACATTTGCACATTGTCAAATGCAAGTAGCATAAAAACAGGCAGAATTCTTAAGCTAGCATACAACTTGGGTAAATTCCCAAAGAAGTAATTATTGCAGCTTTAAGAAAAAATTTTCAATACCAAGAGGAAAAGTTATAAATAAAACAGACCAAGAAGCTTAGCTGGAAACATCCATAAAGCTTTTGGTTATACCCAAGCTCTCCTTGAAGCCTATACTTTAGCTTTTAAATCTGCTGCTTCTTTTTCAAACATGGACAGGAGGGCTCAGGCTTCAGAAATACACTTTCAGTTTAAACTCTGAAGTTGGAACTAGGCAAAATCGAGAAAAGTTAAGAGAAAAAATAGCAAAAGACTAAGGAAAATACTTTGACATGACAAAACAAGTCATTTCAAATTTTTCATTCTTTAGTAGTTAGCACTTGAAAACCTGTCACTTATGATTTAGTCAACTTTAATGAAGAAATTTAAAGGAGAAATGTAAAAATACAGGAAAATAGTTGTAACTGGCTAATGAGAATTTGTGATGTTTTAAGACTGCATAGAGTTAATACTTGAAGCAAACCCTGAGACTGTGAGCGTTGCACACTTTTATCCATAAACATTTATTATGAAAAGTAACTGCAACTGTACTTTTGTACACCTAAAAAGGTCTTCTGGCCTTCAGCACCCCCTTCCTCCTCAAGATACTCTCTTACCAGCTTCCTGCTGCAGCGAGGATTCGACTGGTGAGGACTGTCTCCCACTCCTTTCCTTCTCGATTACACTTTAACCTGCTCAACTTTGAACCTCCCACTGTGGTCATTTCATTCTCCACTTCAAGGTACATTGATGGATCTGAACTTATCTAAAATACAAGAAATAATTTTTGGAAGAGGAAAAAAAGTACTCAAAACAGCAGCAACTACTATTAGATCCAAAACAATGCTGTCTTTAAGCACAGATTTAAGTATGGCATTCTCTGTTTAATGTGGCTTCAAAATACACCATGGCACTTCAAAAGAGCAGGCCTCTGAAAATCGGCCTTGGCTAAAACACAAGTAATTTCTTCATATTTGAAGCACAAACATAAGGAAAGGTTGTGCTAGTCTGTCTCTGCTTCCTAATTATGGGCACCAGATCAAGTCTGTATGTGCCCAGTCTCCCCACAGTCTTGCAATTTGAACCAGACTACCACAGCCTAAACACACATAAAAACCACTTCATAAATACCTAAAGCATTACTATTTGCCAACCTGTTCAGATGCAGAGCACCTCCAAAGAGCTCTCGGGAAAACCTTTGTTTAATTCCTCAGTGATGTAGTCCCAACACCACTGCAGTAACAGTGCAGCAGCTACTCCCAGCACAGCCTCTTATCTCCACCAGACTCTTGGCCTAACCAGGAGGGGGCACTCATAAACCAGAGGTACTCACTCCTCTTTGAAGTTTACCTGGGTCGGAAGTGTCCTATTTTTAGCTGATTTGCCCTTATCTGTACTCATACAGACATATTCTTAGAGCTAAATGTTACCATCTTGCTTACTTCAACAAACACATGCATTCAAACGTTACCTTATCCAAGGATGTGAATAACCTTAGAATATTTTAAAGAAAGCTGGATTTTTTTTGTTTGTTTGTTTTTACAGTATTAGGGTTTTTTCCTTATAGTCCACTTACTTGCAAAGTAAATGTTTTCTGTGGGATTGGGGTTGGCAGTTTAAGTGCTAATGCTGGTGCAGAGATGCAAGCAGCATCCTTCTCAGAGGCCAGGGTAGCTGGGGCCTGGAAAAAAATTGCAGAAATAGTTAAATTTTTCTATTAAAAGAAGTTAAAACCCAATATACTCTACCAAATAGATGAATTTTCTTAAAATCCCAAATAATGCCAATTGCAAATATTAGTCTTGTTCCAATTAGTTGTACAAATAGAAGTTTTTAAACATAGCTTCTAAGAATTAAAGAGAAACAAAAAAAACCCTTGAAGTGGTCTCTTTTTTTTTAAACAACCCTATTTTCAGCTGCAACTAATTCATGGAAATTCTGGTACATTACAAGAAAAATCTAAGCTCCAGATACTGAAAACACAGTTATCTATATGTCCTAAAATGATAGAAAGTCTAATGCAACTACTGAGGAAATTCATAACCATTTAAGTCATCATATCCAAGTCACTTTCTTGTTCTTGGACTATCATACATGACCAAAAACTGATGGCATTTCATTGTATTCTATACAGTCATTTGGCAGGCTATCATTTCTTAGCATGCTGGGACCTTTAATAAGTAACTACGTACCTATATATAAGATAAACACATTTGCCATGCCATGTGCACCTGTTTTTTCTAAGCTTAAATTCTAAAACCAGTAAGTTTAAAGGTATGGAAGAGGGATGGCTAAAAATTCTGAGGGACTCATACTACTTGTATTTCATTGAGTTGATGGAACAAGTCAACATGGGGCTGACAATGAAATGAACTTTGAAAGCCACAACAAATCTTATTTATTTCACCTGAACAGTTAAAGTTACTGGTACAAGTCTTGAGTCTTTCCGAGGCCTTCCTTTTTTCTTCTTTTCTACTGTTTCTCCCTCAAGTTCCAGTTTCCGTTTGGGTATGCTGAGTGGTTTAACAGCTGGAATCTTCTCTTCGCTGTCACTGCTGCTCTCCAGAATATCCTTGGGCTTATTGTCTTTAACTAAATTCTGATCCTTCAGTCTGTAAAAAGAAAGTCTGTAAAAAAAAGCTGATTCCAAAAAGTTGCCATGTATCCTACACGTTGCCTTCTTGCAGGTGAGATTTCTTAGCCCTCGTTGAGTGTATTTCAAAATGCACAAAGGCAGGAGGAGGAAGCTGAAGAGGTATGGCAAACCCTTTCCCAAAGTACAATGTGCAATATATACATAAACCAATCAGACATATTCTCCCTTGAAAAAAATTAATCAAACCAGCAGTTAGCCATGGGATAAAGCTGGAAATAGCAACTCTATTTTAGCATTTGGTTCCAATTACGATCACATCTCTTTCCCTGAGCTGATACAAATAATTCAGCACTCTGAGATGGTAGAGTAATTCATCTTTTCTCCTTCAGCAGACATTAGATTTTCTGCTTATTCATGTAGAGCTTCTGTCATTCTGCTGTCTATCCCCAGAAGTTGTTCTGTTCAGTTCTGACTACTGCAAAAGGTCTCTGCAAATAGACCATACAAACGACTCCACTGCTCCAGCTTCCATTTCAAGAAATGTAACTATGGAACCACAGAACAGTTTGGGTTGGAAGAGACCTTACAGACCATCTTCTTCCAACCCCGTGCCATGGGCAGGGACACCTTCCACTAGGCCAGGTTGCTCCAAGCCCCATCCCACCTGGTCTTGAACACTTCCAGGGATGAGACATTAACATCTTCTCTGGGCAACCTGTTCCAGTGTCTATCACCCTCACAGGAAGGGATTTTTTACTATTATCTCATCTAAACCTGCCCTCTTTCAGTTTGAAGCCATTCGCCCTTGTCCTGTCACTACATGCCCCTGTGAAAAGCCCTTCTCCAGCTCTTTTGTAGGTCGTTTAGGCACTGGAAGGCTGCAATAAGGTCACCCTGGAGCCTTCTCTTCCCCAGGCTGTACAACCCCAGCTCTCAGCCTGTCTTCACAGCAGAGGTGCTCCAGCCCTCTCATCATCTTTGCAGCCTCCTCTGGGCTTGGTCCATGTCCCTATATAACTAAATATAATACAACCAATACAAAGTACAACCCCTGTGAACTCGCTTGTTATTAACCATTATATGCTAAAATAGGTCAATTAATCATACTCTTCTCCTTCCCTCCAATAGCTGGTTACTAACTCACATTGTTTTGCCACTTATTCCTTAACTACTCAGCTTCAGAGAAATACCTTGCATAATCCAAACCCTTTTTCTCTGGCATCTAAATTATGCCAAACAATACACTTTTATCCATATTTCACTGACACATCAGAAGCAATTATGAGAGTAATTTAATACATATTGCTTCTGCATCACATGGTTAAGCTGTTTGACATAAAAATATTGATGCATAAAAGCATGTTTTATTGATAATAACTGGGGAATGACATACTTCTTTCTCAAGACTGATTTTTTTTATCATTTATTTTGGTGAAACAGGAATACTTATGCCCTAACACTATGTCACAAAACAAAATGCTTTCTTTTTTCTTTTAATCATGTGGATCCAGAGCCAAAACCCTTAAAAATCAGAGAATCTTCTCTACATGCCTTCAAGGCATAAAACGGAAATACAACTGCAGCTATGATGATGAGAGGTTGTCTGCTGACATGTATGGTAATTCATCTTGAAGTAAATCTCTCTTGTACAGAGATGCAGGCTGACTATTTTTGGCTGGTTTTGTCTTCTAAGGAGGCCAGCTGCACTCAGCCACACAGATGTGTGTGCACACAGCCTCTTACAACAATAGTTTTAACTTGGAATATCTTGAAGAATCTGCTTGATTCTTCATGTGGGGACTGCCAGGGACAAATGTACGAAGGGATAATACCAGCACAGAATTTACCTATTTATAGCTGTCCCCTTCCTTCCAACAGTGGAAGAAACCCAAGACAACTTCTAGAGTGTCAGCACTGTGACATCTACACCACAGAGAATTAGTGTTACAACTCTGCATTATTATCTTGCCCCTCCCCAGGCTATGTCTTACCTGTCCACAACAGTCTGATTTGTGTTTGTTACAACAGCAGTCCCTGAGGTGGCTTTGGATCGTTCTGTGAATCTGGAATCAAATGCTTTCATAGGTTCAATCTTGGATGGAGTTGTCAACACAGAGGAAGATGATGCAGAAGGAGCAGCTGAGGCAGAGGTAGCATTTACACTGCCAAGAAAAAAGACAACAAAAAAGGATTGAAAGAAATTTAGTACTGGTAACCTGCACCTCTCATAACAACTAGCATTCATGCTACTGGCTAGAAACCATGCTGAAAACCTTTCACTCGAGTACATCAACAAGGATGATATTCTTTTTCCACTCTTGAAAGCATCAGTGTTTTGCAAGCTTTGCCTACTTTCAAAAGCTGTCTATGATATACCTCAGAGCTTCATATGGCCACATATCTGGATTAAAAGACCCAAATTCATTTATTATGTATTTTAAATTCAGGAAGGAAGTTATACTTTCAGCTGGTACTTACATACCCAAAGGGAAAGGACTGCTTTTTAAAATGGTCACAGGGGCTCCTGCTTTTACCCCTTGTTCAGGTTACCAAGTATTTCCACTACAATATTATATTTTACTGTTTATCAATCAAACAATTTGGGGTGAAACAATTTGTGTCAGGTTTAGATTTTGTTGTTGAAAACTCCAAACTGATTATCAGGCCTTTCCGAGCATAACTCTAGGGCAAAGGAATGTGTGTTCCCCACACTAAAGCATTCCAGGGATCTGTTATTTCAATAGCTGTTTACTTTAGAGATTTTTCAATTCTTTCAGAGAATGAATTCAGAGAATGAATGGCTCTAAAATAACTGATGCTTGTACAAAAAAGCTGCTAGAAGTACAGTTTACAGAGAAAAGGATACTTAATAGTTTCATCTGTCAATCATTTCTCATAGTCCACCCGCTCATTTTTTAATCTGTGGCCAATTTCAACTGAATTTGATGGAGAAGCAGAGGTTTCAATGACACTATGCTGTGACAAAAGCTATAATAACACACTGAGAAGTTGTCAGGTCAGTGCTACCACTGAGCAAAAAGCAAGTAAAATTCAGTTGTTCTGTAATTAATTTGAAAGACACACTGGCCAATCAGCACATGTGCACTGACAAGTCAGTGTCACTGTGCTCTGATGAACTTGTTATACAGGAAAGAAGGATCACAATGTTTGAAGAGAGGACACAGGTTAGAATTCATTGTAAAATGGGTTTCATTACTTACAGTACTGGAAAAACCTTCTATCATTTACTAATAGCAACACACCAACCTATAAGCAAGTCATTTTGTTAAAGCTTTAGTAATGCTAAAGCTCTGTACTTCATTGCACTGAAGTTCACTGCCAGAACTATGCATATGGATTTATTCATTCCTATTTATCACTATTTAAAGTAGCCAAATGCTAATAAAATCTCAGTGTTTTCAGGAAGGTTAGATTTTTGAGGTTTTTCAGTAAGGAAACCACTTCAATAATTTCTTCATTACAAAACTATAAGCAAGAATTAAAAACTAAACAGACTCACGTAAGTAAAAAACAAACCAGCAAATACTGACCCATCTTTATTGGCTGCATCATCTGTTGGTTTTACACTGGCTGCTGTTGGCTCTACAGAAGGCTTTGAAGTATTAAGGGAATTTGCTGCGTTAGAATCTAGTGACATGAGCTGCTGGTTACTTTGAGAAGACATCATTGAGCCAGACAGAGTTCCAGATATTGGGATGCTATTGAAAAATGCTGTAGAAAAATCCCTAAACAAAGAGACAAACAATAAATACATCTCTCAAAAACACTTTAAAAGTAATTGAAAAATAGTAATTTTAGCTAAAATATTTGTTCCATTCTTCCTTTTTTCCACATGTGGATATTCATGTGCAACCTAAATAAATCCCCACTACCTTTCCAAAGTAATTTCTCATCTCCAAGGGATATTAAAGCCAGTACTAGTATAGTTATGAATCACCAATAAATTAGAGCATTATTCATCTATAAAAGTAAATAATGAGAATTAGCCTGATTTAATTAGAAGTGAGATCTTACGGCCAAAGAACACAGGCTGAAACTCTATTTCATAAGAATCCACACTTATTTCCAATAAGTGCTTTATGATGCTATAAGACAAAATGTCAGGTTTGGAACAAGAAAAAAAAAACAAAAAAAAAGATAAGAAGGTAAAGAAGGATTTTAAAGATTACTTTCAAACATACCCAGTGTCCAGTTGAGCTATGCAGAGAGGTGTGATCCTTCTCCGACCATCTGCTGTTCGTGTTTCAACTTGTTTTTTTAAGAGATTCTGTTGAGAAATATATTTTTTCATAATTTCTGATAAATGGAAAATGCTATTTTAATTTTTTTTTCCAAACTGGTAAGAATAGGTATATCAGAAGAAGTGCTTCAATTAAAAATCTGTTAACAAAGACTTTTTCCCATAAACACACACACTTCAATCTACCCATCTGTAGGAAAGGCATTTGTGGAGGATGTAATCTGCTCTCCACTTTAGAATCAAATGTAAAACATTGTGCATATCAAATATTTAATTAGAAGTTGTGTTCTGTATTTAGGAGAGAATTAAAAAATGCTTTTAACCTCTGTAATTGAGAAACTGAAGCAAAGTTCTAATGACAGCTCCTCTGTCATTAGCTACTCTTGGTTTCTTTCCTGCACACCAAGAATTTTGCACCTATCACAGAAATATCCATGAGCCTGTTTCCACATAGCCTTACTTCTGCTTAAAAGCATTTAACTTTTCAGCAAATCCCACTAAGTTGGTCAACTGGGCCATACACAGGCTGAAAGGTGCAATTCAACATAAATAAGGGCACAGAAATTGGTTCTTTCCTAACAGTTGGATATTTGTTGGCTCAGTACTTAGTGCTCAAGAGCACCTACCTTTCTAATGTCCTCCAGACTCTCCCCATTAACCATGCTTGCCACTTTGGGAGCTGTGGCATTCCCAGAGCCTTCCCGAATGGATGCATTCTTCTGATCCACCTGCTGCTGCTGTCTCTGCTGGTACTTGAGCATCTCTGGATTCTCAATAATGGTGGTGGACAACTGAGCTTCAGTCATGATAGCCAGGCTTTTGCCATAGGTGGACTGGTGAATGTTGCTCTGTAGGTGTTAAAGATGTGAGTGATTACCAGTGCTACCATGACATCACTGATTATGATACAATGGAATCACACAAATCTAATGGAATCCATAAAATGCAGCTGCCCTCTGTATCATTTATGCACCAGAATTTTTTTCTTTGTGCTTTCAACTAACACTAAATCAGTATGTAAAATAAATGAAATTCAAAGCTCTAGTTGCTAATAGCAATGACGAAAAACAGCCAAGAGCAATCAGTTTTAAAAGACTTGCATATATGCAAGTGAAAGAGTAATTTTATAGTGTTTTGAAGCACCCACTTCTTGTTTCCTTGGCCAAATAATTACTTCAGATGTATAATGATGTGTAAGAAAGTGGATGTTTTCCAAATTCTTTCTGTCTTTCTCTAAAACACTTTCCAGAACAGAAACTAATAACACGAATTAATTTCCTGACTACTCTTTTTAATGATTTGTAAAGCAGACAAGAGCACATTTTCTGTAATATGGAAATCAGTTACTACATACTTTTATAAATAGGCCAATATTTTAATTGAATCAATACATCCCTGAAATATCATCACAGTTTCTCTGAGTGCTTACTGTACCTTTTCCTCCTCGCTGAGTGGATCCCCAAGTTCATCCTGGGAAAAGTCCAAAAATGCCACAGATCCATCCATGGAACACACCAGGATACCAAGTCCATTAAGGGTCCTGAAGGAAATAAAGGCCCAACTTTGTTTTTAATCTCTTTCATTCATGCAAAGTAGCAATACAATGGATTGTTCAATAAAAATCTCAGCTTAAGATCTATTATCACAGCAGCAACTGATGGAACCAAAGAAGTGGGACAGTGAGGAGACAGGATGACAGGCAGCAAAGTCTGTGCCAATGCTCCTTTGCAGAGTGCACCAGGACGGTGCCATTGGGACAATACACCTGCCCATGGCATGAGCAGCACCAGGGAAACTTTCCTGAAGGAGCAAACCAGAATAGTGATCACAATGAACAGTGAGAGAAAACTACAAATGTAATTCCTTCAAGAGATGAACAAAATTTCTGTGCTAATGGAAGTGGGTGAAGAAAGGGGCCCTCAACTGACAAGCAGTCCAAAAATCTTGGAACTAGGCAAGAACACGGGTTTGATTTTGTTATTGTTCATTATTTGGGTCTTTAAGCAAACTGCACGTGTGATTATATGTGGGGATATGTAGTAACCCTCTTCTAGAGGTCTCAAAAGGTTTTCTTAGCAAAGACAGATGAAACTATACATTCTAGTCTTAACAGAATTATAATCTTGCATATATAACCTATTATTGCACATTTGAAAATATACTTGTTGAATTTTGACTGCTATCCCAATTACTTCCAAATACAGAGCTCACTGAGACAGCAACACAGTGGCTTACAGATTAATTGTTACACAGAAGGGAAGTGGAAAGGAAAGCTGGCAGAACTCCAGAAGTCTGGTTTCTAATAACGAAGTTATTAAAAATCTATTCCATGTACCACAGATCTAGGCATTTGGAAAGACCTATTTTTGTGGTGGCTGGTGCCCCAATAGCATCACATCCAAAGAAATCAGCCTCAGCACCATGAAACAAGGTACACCAACAGTACTCCAAGCTAGAAAACAGTAAAATCATATTGAGAGTTTTCTCCTTGCTTAGCAAAGAAAATTGCTGAGCTCCTATTGACCTCTGGATCCAAGCAATTGTTCCATGAAAACATAAACATTCGCAGATATTATGTTGATGGATCCAAGTCTAAAAGTCTAAAACAGAAATTATACAGATATAACAATATAATAGTATCAGGTTTCTCTGAATTTCCTCAGTCTGTTTTCAGAATGGAGCACATTTCTGGGAACACACCACGTTATTGACATTTTAGCCATCCGTTTCAATTTGCAAACATGATATAAAATAACAAGCTGCCTGATGATCCTTTGTCTCTCAAATATCCCACAAAACCATTTCCTCAGAAACTGCAAAATGTTAACCAGCTATTACTCCCAATGACTTCACGCCATGAAAAATGTGCAAATGGCAGATGGAGAAATAAAAAACACTAGAGGAAAACAAAACTATTCAAAGCTATTGTACTATAACAATAGCAGTACTTCTCATTAAATATTCCACTTGCTGGCTTTCTAACCTTAATCTGTTAATGAAATAAAAAAGTTTTGGTTTTGAAAACTTTTTATTGTGGTTCACTAAGCTTCATGGCAAAATCCACATGGCACATAGAAACCAGAAGTTACACAACTGTAAGCCTGAAAATTCATAGTATAAATACACCAAGATTTTGTTGTAACTATTAAGAGAGAATTCCAGAAGTGAGGAAGTGACAGAATTAAGACAACCTGTGTAATCAGCTGTGTGTCTATCATATAAAAATATTGAGCTTTTTCTTGTCCATAACACTTAACTCTCTGAATCACCTGATGAATAGATGAAGAGTATTTTTTTATACCATTTAGTGAGTGGTATCAGTTATTTTTCTCTTATTAGTTAAGTCTTGCAGTTAATTTAAAACTATTTTTAACTTCTGCATTTTTATGGCCAGGCCTTAGGAAGAAAGCAGGAGAATAGAGAGCACCACTCACTGCAGAAAGAGGAAAACAAGACTAGGGACAGTAGACTGCTGAGAAAGTGGATTGTCCAACCAACTTTTCATTAAATGCCTATAAGATTCGACAAGTTAACCAGCTTCACCAAGTCATGTTACGAAACACAAATTCTATGAAAAAATGTCAGAGAATCATAACAAATAGGAACTCATTCCACAGCTATTTTACTCTATCATGTTCTAAATACATTACTTTTTGTTCAGTTAATGATCTCAAGTGACCATGTGCTAGTTGCTAGTATTGCTACCAAAGATGTTGCAGCAGAAACAAAACCTTCAGCAATCAATTACTTGTGTTCCAACAACCACAAGCTGTACTGTTTTGAGGCATTTCCAGCTAATAAGTACACCTAAAGTTGATAGCAATGCTTTGGCTCCCATAACAAACAGCAGAAATCAACTTACCAAGAGATGTCCATGATTGACTTGTCAAACAGCTCATGTATGACAACTAAAGGTCGTTTCAGACACGTGAGCTTAAGAAAACAAGAAACAACACTCAGAAATGTAGTTGTTTTCCACTACCACAGATAGTACCCTATTAACACTCTCCCAGAGCCTCGCAATATGCACCAAACAAGATCTGGCCAGGAAACAGCTGCATGCCTGGTGGTTCATCTGAAGCACCAAGCCACCCATTCCACTGCTGGGACAGAAAAGCTCTCAAGAAGAATAGCTGATACTCAACTCTCCTTTCTGAAACACTGAATTGTTTAATCAACTTTGCCTTTATACCACAGTCATAAAACACTCTTTGCCACTCCAAAAGCAATTCCACAGATGCAAAAGACAGCTTCTATTCTAAGCTCTACTGAGATAAGGATGTTGCAAACTGCCAGCACAAGAAGACAGAAAACAGATTAGATTTCCATGTCCTCACTCAGACTACTTGTCTGAGAAAGTGAAACCTATCAAGAGCAAAGGGAATTTGACTCACAATTACTTTTAAAGAGGGCTCCTCTGTACCTACCAATCGGCTTAGTAATAAAGAACTGAATATGAAAACTCCCAATAACCTGTTCTAAATCAGACAGTCTAAGCTCTTTAATGTCAAACCAATGGACTTAATATCTCAAGTGTACAGTACAACTGAAATGAAGCAGAAGTTGATACAGTCAAGGAAGTTTTATGCCCACAGGTTCACAGATGCAGTATCACTGTCATTTTCAGTAGTTATTTATGCTTCTGTAGGTCTGTGCTCTGTATGTGTTTATTAAGCTCCTCAGGGCAAAGACAACCTATAACTTTGCATCTCTGTACTACCTTCTGTAACCTCAACAGCCACTCCAAATGAAATCTTCATAGTATAAATAGAAAGTAAAATATACTGAGTGATCTTTGATATGAGTATGCACTGGTAGCCATTACCAGAAACAGATTTAGTTATGCATCCAGAGATTGAGGGATAAATATCACACTGGAATCTATAAATAGCAGACTGCAGTTAGCAATTAGTGTGTTCTGGCACAAGTTCTCATCACAAAGCTTTACAAATCAGTTAAATTGATTCCCTGGATTTTTCAGTTGCATTTAAAAATGTGAAAACAGCTACTCTTCTTAGCCAGAATAAAATTTTTAGTGTAGATTTTAAAGTAAAACACAAACTAGATATCAAAAATTTGAAAGAATACTTAAAAAGCTCATTCACTTTCACATCCCTTTGCTTCACAAAGACAGCAGGCAAGTAAAAGGAAGAAAATAAGGTTGCATTTATTAACTGTGGTACCATGTTTTATCCTGTAACAGCTGCTGCCCATTACCAGGGCACACACTGCAACTGGGTTCTAACTGCTCTTGCCTTTGGAGAAATGAACTAATACCAATCCACTTCCTTCCCCCCCAGCTAAACCTGTAACAACAGAGACAAAAAAGCCCTAAACATGAAACTAAATGTAAGACCTAATGCTATACATGTGACCTTTGTGCTAAACCCCAAGTTAGCCAATGACCACATTAGTTCCAAGGCAGCAAAGAAATCACTTACCCAGACAGAAAGAGATCGATCTTTACTACCGACGGCACAACAGCAGTAGGGACAACTTGACTTGGTGGAGCTCCCATTCTTTTGTTTCTTTTTGAAGATTTTTGGATTGAATTTCTGAATAAATGAGATGCCCAAATTTTATCACAGTAATTACATTTTAGCAGGAGATCTGCTTTAAAAGCAAGTTTTCCACTTAAGAGTGAAAAAGCAACATTTTACAGAAATAAAGCCCCAAACCAGACTCTATAAGAGCACTGACAAAAGCTGCAGAAGCTTTCTTAAGGGGATTTCTGAATGCCTTAACAGGAAAAGCAAACAATATTAATTTTACTAGGGATCAGAAATTCACTAGAAACCTAAATCATTTTAATGAAGTCACTGAACAGCCAACAAAGCTGATGTTTGACATTCCTAACACGCTCCTGTATTCCCCCTTGTCTCGTTCATCTACATCCAGTTCTCTTATCACAAGAGCAACCTGATTGCTTCCAGCATGTAGAGTTGACATTTCTTAATCATCCCCATGCATTTGCTTTACTAATCTTGACACCCATCTTCACCTCTTGTCCCATTTATACATAAAATTATCAAAAAGCACATACAAGTTTTAACTTCAGGGATAAATTACTATCACTCACTCACCACTACTGTAACTGCCTTCCGATGCCCTACAAAATCCATGTTGGTTTTCCATCCATCCCTCTCAATGATCTGAGCAGTGGGTCCAGAATTATTCATGGCATGAGCAGAAACAAGATAGTGACCATCAGGTGACCAGCTAAGGCGCAACACATGAGTTGTCCCTCCACACTGACAAAAGAAACATACTAGAGCTTCAAAAGTGTTTGGCAAACAAAGGGTTTTAAACACAAACTATTCAAATTTCATATTTAGGGAATATGATTATGAAGTAAGTTTCTTGTGAATATAAAAGAATGACCTCACACACAATTCTCAGCACTTGGCCATATTCACACAGGTGATATAGTGTAACTTAAGAAGCCCTATCAAGAGGTGGGGAAAAGAAACTCAGAGAATTCTTTTAAGGAAACACAAATGTTACATCTTTTTGGATACTGTTTCCTCAGTATTTATCACATTTAGTTAGTGACAGGGCTGCAACACAGCAACAGCTAATGAGACTTAGCTTGCCACACCAGAACGTGAATTGAAGCAGATCTGGTCTACTACAAAGAGTAATTGCACCAATCACAACACCACAGTCACCAAGCACCACCTTCTGTCCCCAGAAACTTGATCTCTTGTTTAAAGTAATCACATAACAGCCAAATGATGCCAGACCAAAGATCCCTCCTAAGTACTTATTTCTGATAATGGCCGATAGAAGATGCGTAAGGAAGAATGTCAGACTCTTGCAATTGTGCCAATACTCCCCCAGAATGACCACTACATTTAACTTTACTTAATAACTTTACTACATAACTTTACTTAATTGTTTACATAACCCATGTAAACCTTAGGCTTCCACAATAACCAACAGCAGTAAGAGTCTCATCAATCACATTTCGTATGCGAAAATAATTCTTTTCTTTCTCTCTTTTGAAGCTGCTATCTGAAAGCTTCATTTGATTCAGCACTGTTCAATTAATTAATGTTTCTGCATAATCAGAGTTATTCTTCTAGTTTTCATTCATTCTAAGGGGATTCACTGTGAACAGTCAGACATTCTGAGGTACCTCATCAAAGGGTTTTGTGATGCTGGTTTCCAGCTGCCAGTCCATGGTCCGCCACACCTTTAAACTTCGATCATCAGCCTGAGAGGCAATGTACTTTCCAACAGGATCCCAGGTCAGCCCTTTCACCAAGCCTGAATGCCCCTTCAAAGTGGCAAGAATTTCTGTGCACACAAAAATTGAGAATACAGTAGTTACTGCTATCTCCTTTAGGGCAGAGTGTTGAGAAAATTGACAATCTTTTTGAAGCAGCATATTAAGTAAAACCTCCTTTACTATATAAACAACATATCAACCAAATTGGAACCTGTACTTAAGAAAAAACTGATATTAAAAAGTGGTAAAGAGAACTCTGGCCAGAATAAGGGGTGCAAAACTCTTTAGAAGACATAGATCCAAGCAGGAAGAGCAGCAGAGTCCCAGCACTTCAGAATAGCACTTTGAAGCTGTGGAAAGCAGCACTTTAACTGGAATTTCAGTTAAACATTCACCCTTTCCTCCACACCCAAAGACTATCACAACTAATTCAGCTTTGTGCAGCAAGTGTGAACCAAGTCAAAGTTGTGACTCAACAGACACACAAGGCTGGCAGACCTGGTAGCCTACTTTTAGTCACACTCTTGCTTATCAGACTGTGGGAGGAGAGGCTGAGAGGGTGCACAATTAGCTTCAAAGTCTAAAAACTGCAGCGTCGGTATTGGAAGCCAGCTCAAAAGAAATGGCATGTAAATAAAACATGCAATCATGACGTTCATGTAAAAGCAGCACCTCAACCTCAATGCAGCTGCTTTCTGCAGCAGTGTGGAATCCACTGCTCATTGCCATCCAAACCTGGAAGGAGGACTGACCTGCCAGACTGCAGGTGTTCCACCTCAAAAGAGAGACAACCCATTCCCACCTAGAGATTTGAAGAGTCAGTGAAATACACCCAAGGAGAGTAGAGTTTGTCACAAAGCTTTACATACTGGCACATCTGAAGAGTTCTCACCTGGGAATTTGACAGCATTCCAGATGACAACAGTGTTATCAACACTACAGGATGCCAGCCAGGCATCATGTGGAGACCACGCTACATCCATCACGTCTGTTTGGGAAAAAAGACATTTCCATTTAAGAGACTGATGGTAATCAGAAAATCAAAGTCTTTTCACAAAGAACTTGTGTGGCAATATTTTGCTATCACTTAGAAATTATTATCACCTCACTAAAGTGGAAGCTAAGAAAGAACAGCAATACTCATTGGGAGTGAGACTCCCCAACTTCCAAAGTTCAGTGGGGATCAAAAAAAAACCCAAAGGGAAAGAATGCAAAGTTTACTGATTGTAGGAACTACTAATGACTGCACGAAAAACTTTGTCTTGTTTTGAATGAAAAAGTAATAGAAGCTATTACAATGCACTCACTTTGTTTCAACACACGTGGAGTGATCAAAGTGATTTCCATCTTGATTTTAATCATAGCTCATGTCAGCAGATGCAAAATGCATTTGAAATTATTTGTTTATTCAACTTTTGCATTGCTCTTTAGTTATTTTTCTTCTAAATCAACATTTATACTCTTTGGTTTACAAAAACTTGGTATTTTGCCAATCAGATTATTCACTGCTAGTGTGAACATTTATTTAATTAAAAATACAGTTTACCTTCCTTCATTCAGATTCATTTTTAAGCTAGAAAACAGTAAAATATAAGTTCCTTAGTTGTCAATTTTTATCCTACATACTTGCCAGAAATTACTTGTATGAAAATTGTGTTTCATTAAAAATGATATATTTTTAAATTTTCATTGTTGCTCTTAAAATTCATTACTGACTTGACACCAAATATATGTATTTCAAACAAGAAAATGTGATGCTGCAAAGCAATTTTTTCCCAAATACATGGAAACTATGTTCATTCAACACCTTTAAACTTACCCCCTGAATGGCTTCTGAGAATCGACACACACCTCCACTGCTCAACATTAGTAAGTTTGCTACTAGAACCAAACACAGTGCTAGGTCCAATGTACCTAATTAAAACAGAAACAGTTATAAAAAGAACCACCACAAGCTCTTCACTTTCTTTTTAAAGAAAATCAGCTGCACAGTATACTTCTATTTTATAGTCAGTTATTCCCACAATGCAGAAGAAAAAACATGCATTTTTTTTAGAGAGAGTAATTCCAGTTATTATAGTTTCAATAAAATCTACAATTTCTAGAGATAGCTTAAAATGGTAACATTTAGGTGACACTTCAAATCTCACCAGGAAGCTTTCTTCAAGGACAGAAGATAATGTCTCAGCTCCTCCAGAGGAGAGAGACTGCCCAGGCAGATGCACTCCAGCCCAAAGGACAGGAGGCCACATCTCCAACGCCAGCGCTTTGGTGTCACAGCTTTCAGCTCCTTACACACCAGGTGGAGCACTGAGCTTACCAAAGGCCAGCACGGGGAGGAAGCACTAAGATGTCACAGAGAAACCTACTTGGAATGAAATAGAAAGCTGAAGGAAGAAACATGCTTACGCAGCTCGTTTCCACACCATAATCAACTTGTCATCTCCCCCTGAAGCCAAGTAAACTCCATTGTTTGACCATCGCACACAGTTCACACAAGCTGAAATGTAGAAAAGAAAGTTTGTAAGATGAAATATGTGAATAAGTGGTTCTGGACTGCAGGCAGGATTTATAATATAAATAAGCAAAAGTTAACAGGAGACATTTAGGGTTTAAGTGGGCTTTTTCCACTCAAAGCAGTTACTCTGTCTGCTTTAGATAAATGAATACATACTTATCTTTCAGTAGCAGTTGAGGAATTTCTTACTTAAAAAACCCTATTCCTTATCTAAAAAAGCTTCACCAAGAGAGGCTTGAAGGAAGAAAGATTAATATTTCTCTAATGAAGGAAACTTATTCTGGTAAATAAAGAGGGATTAAGAGGGCACAGAAGGAAACATATATTTTGAAGAAAAGAAGGAACAACTTGTCAGGTGACCATACTAATACTAAATGTAATAATTTATAATGTAATAATTTATAACTATAACCAATATACTTCATCTGATGTATCTTTTACACTAATTTCTTCTCCTGTCCTTTTCTTCAGAGCTCTCCAGTTTCTCAGAATGTGTATTATCAAATACTTTATGGCCACAGCTGAAAAAAGCCTATAGGGAGGAGATTTCCAAAAGTATCCATAGTCCTCTGTACATTTCCTCACATTTTAACAGCATCTTCTGCTGGGTATCTTGAAAAGTATACAGCCAAAGTATGAGACCACTCTGCTGTATTTTATTGACTCTTCACCACTGGACAGGCATGATTTTTGCAGTTACAGAGATGCAAGTCTTAAGCTTTGGCAAATTACCAATAGTCAGTACCGAAAAACCCCAAGCAGCCAACTTTGTTACCTAAGTGATTGTCCATCTGACAAAGCATCTTGGGAATATTTTCATTCTTTTCATCCTCCTCTTTCAGGACAGGAGCCATATTCCATATCACAACTTTGCCAGAATCCTGACCTGTAAGAGACCAAAAAGCCCCCCACTTCTAAATACATGCAAAAAAGCTTTTCAAATTAATCTCAGTTCCAGAACAGATGTGAAAATGTAGGCATTCCTGCACTGGGGACTTTGGAAACATTTGAATACAGATGCTGCTTTGATATAATTACACCAATTCAGAAGTGCTTTATTTTTTTTGAAGCTATTAAAAAATAAATTTATACAGCCTTGTTCAAAAGTCATACTGTACATAACTGATACCAACTATTAAGGACAACTACTTGTAATAAAAATGAATTTTAAAAGAGAGAAGATATATTCAAATTCTAAATTTCAATTATTGAAGCCAACATAAAATTATTCACTATTGTGAATCAAATAATATTTTTGCATATATTTCTTACACTATTCTATTTATATAATTGGATTTTTCTGTCCCAATAGCTGTACTATTTAGCAACTGAAAAAGCCCAACTGCACATCCAGTTCCTTTTGAAACTAAAAAGAAATTTGGTCCATATGGCCAAGACTCAATCCTTGATAGCAGCTACTATCTCAATGACGTCCAAGAGGATGAGGACATCAGAACATGTAAGCCTGCCTTCTGCAGGAACAACAGCACTTCTCAATATATTTTAATAGCTTCCATAATTATCTGTTTCTTAGAGATAAAAGTGATGTCTTTTTAAAAGGGTCAATTCAAGTGCTGTGAAGGCACAATATTATTATTATTATTATTATTATCTGAAATTTTGCCTTCTATCAGTACCCATACCTTGTCCTCCTGTTGCAAACTTGGTCCCATCTGGGTGAATGTCCACTGAAAATATTGGCTTTCCTAGAATTAGAGAACAAGCAGCAACATACTGAAATTATTTTACAGTCAAAAGAATGCAGTAACACCAGAACCACCATAACTCTTCTGGCTGGCAAGTGAATTTCTTCTTCTGAAGGCTCGAGTTGTAGGAATTACAGGTGACTACAAGGGCTGACAGCAGCTTGCTGACAGAAATGACAGCCTATTAAAAGCCTATATGGAAGTTATCATGCCACAAAAACCAGCGATAAGCAAGGACACTTAATCCAGCAGGATATGCCAAATACCTCAAAGGAAAGTAATACCACAAAGCAAGTGCCAACAAGGCAAAACTGTATTTGAGGATGGAACTTCTTCCAGGTTTCTACAGTTCATTAGCTGTGACCTGAAGCAAGTTTTTATTTTGGTTTCTGTTTTTGTTTTTGTAAAATTCTCCCCAGTCTCAGGCTGCATCTGTTGGTCACACAATTATCTGTCTCAAATTTAAATTCTGTTCATGAAACTCTTCTACCCAAAGACTAGCTTTGATTGTATGGCTTCCATACAGAAAGAGAAGGACTAACCAACAATAGTATTACTCTTAAATCCTTCAATTCTCCATATGCTACATCTCTCAGAAGAAAATTAATAATTTTACTAGAATGTAAACTCTGAAACAAATAACTAACACAGTTGGGGAACAGCTTTGGAAGCCAAAAATCCCTCACTTCCAACCTGTTCTGCTCCAAGCACTGGCTCATATACACACTCTATATGTTCACAGTTGTTTTAACCTTTGCAGGAGGAAAAGGAAGAGGGGAGCAGCAAGCTTCCTGCCTTTCAATGATGCTCAAAGAGCTACCACTAAGGATTATTTGAAAGCACACGCATGCGATTTCCACATCCAAAGAATTTCTGGCACCACTTCCAACCTTTTCAAACTGGAATGCCTCTGCAAGCAAGATCACATATATGCCACTATAAAATAAGGCAGTTTATCAAACAGCCAAAAGTACCAGTACCCACACACCAAGACTACCTGACGAATTTCCCATGTGTCTCAATCTTGCACTGTATCTTCATGAAATTGTAAGACATAAATGATAAAACCTGGAGATTTTATCCAACAGCAACTTTTATGTCCAATGGTAGCAACTGAAATCCTTGACACTAAACTCCTAATAAAATCCTCATCCAAATACCCACTATTTCTTACTTTTTGAGCAATACATATACAGCTTCATTTCAGCTTCTGTATCCTTTATGTTGACTTGTTTTAAGGTTTGTTTTATTTGGATTTATATTGCAACTCTGACATGTGATTTCCCTTAAAATTTTTACAGGCAGCCAATCAAAGACCTTAAGCACAGAAAGATGGCACTCAACTTACATTCCTTCTAAGTCCTTCAGACCACACAGAACACATGAGCTGAGACATACATGAGCTGTGGCTTTTCTTCAGCTTGTCATGCCTGATTCCCTCTATTCTATTAAATAAAATGCAACGTTCAGGGCTAAGCTGAATATTTAGAGAAGCACAAGCAAGAAATGAACACTTATTTTATCCTTTCCAACATGTGGAAGTTCCCTTAAATTAAACCAGACCATCGTTTGAAATAGTTGAGCCCACTGATACTTACTGAAAAGGCCGTTCTGGAGACCTTAGAGGTAGAAGAGGTGACCTTTTCAATCTGCATCAAGTCTTGGGCAAGAAGAGCTCATATACTCTGGTATTTGACATTAGATGTGTAGGGGAGAGTAGGAAGGCAGCTATCAAAGACATTTGAATTCTAATAACCTGGCTCATTTTGCCTCTGTATCATTCGCACCAAGAGAAAACTTTCTCAGCTAATCAGAAAGAACAGCAACCTAGCAACCTCTACCATTACTATTCAGGCAAATCAGATATGCTACACATTCCAAAAAATTGTCATAGCACCCGTTGCTTTGCAGAAATTACTGACATGATATAATTTTCCTTTCCTTTACTACATGTTTATAACTATCACAGACTCTCCAATTGCTGCCTTATCTTAAGAGCACAACTCTACAGAAGCAGTAACATCAGCTCTCTCCCTTCTCCTGGGCAAAGATTTTTCACAGATCCACATATGGGGTTGAAAAAACTCAGCAAATTACTTTGCTTAGAGAGCCAGAGGCAACTTTGCTACAAATTCACCATAAAAGCTTAAAATTAGCCACACCAGGGAAAATGTGCACCAAGCCCAGTACTCTGTGTTCAGAAACCAGCACTAGATAAGTCCCTAGGGACCTTTACAATGGTAAGCACACAATGCTTCTTCCTAAGATAATCTTCCAACTCCAAAGAAATTACAATTCTGACTTCTTGAATCAGGGGTCCTCAATGGACTTTCTTCTATACATTCAATCAGCCATATCCATTATTACCATCAACGGCCCCTATACAAACAGATCTGCTGCTCAGCCACAGACTCTGTGAGGAACCTCTGACTCCATGGATCTGCACCAGCTATTTGTTACTTTAATGCAATTTATTTTTGTACAGAAGGGCAGTGAATGAAAATCACTCAACACTCATCCCTCTTCTGCCTCTCACAACTATGTTCATCACATCCCCAGCCCAACAATCCCACTCCTTTGCCCAAAGAGTCCTACTCTACTCAGTTGTTCCTTGTACAAAAGCTGTCTCACACTTCTGATCATTCTGGTCACTCCAAGCCACTTTCAGTTCTCCTCTATTTTATGACATGAATGAGAACTGGCATTGAAGACCACGTGTTCAAACACAAACTATCCATATATTTACACAGTAGGATAACATTTTACTTTTAGGTTTTTCCTAGTATAAATTCAGGGTTTAATCAAAAAAGCACTGAGCAGATACTTTCATAAATTATTATAATCCTAAAAACTCAGACCTCAGTGGAAGTTGTCAGCTCACAGGGCATTATTTTAGATGTGAAGTTTAAAGAGGGTATGGACTTTGTACCCAGGAAAGGCAACAGCAATAAATGAAGCCCTGGACAACAAGGTTTCCTACATGGCTCAACTGTGATCCAGGAAGGATCTAATTCCACAGGTAAGTAACCATACACAATGATTTACCCAGTACCCAATGTCCAATTACTAAAAGGGAAAAAAAAAAAAAAAGAAAAAAAGAAAAGAACAGATGAAGTGATCATAGGACAGAAATTCAGCACAACAAAGTCATTGCCAGGCTGCTCTTTCTTTTGGGGTTATCAAGAGAATGCCATTTACAGTGCTGGGTAACTGTAACAGGTTAAAGCTATGACTTGTTCCATATTACTTGTGGTTTATAAATTGAGCACAGATACTGGGTTTTTCTTTACTTCCTTCAATTTCTCAAAAAAATGAAGAAGAAGCCATGATTTGATATCAATCACTTCTTCCTCGGGTTCATGGCTTTATCAGATTATGTTGTTAGAGCTTGTTAAAACAAGCCAAAAGGCACAAGGTCCCTGCTTCAAAGTGACTGAAGCTTTCCCATGCTCCTAATTGGAGATGTGTTGAGTTTCCTAACAGTAATGATGCACCAAAACAAAATGTGATATTTAAGCAGTAACACTAAAATCTAACACAGTGTGTTTTAAGACATTCTGACCTCTTCCAATAATTTCCAAAAAAAGATAAGCTTAAATTACTGAAGCTCCCAGCATCACATTGCAGGAGAAGGCAAACCAGGTTCATTAAAAACAGAACACCTTATGATATACCAGATGTCCTGTGGGCTTATTTGTTTAAAGAACCCAAATATACATTATGTACTTAAAGAAATACTGATAATGAAATAAGCTTGGAACAAAAAGATCCAAATAAGATAACTGAAACCCAAGGAGAAGGTCCCATCTTTAAAAAAAATACACCACCAAAGAATAAAAGTAATTTTAAATATGGCATAATTTTTGTTTGTTGTTTAACTTCATACAATAATCAATGAAATATAAAAACAGTTTCAGGTGAATTTCTACTTCAAAATGAATGAGTTTCTATTCAATTTGCTTCCAGCCCATCTAATATGTAACATTCAACGTGACTCACAAATCAATTCAAATATTTACATTCCACCATTACAGCATGGAGAGATAAACTCCATGCCTATATTTAAACAACAGCAGGCTCTGGTTTCTACAAGCTGTTATGCATGAACAGCACCTTGGGGCTTGCAAGGGTATCTTGGAACAGCAAGGGACTTCCTTTCCCACAGGGATCAGCGTATGCCTGCATGAGTTGTCTTTAAGCTCTCAAAACCCTATGCTGATTATGTACAGGCAACTGCTGGATCATAATGCATTTGGATAGAAGTACTGAATGCAACACTGGGAAGGAGAAGCCAATCACACCGCTTGTATCTTACAGTCATCTGCTCCTGCCCCCACCATTCGACTGCACTTTTGAATATTCTTCCTTTCTAAGTCAAAGACACATGGAAGAGAAGAACACAACAATAATGAGAATTTCATGCAAAATCTAATAAACCCACATTAAGTGCATTAAAAGCTTATAGAAAATGCATCTGAGCAAGAAATAATTTCAATAAGCACTCAGAAAAGGTGACATTAAGAACTCCAAGGCAAAAACATGTAGAGCCAAACTGTGCTGAAGTGCTTTTACTGTAAGCGCACAGCATCTCGGCTGTGCAGCACACAATTCCCAGGTGTGCCAGACTTCCTGGCTACAACACTCACTTCTAGTGTCTATTATCTCCTGGAGAATGTATGCCTGTAAGCATCACTCTAGTCCATTCAGTAAAACAAAAATCCCAAAACTGAGTGAGAAGTGGAAAAGACTGGAATGACAGCACCAGGATCTGGTGTGTGGAAGAGCCAGCCCTGCTATCAGGACTCACTCACAAATAAGAACAGTGAGGCAGCCCTGTGGGCCTGTGCAGAAATCAAAGGAATAAGAATTATCAGAGTCTCCAGTGTAAATTCTCTTCACCCTTCACCCCCTTTCTGGAGAGGTTTCAGAGCCAAGAGGGAGGTCCATTAGTGATGGAGTGATGGAGACTCCTCACACGCAGCGATGCCTGGAGGTTCTGGAACCTGGGTATGTTAGAAGAGGCTGACTAAACTCACTGGTTTTTATCCTGCACTCCCTGCCCCAAGGACTGGAATGTGTGACTGTCACACAGTCCTGTACACCCTGACAGCATCTCACAAATGGACCTGGTGGTAAATGTCTGCAGGTGGAGAAATTATGAAGAAGTGTCTTGGCCAAACTCATCCCAAAAGATCAGCAGCAGAAATAGGAGTAAAATTTAGGACTATCAAGGCCCTGTGTAGTGCATTATACACCAGGCAAAGTACCACAGGGCTCTATAAATGAAGCCCTGCCTGCCTGAAGCTTGTGTTCTGCAACAGTTGGACGTGTTCTAAACTGCTACCAATTTCAAATACATACATCAAAAGGTGCACCTGTCAAAGAAATAAGGAAAGAAGTTACAGATCTAATCTCTGTGATCTGCAAGGACTTAGGCTGAAAGTTTTTATTGAGCTGCTCCTGTGCTCCCACTGAAGATACACAGAGGCACAGGACAGTCCGGCCACAGGCAGCCAGAGATTAAGATGTAAATGCTACATTTGTTTAGAGTAACCAAGCAGAAATGTAAAAAACATCTCAAATAAAGCACTTCCACATTTCTTCAATTCACTACAACCTCTGGTTACAAGGTTGAGTCCATCTGCTGCCTACTGAGTCCCTGGAGAGCAGGCCAAGTAAAGATGCACACAAATGGCAACTCGAGGCATAAGTTACTGTTATCAAAATCTGCAGCATGAACACAAAGAAAACAACACATGCAGAAAGGCAGCTGTAAAGTGGTACTTGGGGTTTGTAACTCAAAGCACGCTTTTCCAGCTTGAATAAGCTGATCTCCAGCTTAGTTTTACTCTAGATACCAATCACCTACATGAGCCCAGCTAATGATATTTATACATTGACAGAGTATACAAAATTTGCAGTTGAAATAAAGCTCTACCCACGAATCTGAGGGCAAAACCGGCATAAACAGAAGTGAGCTCTTCATGTTAGATTTCTTCTCACTGCTTCACCAGGAACAGTAAAGGGATTAATCCAGAAACTCCTCCTAAGCAGTGTAAATACTACATAAACACTGATGCCGTCCTATGTTTGCCACACAAGGAAAGTACAGAGCCTTCTGTCAATATCAACACTTAACTCTAAACTGTTTTAGCTTGCACATCTTTTTAACATCACCAGAGGACTGGCAAGCAGGATACTACATAAATTCAGGGAGTTGTTTTGAAAGAACTGTTGAAACAAACTTTTCCCTCCATGGAGAATGATAGCACAGCTTAGTGCATTTGTGGACTTTAATAATGTACTTGCCTCAGCAACGTGAGACCCATGCGGTCAGCGTAGCACCCCGGGCACGCACTCATCCTGCCTAGACACTCATCCCGAGGGGCACCTCGACCTCTCCACAAAACTCCCTTCTCTCTTCTGCACGGGCTATACTCGATTCAAACTATTCCTCCGCACTTTCTCAAGCACGAAGTGGCCCAGCGGCCGTGCCTGGCTGGGGGAAGCAGCTCAGCGTTCATTCAGAGCCCGCAGCCCTCCCTGCAGAGCCCGGGCGCGGCTGTGCCCGGCTGTGCCCAGCGAACACGCTGTGCCAGGCGAGAAGGGTCCCAGCGGCTGCCCCGGCACGGCCCCTCCAGCCACCTCCTGCGAGACGAGCTCTCCCCACACGGCCTTTGGGAACCCGGCCAGCTCCAGAGACAGGGCTTCGCTCCCGCTCCCGTCTGCCGGGACGGCGGGGGTGAGGACTTGTTGCTGCCGCTGCCCCCGCCCGCA